>JACVVK020000022.1:1215000-1222500 GCA_018292915.2 Batillaria attramentaria
TAAAACAACGTGACTTTCGTGATTTTTGTATTTGGTAGGGCAAAGTGCATGCCAGGGTGTTGCAAGAGGAGGCAAGCTGCTGGCGAAGCTTGTGCTTTTTGCGCACAAGAGAAGCAAAAGTGACGCAAGTGGATTTAGGTGAAGGGGCTATCTGGCCTAAACAGAAAGTAGACTAGCATTACTCCAGTGAGGCCTGAGCGGAAAGGACATATTCATTTTTTAAAACTTCTGTCAGGTACGTGTCCTTGAATAGTCTGTGCATGGGAATTTTTGCTTGTAGATTGAAGCATTTTTAGTGCCTGAGGCTAATAGAGAAATATAGACATTTTGAGGCCTAGTATTTTTGTATTCTTTGACCTACCTAACTTTATTCACTATGGATATCAGCTAGTTTCAGTTCTACACTGATGTCACTTCATCACAAATGCGCCGTATAATTTTATTTCCATGCCCACCGTTACTCTGCCAGAATCGTGCCACAGGCTTACCCCTCGCATATAAAACGCATCTGGACAGAACCGGTACGGCCCTTGAAAGAAAACGTCATGACTCTCACGGCCTGAAAACCTCAACTATTATGTCTTTTGTGTCATAGTGCCAACAACCTCGCCCCAACTGAAACCCCCTGTAAAAACCCGTCCGAACTTCGTCTTTGCTGACGTAAACGCTGTATAAATAAGGGTAGTCAGTGCTAGAGCCTCCACCAGAATAAACTGAAATGATCAAACCAACATCAACAACTGACTCGACTTGGGTCTACGTGAGGAATGTTTGGTATAGAGGTGTTCCAATAAGTCATGTTCAGTCACACAGTGCTAGCTTCTGCTGCAACTCCAAACTATTTTGGTGTGAAAGAAGACCTTTACAGACCGCAATGTGAAAACTGAAACCGGTAAGTGTTGAAATATTAACCTAGTCAGTATGAAGTATGTATACAATATGTCTGGTTCTGTGGTTGTATGATCGTACAGTTACACGATAATTACACACCATCACACATGTGTAGGACTGGATACTTAGCGAATCTCGTTCAGCGTTCTCAGAACATAATTGTGTGTGGATAGTAACACTATCCACAGACGGACAATGTGCTGTTTCCCATCATTTGTTAAATCATTGTGAATCATGAAAGAAAAGAAACGTCTGTCAGTATCACCAAAGACATTACATATGTATCACGGCAAATAAAATCTATCTCTCTCTCAATAGCACATATACAGACACAGACAGAGACACGCACGCACGCACGCACGCACGCACGCACGCACGCACGCACGCACGCGCACACACGCACACACACACACACACACACACACACACACACACACACACACACAGAAGAGAGCAAAAAAGGGAGAATTTGATTCAATACCTTACAATCTATCACCTTCATTTAAACGCAGCGACACTGATACATCAAATCTCTTTTATCGGTGACACTAGGTTTCAATTTCAGAAAGCTTACGCCGACAGTTGTCAAGGGTTTTTTTTCTGTCTGTGGATCGATTGAGAATGTTGGTTACAGATTACGGTAACGCTGTGACTTGGCTGAGGTTTAAGTTAGCTGGCTCTATCCCACACCTCGAAACAAAGTAGGTTTGAAACTCTGAAATCTCAGGTGGGTTTAGGTGTGGAACATACACCCGTGTCACATTCAAATTAGTTTCCTTGAAAGGAATAAAGATATTTCGTTTTCAGCGCGCACAGATTAGAAGATCGAGATACCAGATAACCGTTTTGTTCTCTCTCTCTCTCTCTCTCTCTCTCTCTCTCTCTCTCTCTCTCTCTCTCTCTCTCTCTCTGCCTTACAACACCTAGTATGAAGCTGGTCTGCAGTTTGGACCATGGACCGGGAGACTCGGGTTCAAGTCCGAACCATGGCAAGCGGGATTTTCCTACTTAGGTCAGCTACTATCCAGAACGGGTGTGCTATGAGCCGAATGGGGAGGCTGTTGCCACACAACCGAGACTCACCCACTTCACGGGTGCGATTTTGGGGGTGCTTCCCTTGGTATGACGCATCTTATGATGTGGATGATTACACGGCCGGCACCTCAGGTGCCGTAGTTCCCGGGCCTGATCTACGCCGGGATATCTATGACAGGAAGCGTGCAATGTGGCCCTGTCCCGCAGTTCCAAACCACGCGGACATCCGCAGTATCATCATACCATCATCCTCATCTCCATTATCATGCATATCAAAATTTGCCCCAGCTTCCGAGCCCTCCGTGGATTCCGGGGAGCCGTGGTGGCCGAATGGTAGAGCGTTGGACATCCAAAGCTCGGGTCGTGAGTTCGGCTGGGGCCAAATATTTGTGCTGGCTTTTTCATCGTTGCCCCGTCTTTGATATCACCCGTATATGGTGGAAAAAGACGTTAAACTCCCACCCCCCACCCCCCCTCCGTGGATTCCACCCATGACCTAGGAGGAACACAACAGAGCTGGCGAAGAGTAGGAGCGGCAAACAGAGAGAGAGAGAGAGAGAGAGAGAGTGCACACACACACACACACACACACACACACACACACACACACACACACACACACACACACACACAGACTTTGAAACCAGAAAACAGAAACCAGAAACAGCACGCGAGGTAACTTTTACAATCATAGCCGCCCAGTGCATGCCCCTGTCTTCTCTAATCCGACAGCGTATTGTTTTCACGTGCAGTGTTGGTTGACACCAATCGATTTCTGTGTCCGGAACGTCTGCGTCAGCAATGGCGAGAAACAAGAAAAGCCCATCTAACACTGAACACTTGAATCTGCTGCAGGGCGATCCGAGTTCGCTATGATATTGTTCTGCCAGGAAAACGAGAATTGATGTTTTGACGCTAAGTGTATTGTGACGTTTGGGTAAGGACATCCCTTGGAAAGTGAAACACACACACACACACACACACACACACACACACACACACACACACACACACACACACACACACACACACACACTGACTTTGATCGAATGGGAAATTTCTGACTTTTAAGTACCTGTCCTATTTCAACAAATCATGAATACAGTTCCATACACCAGAACCGATTCAGAAAGTAATCCCATATCACCCATCACAAAAATGCACAAAGTGAATAAGGAATCTCTCTCTCTCTCTCCCCCCCCCCCCCCCCATCCCCACGGGGAAGCCGGGATGGCCGAATGGTAGAGCGCGGGACTCTCAATGCTCGGGTCGTGAGTTCGCATCCCGGCTGGGGCCAAATATTTGTACTGGCTTTTTCATCGTTGCCCCGTCTTTGATATCACCCGTATGTGGTGGAAATGGACGTTAACCCCCCCCCCCCCCCAAAAAAAAAAAAAAAAAAAAATCCACCCCCACCCACTCTCCCACAAAATCTGACCACGAGTGAATTTGATGGTTCATGCATGGCTGGTTACTGTCAGCCGCTGGTCAAAGCAGGACAATGTATACACTGAAACGAACACGAAGAATATAACAAACACTATAGAAGTTTCATAGCGCTGTAGGAGGGACATGAAAATCAGAGACACGTTCCCTTGGTGTTAACACAACCACACCAACAATTAACACGGGCCCGTGAAATGGACCCATGGACTATTGAACCGCGCGTATCCAGATATCAGTCTGTAAAAGTAATTTACCGTTGAATGCTACCACCACCAACCCTGTACCAACACCTGCTGCTGGACGGCCGTGTTACAATGATCAATATCGGTACAGAAATGGCCAGGGTGAAGGTACCGGCGTGTGAAAGATTACATGCATATCCATACACCAAATCCTAATCTGGTTCATAATTGCCAGGGGGGGGGGGGGGGGGAGAGAAATCACCGACATGTTCCACGTGCTTACGTTTGCCTTTACCAACTGTGGGCGTCTGAAGTGTGTCCGGTGCTCGTAGAAAGATCCGACCATCAGTTTAATGGTGAAATCTTACCGGCCTGGGAACGCTAAACACGACCCTACTTGACACCTTTCCCTCTGGCCATTACAAAACAAGTCACCGGACGTAATCCCTACAACGGTGGAGTTATTAATCACGATGGCGGATGTGTACCTGTTGCTACTTCGATTCAAAAGTTTCGAGAGCGATAGCTTTCTTGTAAGGGTATTGTTTGAAGTATGAGCTTGCACCCGTCTTTCTATAGTCTTTTTTTGGTTGACACCCGATTCATTTCTCTGCCACAGACTGCCCGAAATCCAAAACGTGATTCCCGTGCTGTTCACGTGGTGAACACGTGGTGTCGCTTTTCTAAAGGCGCTAATGCTGCCATTTTTATGCTCGTTCTGAGCTGTTCTCATGCTGTCTATCATCACACCACTTAGACACCTGCACAGTGACAGCGTCTGTAGTGCTGGAACTCAGTCAACAGAAGCGTACTCAACGACGCGGCGACCACACTGAGCACTCCAGTAGTGTAACAATAATCGTAGGATCTGAATGTTGGACCGCTCGCGCAAAGTGTAAACAACATTGCACTAAGATCTGTACTAATCACCACGATATTGCACAGGCACACTCAGAGGGTGGGTGGGTGGGTGTTTGGGGGTTTAACGTCCTTTTCCACCACATAGGGTGATATCAAAGACGGGGCAACGATGAAAAGGCCAGCACAAATATTTGGCCCCAGCCGGGATCGAACTCACGACCCGAGCATTAGAAGTCCAACGCTCTACCATTCGACCACCCCGGCTCCCCTGGCACACTCAGAGCGAAACTGTTTCAAAACATAAGCTGGCTCAACAAAGATGGACTTAGCCCGTGTAACTGCGTATCGGTTTGCGAATGTGAAAGAAAAGGGACGTGTATTAAAACGCATTAAAATGTTAAGACGGGTTCATGCTTATAATTATGTCAAACATGTGTATTTGCACGAGAGCGTAAAACAACAACAGCAACAACAAAAAGGTAGTAACACCAAAAACACTCTCCGCTATCTTGAGTGCACCCTGCGTATAAGTCAGTTCCTACCCGGGGTGGATTTGTTGTGGAGACTTGCAGGACGTAATGCAGTGGGCTGGCCGGGTGAGGGTTTAGTTGCAGCTGGCCGTATGACTTGCGTGACTTCGTGTTGCGGGTGGTTACACCGGCCATTGACGTTTCGCGGACTGCACCCGTATGGCTGTCTTGTTAACGTGACGGGTGGATTTTGCTGTACGTGCAACGGAATCGTGTGACTCCATCCTGAGGTGTGTCAGTGTCGTTTTGTAAGGCCTTCTTTATAAGTGAGAACCGAAAAGAAAACAAACATTTAAGCAGTTGTGAACAGGAATAATTGATTCGGTTGGACGTTCGACTGACAACGGTTTGACACGATTTGTTGCGATGCACTGAGGACAATCAAAACATTGTGAGACTGTTCGAGGCGAGCGGAACGGAAGAATCAAATACGCATGCGTGAGTCTTTCAGTTCTTTTAAAATCGTTGTTTTCTACCATTATCTGTATCTGAACGATTTGTGGTATGTCTGTGTATGTGCATCTCACATCAGGAAGTGGAGAGAGAGCCAAACTCTTCTTTTGTAAACACAGCTGAGAAATGTGTCGTATATAATCTTATGAATGTAAAAAGAAAGGCTTAGAAAAGGATCTAAGACCCCTTGGTATAATGTGGCATCGTGCTGGTGTTAATTCTTGAAGTAAGATGTGGCGGATCACTGTAATAGACGCTGATTTCAAGTCCAGGAATTTTGCTTGTATACCAAATTCCTGTTACTACAGTCAATGAAATTAATGTCAACGATACCTGGAGAAGAAAAAAAAATCGTACGTCTCCAGTGTGTGCTTTAAAGGGTCACCGAGTTCTTTATTTCTTTGTACACGTTCGGTGTTTTCCATATATTTATTTATGTATGTACTGTCTTTATTCTCTCACAGCATCTCACTCACGAAGGTGTGTGTGTGTGTGTGTGTGTGTGTGTGTGTGTGTGTGTGTGTGTGTGTGTGTGTGTGTGTGTGTGTGTGGAAAGGGGAATGTAATTTATAAACATGTGGAAAAAGAGCATTTAGTACAACCAGACCATACTGACATGATTCCCGTATCACACTTAAGTGTGTGTTTGTCAGTCGTCAGCGGCGACTGACAGTGTCATGACAGTGTCAATACAGTTCAGTTTCGAACCATAGTCTTAACACATAATACCATATCCACCACGCACACAAACCCAGCACGTTGACGAAATCAAAACCTGTACATCAGACGTGAACTTAGCGGCGCCAAAACTTGCTAAAACAGCAATTTCCACTGGCTTCCCCGGTGACGAATTCCACTCGGTTGTCGGACACGCGGAGAAGAGAGAAGTATAGAAACTAAAATCAATCCGCGTGGCCTGGGTGCGCTGATGAAAGAGAGTAGTAGAAAGAGTTGCCGACCGTGTTATCAAGCTGGTCACAACTGCATCGTGCATGTTGAAAAGAACGCGATAGACGGACTGGTTCAGTTTCCACGCTGGGCTCTGTGCTGACTGTCTAACGATACGCTTTTGTGTTGATGAAACCGGAGATAGAAAATTGAAAAGAATCACACTGTCCCAAAGCCGCCGAGAGAAATACTGACCGGTACTGGGTGATTTGTAAATTCTCACCAATCCCAGGGTAAAGGAACTAAACAAACTTTGTGTGTGTGTGTGTGTGTGTGTGTGTGTGTGTGTGTGTGCGCGCGCGCGCGCGTGCGTTTGTGTGCGTGCGTGCGTGCGTGCGTGCGTGCGTGCGCGTGTGTGTGTGTGTGTGTGTGTTCCCGGACACTAGAAAACAAAAAAATGCAAAGAAACAAACAAACAAACAAACAAACAAACGAAGAAACAAAAAACTTCAAGCATACCTACCACCACCACCCTCATCCATTCTTTTTAAACAGTGAAACTGGAAACTCCCCCCCCCCCCCTATACAGACGATCAGTGTCCACATTTCTCCTTTCAGAGTGTGTGCGTGTGAATCTGTGAAGTGGGTGGGAAGATGGGGTTTGAATTGGAGGGGGGGGGGGGAAGGAGGGAGGAGGGTGCATCTTGTACAGTTTTTGTTTCGTTCTTGACACTGACAAGCCCAGGGTAGTTCAGGGTCCAAACCAAACTTGCTTTTCTTAATTCTCCCAAGCCGTAAAATTGCACGTGTGTTTGAAGACCATAAATATGGGGACTGTTTGAGATCCGCCCAGCGATTAGGAAACGCGGTCTGAGTAGGGCACTGGCCGGAACACAAACTCTACAACAGACAATAAGAGGATTTACAGTGCTCCAGTAGAACCATCACCCAAATGTTTTATAATCGTTTTAATTGCCGTTGCTTTTCTTCCATCGAAACAAGCTTTTATAGCCGTAGTGCCCCCATTTTTTTTTTTTTAGAACGAAGGAACAAATGAACTTTATTTATTTTCCAACGGAAGTGATTTAGAGGTAGATAGATAGATAGATAGAGAGAGAGAGAGAGAGAGAGAGAGAGGGGGGGGGGTAGGTGGGTGGGTGTTTGGGGGTTTAACGTCTTTTTCCACCACATAGGGTGATATCAAAGACGGGGCA
>JACVVK020000022.1:1227500-1230000 GCA_018292915.2 Batillaria attramentaria
TTGTAACCTTTGCGTCCCTGTTGCAGATGTCAAGTGGTGCGATAAGGGAACCAGCCAGCTGCCTGAAACATTGACCAACCCGCCTGCGTCACTCACAGCACAACCACAGACAAGCAAAATCAGTTAGGTCACTTTGCACCACTGTAATGCCGAGGACAGGTGCAAATTAGATGAGAGATGGCTTCAGCAGCGTACAAGTGAACAGCGCAAGAGTTTGATTACATTACTGGTGTCTTTCCCGTCGACGTTTTCTCGCTGTAGACAGAGGGAGAGTTGAAGGGACAGGATGTTTTCCACTGTGGCGTCCATCCAGAACATCCGGAAACAGCGGCAGCTGGAGTTGGAGCTGGTGGAACTGGACAGAAAATGGCACGTGGAGTTAAAGAGTAAGTGAGCGGTGGTCTAATAGGTAGTGTATCGGATGTAGCCGCTGCGCAACTGAACGGCCGTTACCAATGTCATGCCGATGAAGCGTGGGTTCGAGCCCAGGTCGAGCTTGTGATATGTGATACCGGTTTTTCCTGGCTACCGGGCTGCTCATCGGGGGTTTCTCTCCGGGTCATCCGGCTTTCCTCCCCCCAGCAAAACTGTAAAAAATATAGGATAGATACTGGGTGGCGCTGCACCGCGGCGACGCGCTTCCCTCGGGGGAAGCAACCCGAATTTCCCGAAAGGGATAATAAAGCAGTAAAAAAAAAAAAAAAAGAAGTAGTATACGAGACATATTTTATAGGGACATGTATCCAGTACGCAAAAACTTTGCGGTCGTCAGGTGTTGAGTTATGCTAACTGAACGGTGTGTTTCAACAAACTGTAAGTTCAGTGCTGTTATCACTGTATGCGCCGTAAAAAAAAAAAAAAAAAAAATCCAAAATTTGAGTGAAGAGCATTTTCCCTGCTTTTAAATTTTTTTTTTTTTTTTTACTGATTTTTTTTTTTTAAAAACTGTTTTGATTGGATAGCGTATGATATGTCGCAACCAATCTGATCTAAAAGTAGCACCTGTATCTTCAGTTAGGCCTGAAAAATCCACCCAGTTCCACTCTAACGTGATGTATGCCCGTGCTGTCGTTTCAGTAATCGCCCGCGAGCGACTTGGCCTGGTGAAGGAGCTGTGCCGTATCAACAAGGAGCAGCGTCAACTGGATCACTTCAGCGACTCTGTGTACGGCAAGGACCTCACGCAGTTCGCCGACAAGGCCCAGGACCGCAAGGTGCACGAGAAGGAGGAAAAACTGCTCAAGAAATACGACTTCGAACCGGACCCTGTGGAGAAAATGAACGTGTTGAGTCTGCCAGTCATCCGAGAAGGCCATGAGAGCAGCGTGGATGGGGAGAGCAGTGAGGGAGGGGGAGGGGGAAGCAGTGGTGGGGGTGAGGACCTGGGCAAAGTGCTGACGTCAAAGGACCTGGCGAGACAGAGGATTCAACTGAAGAAGCTGAACACAGAGAGGAGCCTCGCTGACCGGCGCAACAAGAGGAGAGCCTTCTGGGACAAGTCCATCATCGGGGAGAAGAAGAAGGACATGGCCAAGCAACGAAACGGGTTCTTCGCCCCGGGGAGGTTTTACGGGCACGACCGGGGGTTAAACCACGGAGCGGGGCAGTTGGGAACAGACAATGCCTCCAGCGAAGAGGCGCCGAACAAGACACGAGGACCATACAAGTCCCCCAGCCTACCAGCCCTCAACAACATACACAAGCTGACCACGGTGAAGATGCGCATGCACCCGTCGCTTAGCAACAAACACAGTGCCTCCATGGATTATCTCCCTGTCATACGGGGCACGAAGCCAAATCACGGGCTGTTTACCTCATCATCCAAAACATCCATGTCGTCGGGCAGCACTTTGCCAACTATCGCTGAGACGTGAGTGTCTGAACGAGTTCTCCATGCATGAGGCATGTCCACTTCAAGGTATGTTCCCTGTGTCTGCACCGTCCAATAATTCTTGGCTCCACACGGAACAGCTGCGCTTATTTGTGAAACAACTGTGCTTGTGAGTGCGCCTATTCTCTGCAAACAGTCTTCAGGCTAGTAGAGCTCTAAATGCAAGACACAGACCTTTGCTGGGCGTGCAGACGAGAAGCTTTCAACGACTCGAAGCTCTTCTGTGTGGCTGGCCTGCGCTTAGGAAAAAAAAAGAAAAAGAATTAGATCTGAGACGAATCTTGCAAGAACATAACCTCGAAAATTCTTCCCCTAGGCCGCCTGCATAGCAGAGGCTTGCATTTGACAGTGATCGATGACGGAGCCGCTCCTGTTACAGGACCCTTGTGACCTAGACAAACAATGGAGCAATAGACGATTCCACCTGGCTAAACCCGAGGCCAATGCTCCACCCCTCTACTCTGACGTGTATTGGTAGAACACAGTACGTCAATGACGTCATTGTAAAGGAAAAGCGGTGATTTCAAGATGAAAGACATGGACTTAATCCTTTTCCCTCAAATGACGTCAATGGACTTACAGTTTTCTTTCCACGTTTCAATCATAATC
>JACVVK020000022.1:1240000-1280000 GCA_018292915.2 Batillaria attramentaria
GCACAGTTAGGGTCCAAGTGTCCAACCTCACTGCCTTTGCCTCAAGAAATGTCTTTCAACCAAGCCAACAAACAAGCAAGCAGTTAACGAAACCACGCTAGGCTGAAGGACGGAGCGATGAAACCCTGCTGCCGCTGAGCGCTACTTTATGTGCAAACCTCAATCCTGCTATTCACTCTGGTGCGTGCGACAGTATTTCTGTTTTTCATGACACTGGCCGCATCGGAAGATGGGCGTGTTTTTTTGTTTTTTTGTTTTTTCAGCGTGCACACTTGATATTTGTGCGTGCGTACTGCACTGGAGGACGGGGCAGGCACCGTACACAAGTCTGCAAGGGATTTTGACTCAGTATGGAAAGGGAAATTCCATCCAAATTCCTGCCCACATGGGATTCAAAGCAGGTCGGATACGTTAACCACTAGACCAAATCCTCTTGTCATATGTGACAGGAGATGGCCCTAATGGGCAGGTCACGAGGGAAGGGACAGCTACCCTAACTGGACAGTCCAGCTGAACATTATTCAATTCAGTCAGACTACCAGGCCGGCCATATTTTGTGATGGACAGGTACGTTCCACAAACAGAACCGGTTCACACAGCCAGAGGAAAGGGACAACGTTTTGCAATAAGCACAACACATTTCTTACTCCAGCCTCGGGTAGGGATCGAACCCACACACCTTTGCTCGAAATACAAGAACAGTGGATAAAAAAAAGGGAAAAAAAAATCCCACGTCCATCTTTCGATGAAGAGTAAGCTGTGGCCGTTGGCGTGGAAAACAGGAATACTGTCGAACGAGTGAATAGCAGGGTGGAGGTTTGCACATAAAGTAGCCCTCAGCGGCAGCAGGCTTTCACAGCTTCGTCCTTCAGCCTTGCGTGGTTTTGTTAACTGCTTGCTTGATTGCTGGTTTGATTGAAAGAAATTTCGTGAGGCATAGGCAGTGAGGCTGGACACTTGCATGCTGTTTGGCAGTTTGTTTTCAAAGAACTGTGCTTGCTTGCTATACGGAGGAACAGAATTAGATTGAATCCGGAAAACAATAATGAGGTCAGAACTTTTGAGGGAATGGGGCAATGGCTCAGATGTTAAGTTTGTGAAAGAGGGTGATATTGTGAGTACAACTCCTTTTCTTTGTGCGTTTGTTTGATTGGCTGGTTTGTTCATTAGGCCGGGGTAAAGTTTTGTTATGTTTTACAGTTTGATCGGTCTCTTAGTCTCTCCCTGAATTGCTGAGTATCTGAACATTAAAAAATGTCCTTTCCGCAGATCGCCCCCCTACACCACGCTCTAGAATTCTCACCACGACAGACCAGGCTCTATCAAGACAGCAAGCGGTCGCCTACGCAAAAAAAGAGGATTTTATTCTCCGCCAGTTCTTCTCACAAAGCTGGATATCTATAGGGCTGAGCAATCTTCGTCCGCAAATTAAATAGCGCCCTCCATCGCCGTACGTCAGACCTCCGTGGCTAGCACTGTATGATGGTAAGCCTTGGTCTCATCGAAAGCTGGAGATAAATCTCTCAGGTTCGGAGACAATCTCAAGAAATAATCATCCTAAACCTAGGAAAAATGAAACCGGGAAATTAAACCTATCGTGGAGGGTAATTCAAAGTGCGAATGAAGCGTTTTCAGTTGATTCTGGTCGTCACTGAGTGGTTTCTAGTTTACATTTTATGCTTTGCCCCTGCACGCACGCACGCAACAACCATGAGAAAGACCACAAGAAGCCTTGACCCCCCCCCCCCCCACCCACACACGCACACACCAAATCAAAAGAAACAACAACAGCAGAAAAACAAAACAAAAAAATCTCCAGCCAGACAACCAACCAGCCAGTCATCCAACCAAGCAGTAAAAAACAAACAAAAAACAAACAAACAAACAAACAAACAAACAACAACAAAAACACCCGACCATCTTCAAACGCCGAAAAAAAAAAATCAACGAAAAAGAAACCAACAGCATAAACTAAAGAACAAA
The DNA here is from genome assembly GCA_018292915.2 of Batillaria attramentaria. Lineage (NCBI taxonomy): Eukaryota > Metazoa > Mollusca > Gastropoda > Batillariidae > Batillaria > Batillaria attramentaria. The sequence continues at coordinate 1,241,984 of JACVVK020000022.1, forward strand.
CAAAAACACCTACCCCCCCCCCCACCCACCCACCCCCCACCCCCACCCGCGGTCCCACACACTCTGACACACGCGTAACAGAATCTGCTTACTGACGGATTTTCATTTCAATCCCATTGTCAACACACGGGGCTGTCTCGCCAGCACGCAACCCAACCCAACCCAACCTTTAAACCCAAACCCCCCTGAGGCCAGATAGTCAGACTCAGCCAGAATCCCACATTGCAGGGAGCAGCTGATTCACAAATATTAGTATTAGCAAACAACAAAATCTGTCCCTGGAGGCCTCACAACAACGCGTGTCATTGCCGTGTGAGTAAGGAGGACGGAATGGCTATTCCCACGACAACAGGTCCCTGGAGTAGAGAGGCGGTGTTTCGCGAGGGTAGAGATTACTCACGAGCGCTGCAGCGAGTGCTTGAGATGAGATCTCGGTGGGAGAGAGTGGAAGAAAAAAATACAATTTGTAGTGGCGGTCTCGTGAATGACTCTCGGTAACCAATGGGCGAAGAGATGAAGCATCAGTGAAATTGCTCTCTCTCTCTCTCTCTCTGAATAAATGACCCAGTTTCCTGCCTGTTTCTACCAGTCCAGCCCCTCGCGGACCAATTTTCTGCAGCACAGGAACATCTAAACTGTCTTTGCCAAACTTCCTTCATTTGGGATAACTGACACCCAAACCTATTTTCCCCAGCAGTGTGATTGCATGTTGCCTGCGCCACTACATCACATACGTAAGGGTGGCTTATTATTCCTAACCTCTCACAGACACTCTTTCTGATTGCCTCTGCAGTTTTGCTGTGTGGCTCCAAGCGACTGTGCAACTACCATTACAAGTTGTCGAAAGGTCGAGGTCACAGACTGGCGCCAGCGTCCGTGTAAAGGCATCATCAAGTGTAGGTATTGGCTAATCCACACCATCGATATCACTCCTTTTGATAAGGATGATGACGACAAGGTACCACCTATTTTACTCCACTATCTCCCCTACCCCCCACCCCCTCGTCTACCCCCTCTCTCTATCTCTCTCTCTCTTACCCGTCTCCACCCACATCCGGCTCCCAGCCATATCTCAGCCACATGACAAAGCTAAAGTGTCTTCTTCCGTTGTAAAATGCATGGGTATGTTATTGTAATCGCCATGTCATAACGATATCTCAACACTGGACAACTTTCAAGTGTGCAGCCCCGTTAGAACAATCTGCATGATCACCTCAAGTCAGGTTCAGGGACGAACAAGTCCTTCAGCCAGATCCTCAGGACATAAATTATTATCTCCTTTCACAGTTTGTGTGTGTGTGTGTGTGTGTGTGTGTGTGTGTGTGTGTGTGTGTGTGTGTGTGTGTGTGTGTGTGTGTGTGTGTGTGTGTGTGTGTTTCTGTGCTTTCTTCTTCCTTTTTCCCAAGTACCAAAAGCCCCGTGAAGGTTTTTTGCGTCCTACAAATGGTCAGTTATCATTATCAACTTGGGGAGTCGAAAGCCCTGGGTCTGAATCACGACAGGGACAAAATTTGTACAGGTCTTTTCCCTTGCCACAATCTTTGAAACAAATCTTGCGATGGACAATACGTGTAAAATCTCAGAACTAATCTTCATCAACTTACTTGAACTCCATGCTGTCAGAGGATGGCATGGACTTGGAGCCAATGTGACACCGGACATCTTTGGACGTGGTGAACGCGCCCCGTGTGTTCTTCTCCGGCGCCCAAATGATGATGTAGACCTTGGGGAAGAAGAGCAGCACGAGCGCGATGGCAGCGCTGAGGGAGATGGAGATACACATGGTCACCTCCTTGTTCTCCCCGCCGAAGTAGATAGGGAAGAAGCCCAGCCAGATGACGCAGGTGGTGTACATGGTGAACCCGATGAACTTGGCCTCGTTGAAGTTCTCGGGCAGGTTGCGTGTCTTGACGGCGTACAGCGTGCACATGAAGATGAGGAAGAGGTCGAAGCCAAGCGGCACGATGATGCCCAGCGTGGACGTGTTGCAGACCAGCTTCACTCTCCGCGTCATGGAGTAGTCCAGCTTGGAGTCGGCCGGCTCGAACACCAGCATGGTGGTGATGATGACGCACTCGATCGTGATGATGATGCCCGTGATGACGACCTGAGCCGTGGCGCTCATAAACCGGGGCTTCTTCGTCATGATCCTCTTGCTGCCTTCCAGGATCCTGGCGATGCGATTGGTCCGCGTGACCAAGGCCCCGTACATCAAGGAAAAAGCCAAGCCGGGGACGATCCTGGTGAGGTAGCAGATTGCCTGGGCGGGTTTGGCCACCAGAAGGAAGTTAGAGGAGAAAGCCAGAGCGATGCCGATCAGAAGGATGTAGGACAGTTCTCTGGTGGACGCCTTGACGACGGGCGTGTCATGTGACCGGATGAAGATGGCGGCGATCCAGGCTGTGAAGAGAAGGCCGACACAAGCCAGCGCCATGACCACGATAGATCCTGTTTCCCGCCACGTCACGAACTCCACCAAGATCGGTTCACAGGCTGTCACGACCCACACAGAATAAAACTATAATTATGAGCCCTTGCGTGTATTTCTTATAATTATTCTGGTTTTGTTATGTCCTAAATTGTGGTATGAATATGTGTGAAATGCATGCACGTATCTGTGTGTCTCATTTGCATACTTTATGTAATTATCAGAATCAGTTAATTCGCTCTTGTTCACTTGTGTGCAGTGTGTGACCACTGTGATCACATTTACTTTTTTTCAAAAAGGGAGACGTATCTGTGAAAGGATCTTCGAAGGTTCCGGGTGTGTTAAAACTTCTGGTTATGAACTAAGAAAACTATTTTCAAGGAAGATGCATTTGAAATAATGTGTGTGTGTGTGTGTGTGTGTGTGTGTGTGTGTGTGTGTGTGTGTGTGTGTGTGTGTGTGTGTGTGTGTGACTGTGTGTGTGTGTGTGTGTGTTGTCATACTTGACTGGTTAGCGTTGGGCCACCACCCCAGGCCGCAGGCTTGACAGTGGGCTTCATCTGTCACGATCTCGTTCTCCCGACATGGCGTGCATACCCAGCAGCACGTGATACCGTCCGAACCCACTCCTTGCTGTAACACACACACACACACACACACACACACACACACACACACACACACACACACGCACGCACGCACGCATGCACACACACACACACACACACACACACACACACACACACACACACACACACACACACACACACACACACACACGGTTTTAAAATATACACGGATGCGACATAAACTTATCCCCTGCAATAATTCCGACAGTCGTTCTCGGAAATGATTAGATATATCTCAGGTATCGCCAAAAGAGTTAATCATAATTTTAAAATCGAGACGAGACGTTGTAGCCAATCGGCGTGAAGTAGGCTGCTTTCATGATAATATTTATTGTTGCTGCCGCAAGCGTGATTCACGCCGGGCGCCTGTACTCACGCCTTTTTACCCGAGGTCGTAGGAAGCGTGACCCTTCGCGCGATAATGTAGGTCCTTGTTCCCCTCGTTCGGCTATTACCAATTGTCTTATATGATCATTTTAATTGATGATAATCTTATGTTTCAAGGGTAATTTTGTGCATGTGCATAAGGTGATTAAGGTAGCTTTGACATTTTGTAGTATTAGTATTCGTCCGCACCTAACTTCCGGTGCGCGAAGCTCAAACAGTTCAGAAGAACGATACTCAAGCTGAGGGTCGCACGCCAGGTCCGAGGTCTCCTCCCCACCCCCCTTGTTCACCGACTATGCGTTGCTTCTCATGCACATAAGGCCACGAGGTAACGTGTGATATATATCAAGTTTTATTGTTGCAGCATATATTTCTTGTCGAATTATATAGTTGAAGTTGAACCGTGCCAGAAGTTCAAGCCATCCGCATGTTGACTAGATGGCGCAGACGAAAAAAGAAGAGAGCAGACGACGGTTTTGTAGAGATAGCGAGACTAGAGAGAATTTAGTCTTTTTCCGTATTCTGAGAAATAAGAAACTGGTTCGTATTTTCTTCATCAGTATTAGGAGAATGGGGACAGGCGAGTGATAAACTTGTAATGCTTTCTTGCGTTCAAGCGTGCAGACAAGATACAAGTGTTCGTGTTTTATTTGGGTTAAGAACCAAGGCCGGTTTGCTCAGTAACCCGCAAGGGACATTGCACATGTATACATAATTATTCACCAAGGAAAGTAACGAACAACAATTTTGTGAACAAGGATGAGCAGGAAAAGTCTTAGCATGAGTTTTATCTTTTTTATTACAAGTATGAATGGTGACAAAATCTCCTTTTATTGGGCTGTAAGTATACCTTTTATCTCGATGGACATCTGTGATTTAAGTCATGGCTGTATACTTTGCAGTTTTTACGAGTACTGAGGAATAAAGGAAATGAATAAACGACTTCAGTCTCCGACATACACTGGCGAGCGAGAGAGGCAGCGACATTTATATTAGTTGGTATGAAATGTTCAAATCAAAGGAAAAGACGGCAGTTCAAAGTAACTTTTGCCAGCAGGTATAGAATAGCCATTTCCGAAATCGTATGTTGTCCTCAGGTGTCCGTCTACACGAGCGAATTACTAGTTTCGACTTTTCGGTAAGAGATGTCAAATGAGGAAGAGAAACTGACAGAGGACTCGGCAAGGCCCGAGGCCAACGCTCCCCCCCCCCCCCTTTTCACTGTGCCGTGTATTTGCAAACACGGTATGTCCGTCACATCATTTTATGGGGAAAAAGGTGATTTCGAGACGAAAGAGATTGATGTAATTGTCTTTTTCCTGAAATGACGTCAATGGACTTACAGCTTTTACTTTTTCAGTCAAATCAGCTACATGACTGTGCTTCCCTCTTTGTACTGTCTGGCAACAAAGTTTGCCAGACCATGCCATGTGGTCATAAAAGGATTGATTTCGAGACGAAAGAGATTGACGTAATGGACTTTTTCCTGAAATGACGTCAATGGACGTACTGCTTTCACGTTTCAGTCAAATCAGCTACATGACTGTGCTTCCCTCTTTGTAGTGTCTGGCAACAAAGTTTGCCAGATCATGCCATGTGGTGTGCTCATTGTGCCACGGCACGCGATTGGCTGAATTCTGGGGGCTCGCCCCTTTTGAATGCCAAGAGTGGAGTCGTCTGTTCTACGAAATGATGGAGAAGACAAACCTTAGGCGTTGGTTCAAGGAGGAACAGATTGGACGCTGTCAGCCATTGTTCTGGGAACCTACCCAGTGTGTGTTAAATAGAGCTTACATGATTAGTTCGAGTGGTTTACGGCGAAAGACTAACCCCGCGATGGTTCGAGATTCAAGATTAAAAAAAATATATATATATTTTTGCGTTTTTTTCATGGTACGAGAACAGCAGCATAGTGACATGTTAGACTAATAATACAGAGACATCAAGACAAGTAGACTTACTGACATGGAAGACTAGTACATGTATAGACATAAAATGACAAACTAGCAGTACAGGTACACGGTACAACAGCCACAAGAATGAAAAGAACAATTTGAGTAAATAAAAAAGAAGGATGAACAGGAGGGAAAAAAAGAGAGAAAAAAGTGTGTGGGGGAGATTTTTTTTTATATCCCAGCGGTTGATGCTTTCAATGACATTTTGAGGGATGAGCCAGCTGCTCATACAAAGTTTCCACTTTTCTCTGTCTTTATTTGCCAGGATCGTGATAGTGCTTTCGCTTTTGCCAAGTCTGAGCGAAGAAATCACACAATGTGTTTCGGGATACGAACTCACGACACGAGTGTCATAGAAACACACACTGGTGGGATTCGAACTCACGACCGGAGCATCAGAAGCCAAACGCTCGACAGTCGATGGGAAGGATGATCAAGGGTAGGGTGATTAATATTAGTAAGAACTGCGAGGAGGAGGCAGATTTGTTAACAACCGCTCACAGTTCCAAATGTTTGCAGCGGAAACACATCAGGCACTCACTTTGACAAACCCAACGCCGCACTCGTCGCTGCACACAGAGCGGAAGGCTTTCTGTGGTTCCTTGCCTGGCCAGTAGATAGGGTTCTCATTCAGCTCCAGATTTCCTGTCATCCACTTGCCAATCGTGACGTATTCATACGTCACATTGCCGTCAGCATGTGCCACTGGCTGGTAGTTCAGGATCTCGTACCTGTATCATCAAAATCATCAGTGTATCAAGGTAATGGTTATGGAAAAAGAATTACATCCACCTGATATCAAAGTCGCGCTCACGTTTCTCGTCACTACAAGCTCAAAACACCACTACCATCACGACCACCACCACCACCACCACCACCAACAACAACAACATAAACCCCTCAGACTAACCACAAGAAGCTGTGGGTGGGGAACATGCTCCTAATAAATCTGCTTAAACAAGTTAAAATCACGTGTAAACAAAATCTATCGACACATTTTCTTTAACATAACTTTGGCAAAAGTGTCCTAAGAATATGCAAATGGCTGAAGAAATTTCGTGTCAGCCCATGCTTACCAATGTAACTGAAATATTTTTGATAATGTATATCGTTTACTCACATATAAATTTGTACAAAACACACGGAGTTTGATGTATATATGCTTCATGTTTGCATGCTTACTCGGTTTTAGTTTAGGTTAAGGTTTTTGTTCAGTTTTCAAATGTCGGTCTCTGATTCTTAATTTGTTCGTTTCAGCGGCACAGGAGAACTGTAAAAGCTGAACTTGGGCCATCGAGGACTTTTTTCTCCCCCTCCGAAAATCCTTGCTAGCAAATGGAAATGTCAACTGGTCCTAACTCGTTTTTCTTTACCCAGTGTCTTAGACTTTGAAATCGTTTTCTTAACCACAGGGCCGCAAATTTACTCAGACACCAAGGCCCCTAACTCACTTTGCTCACAGGCCAAGTGGAGATTACTCCCTCTGCGCTAATGAAATTGACCCCAGCCATCAGTCAGACGAATTAGCTTCAGCAAAGGAGGAGTTCTCACTCGGACGTCACGCAGACTCTGGGCCAGTTAAGGAGCCTGGCTTCTCGCTAGGAGCAATCTAGCGGAGTAATCGTTTGACTGGTCAAGCGTGTAACACGAGCAAATGGCTATCGATGTTCCGATTAAGACCCAAGAAGCCTGTAGGCGGTGCGAACCCCAAGTTGCAGGGCACAGCTAAACACCTCAATTTTCCCCCCAACATTTTCATTGGTTCACGGACGGGGGCCTGTTTCGGGGACTTTTGAGCTCTAATTGGCTGGACATTTTTACAAGGTTCTCTCTGTATATGTATCCGTGTCTCCTTCTGTGATCTTTTTCTTGGTCGTTTCTTGTTGAACTGCTTGTTGCAGCCGGCCAATGGAGTTCCTGTAAAGGCACTTTACCACGACGTCGCCAAGAATCAGATGCGTGTTGTGACCCATAAAAGTGTCTCCACCATCTACAGACTTCGATTTGTCCGAAGGATATTGCTCTCTCTCTCTCTCTCTCACTCTCTCTCTCTCTCTTAAAGGTCTGCAATCTCAGCAAAAAGCCGCAAACATTGCGGGTTTTTTTTTTTAAAAACTGCGACTCCTTCGACTGTGCATAATCCAGGCAACTCTGTCACAGTTGCAGAGTTTTCAGCGCTTCGGGGACCTTTATAAAACCAGAGCACGAGCTTGCCGTGACATTATTTGGCTTTTGGTCAGTGAGCGAGACACAGAGTCGCTACAGTGTCTAGCGGATGTTGAGTGCTGCACGATCTTTCTCGCTCAGTGTCAAAACGCAAACTGAGCTGTGAAATCAGGCTGCCCTTGGCTTTTATTGGGGTTTCAGGGACGCTGAAAACTCTGCAACTGTGACAGAGTTGACTGTGCTTGCACGGTCGACTCTGTAAAAATTTTCACACTTCGGAAAGCTTTTTGTTTGGGAGCTTAGATCTTTAAGCGTGGGTGATATGAGAATGGCAAGTCGGTGTCCTTGTGACATAAAACGCCGTCTGCCGCCAAGAACTTCCAAAAATATCCGGGGAGACCAAAGTCTGTACATGTTTACGAAATCCTCCGATGACCTCCTACTCCAAGCCAAGGAACAGGCCTACATACACTATCGTGTTCAGGGCAACTATGGAAATGTCCACACATTACAGTATTTTATCGCACACCCCAGCATAGTGTTCGCAAACTAAACCCTTGGCTCATCCCGACATCACGAGGCCTCCATAACACTACCAGCAAGGTTTACTTTGTATGCTGCACCTAACGATAGCGAGGGTCACATATCCGGTTTTTAAGCCAGTACAGCCCCAGTCTTAGTAATCGTAGTCCGACGTCCCAGGCGGCCCAGCCAATAGGATTAGCGGAATTTTCAAGAATGGGAAGATGGCGCTTGCGCCAGCCAATCAGATTAGCTGGTTGGCATATCCGGTAAGTTGCATTATGGTGCGTGGCTGGGGGTACATCGTCAAGCGGAAATATGGCTTCTGGGTGAGGAGGGCCTTCTCTGATTTGTGATTATGCCAAAGAATATAGTGTGTGTGTGTGTGTGTGTGTGTGTGTGTGTGTGTGTGTGTGTGTGTGTGTGTGTGTTTCTTTTGCTTCATGCCATAGCACATTTCTGAGATGATCATAAGAGAGGAGTGAAGTATAACGACAATAAAATTAATAAGGTAAGGACAATAAAGAAGTCAGGATACACACACACACACACACACACAGAGGGGGGGGGGAGGCGGGGGGGGGGGAGGAGTAGACACTTGATGAGGACTTTTATTTCCAAAGCGTATCATATTCATCTGATGTTACCTCCTTTTTTCGAGTAGTTTTTGTTGTGGTTGTTGTTTTTCAATAAAAACTGCATGTGTTGCAGAATGACCCACTTTGATCAATAATCCATATTAATTGTCTGATACGGAGATCGTCTCTGTTGTAATAGAAACAGGGTGGGTGTTTGGGGGTTGAACGTTCTTTTCCACCGCATACGGGTGATATCAAAGACGGGGCAACGATGAAAAAGCCAGCACAAATATTTGGCCCCAGCCGGGATACGAACTCACGACCCGAGTGTCACAGAAACACACACTGCAAACTAACAGTTTACGTTTCGTAGAGGCACTTTTTCTTGAAACCGCATCTCACACTTGCCATAATCGTTCGCCAACAAGCCAAGTTTGCCAGTTTGCTAAAGCACCCCAATGGAAATTTCAGATAGATCCCTTCCTCTTTATTAGTCCATCTCAATTTTTCTTGCTGGTCGAGTAAATTGCGCAATTCAGCCACGGCGACTTCATGAGATGGCAGTAGATAAGGAATCAATTCCGCTACAGGAAAAAAGGAAATGATTGAAATGGCCTCCCTTTGTATGGAATAAAACTGTCAGTCCAGTCTTGAATCAGATCTAAATTGCCGGTCCTGTCTGATTGCCAGCACTGTTGACTCACATGTGAAGAATTCTTTTTGGTGTAACTGACCTGCTCAACAATTGGCCTGTCCATCAAACAGGAAAAACTACCACTGATTTCTTCAGCAAACTGGGATGGTCCGAAAAAAACAACAACAAAAAACAACAACAACACGACGCTCTCTCTCTCTCTCTCTCTCTCTCTCTCTCTGTTACATGCATATGCTTGTTTTGTGTTTTGATTTAGCTTTGTTTTTTTTTCTTTCTTTCTTTCTTTTTCCCCTCCGTCTTTTTATAATCTAATGTGGTTGTAGTTTAGCAAGGACAGATTGTCAGGTCCTCGTGAACCTATATAAAAATCCTTGTGTAATAAAGTTTCATCATCATCATCATCATCATCATCATCTCTCTCTCTCTCTTTGAGGTGCTTTGGGTATTCTCCCAATCGAATAATCCTTTTCTTGTGTTTTCTACAGCATTGTTTTCAAGAATAATCACGAAAATTGCTTCTTCCGTGGCTGATTAAAGAATCACTCCCCCACCCCCCACCCCCACCCTCCCCCCACTCCGTCTCTCTCCGGTGAAAAATTAAATTGCATGACTTATTTTCCTTGGAAGTCCACAGTCATTTTAAAGAAATGCATTGTCCTTTACGACAGGTTGCATGTGCACATGGCGAGGTCATCTGTAGCGTCATCGTTAAGTCTACACGGATGATCAAATGACGTAAATACACTCCGCTGACTGGTCTGTGCAATGGACCAAAGACTCTTCGCTATCACGCAAGACACTGCTAATTAAATCCACCCACTGCTTGACTGAGAGTCTAATGATGCAAATCTGAAGACATCGACGTCATTTACAGAGGGTTTATGTCCTGAATAATTCTCTGGTGCCTGATAGTTGCAGAGAGAACTTGACATTAATCCGGAACAGGCTGGACGAAGCTGACTAAACAATTCAATTTCAATTCAATTGAAAAATACTTTATTTGTCCCTTTCGGGCAATTAATTCGTGCTAAAAGGTAGCCGGTAACGGGACGGGCAATGACTAATGATAAACATCAACATTAAAAAATTACCCAGCTTAAGATTTCTAACACACGTAACATATCTCATCACATCATGTTATTAACAAATCACACACACACACACACACACACACACACACACACACACACACACACACAAACACACATATATATATATATATCACCATCATCCCAATACAACCAACGTTTTGGGTACGAGATGCATAAGCGGAAAGTAAGGCAGATTTACAACTATTTCGTGACCTAAGCGGTAATACACGCTGTTGAAATTTCTGGCGCAATAAGTCTGATACTATAGCTTAGTCTCAGTTAAAGCAGCATCCGGCAGAATGACCAACTCCCACAGTGTCAAGAACGTGTTTTGCACAGATGCCGCCACTATTGAGGAAATGAATCTAGTAAAACGGATATTCAAACGTCATTAAGACCACCATTACCCTACCGAGTAATACCAAACTCAACAAACGTTGCTGAGACATTAATCAATTCTAAGCTCTTTGCACTGAATGGAAAGGACATTCATACGTTGTGAGCAACATCGCTGCTTTCATAACGAGTATTTCCAGCCTCCACAAAAGTTGCCAAGATGTGGTAAATCGATTCTAAGCTACATCACGCAAAAAAAAAAGTCAGGTTTTATGGGAAGAGGTGAGATAATACAAATCGATACAAATTAATGAGCTTCTACGTGGGTGATAACGGTGCTGTATTTCCAGGCAGCAAACAAATCGAGTTAATAAAATTCTGTATCATGACATGACGAGCCTTCCTGTTGGAGATCCTCGCAAAGAAGCAGTGCTGTGAGGTCAGGGCCAGATGAAATCCGAGAAAGGTCAAGAGGCAGACAACAAGCCATACATACTCCGCCCACAGTGCAAGTTGGTTTGGGATGTGCGCCAGTTGAGGAACATCACAGCACAAATGAAATACGCCCAACGTTTGAGACATACCAGTGTAATAACAATAATTGTCAGATGAACTTCTCCGCTCAAATGACTCCCGAGACACTTCCAGCATAAAGCGCCCAGAGTTGATGCAGCGTGTTTCGGGTCTAAGATGGAAGCACCCCGGAGCGCTTCGTGCTGGACAGCTAATCTGGCACGTCCAAATAAGAGTCTATGGCGGATATGTATACCAAGAGCTCAAACCTCGCCAAGCGGGTTACAACTTACAGGCAAAACAACAACTCCCACATCATTTTGTCTGTTGTCCTCCACGCGTGTTTTGGTTTGTTGTTGTTGTTGTTGGTTTTGTTGTTGTTGTTGTTGTTGTTGTTTTCCCTAATACGCCTACACTCCATCTCTTTCTACAACTTGGCGGAAATACCCCCAGAAAATCCCAAATAGACTGGATCAAAGCAGAACGACTGCAGTAAACCTTACAGTGAGTAATACTACCACTACAGTTTCCCATTTCCCAGGGGAACCGGGATAGCCGAATGGTAGAGTGTTGGACTCTCAATGCTCGGGTAGTGAGTTCGAATCCCGGCTGGGGCCAAATATTTGTGCTGGCCTTTTTTCTCGTTGCCCCGTCTTTGATATCACCCTTATGTGGCGGAAAAGAGCGTTGAACTCCCAAACACCCACCCTCCCATTTACAATATGAGCTGCGTGGGAGGATTAGAAACTAGTAGTGTTTTCCCTGTCCAGCAACACAACCGTCTCGGATCGCCCATGGAGTGAACAGCTTACACACTATCCAGCCTATTACTGAAGCAACCAGCGGAGCAAGACTCTCACATAAGGATATCAGAATCGAGATAATCAGACAGCAGAAAATCGATACGGAATGTTAGTGACTCGCTAACTGGTCTTGTTAGTGCACACCTCATCATTACTGGTTTCGGCATCGGCTGCAATCGTTCGTAAATGCTGTTTATGTGCAAGGCGTCACCACAAAAAGAAATGTGACTGTGTAAAACTGGCGGACAGCCATGGCGGTCGTATGAATCGGTAGAAGTTTTACTATCTAGACCTTTGTGTTCTCTCAACAGAAATCTGTTCACGCATGCGTGAGTTGTTACGTATCGTCTGCCCATAACCCAAAGCGAAGATCATAACAACATTGTGCTGCTTCCTTGCGAAACGGCAGAGAAAACTTGCAAACTGATAACTTATTTTGGTCCAATGGCCGTCGTAGGTTAAGTCTAGACGAGTAATTATCAATCGTCTTCTTCGATCTTACCTGCCGGGTGGGTCTCCATTCGCGTCAAAGCTGATGTCGTACTTGGCGTAACTTTCAAACGACACGTTGAGCAGGTAATCCAGGAACATAGTACCGTTGATTGGCGTCATTTCCGGACACAGGCCTGTCCAGCCAGAACAGATGTCTGCGTGCATGTCATGCAGAGCTAGCGCCATCGTCCGCACAGCGTTGACGACAAACCCTAGTTTCGAATCTTGGTCTGTTCCCTTTAGAGATTCCGACCCTGCAACAGACATCACGGATTTAAACAAATTATTGATGATGACTCACTTCAAGTTGCGATGAAGTTTTAGTTTTTGAAGATGACACAGCGCATACCCTCCAAATTCACTCGCTCAGAGAGAGAGAGAGAGAGAGAGAGAGAGAGAGAGAGAGAGAGAGAGAGAGAGAGAGAGAGAGAGAGAGAGAGAGATGAATAATGAATAATGGAACTTTATTTTCAAGCGGCTGAGGAAATTAACGTAAAATAGTTTTCGTACCTGTCGTTGTTAAAACCTGGAGAGAGAGAGAGAGAGAGAGAGAGAGAGAGAGAGAGAGAGAGAGAGAGAGAATATGGGTAAATTGACAAATAACAAAACGACAATCTTTCACGTTTACCGTGGGTACACGTGGACTAGAATGACTGACCAGGCCGTAATGTCTATAATTACACCAGAACTTGTCAGAGACCGACGGCCGTCACCGATAATACCAGAACCCAACGTAACACCCAACTAATTACTACCGACTCTCTGTACCCAGCCGGGTCTTACGAACTTCCTCCCCGACCCCCTAAGGACCCCGCGTGATGTATGCGACATCGGCCCCCAGATCCTGATGACGCCAACCCTCTGACGACAAGCGTTGTCTCGCCGAGTGCCCTCCGCTCCACGTTACCCTTTCTCACCGAATTCACCCCCCTCCGCTCCAGGAGGATAAAAGGCTCTCCTGCACCAAGCAGGTCTTCTGGAGCTAAGCAACTAATCCCATGACGTTACGCGCATTGGGAACCAAACGCAGTTAGCCAGCTTTATGAATAGTAGCGCGTTGCCCAGGCGCTAAACCTGATCCCACTAATCATATTCGACACTGCCGCGCTCTACACGCGCGGTACCGAGGCGAAAATGGAGTATGATTGAATAGAGAACGAAAGGGGGCTGTGAAAGGCGGCGGGCGTATTCACTAATTATAGCCACCATCGCATCAGGGCCGGTCTCTGAGTCGTAGACAAAGCTTGAGAAAATCACCCTGAGGAAGCCTGAGGTAGTCCTCGACCAGGGGTGAAGACGAAGAACCAGCAGAGATAGTAATATACAACATACCCACAAAAGGAGCCCGTTCTTGCACTTCATCAACGCTTCTGTATCAGGAAGATTGCGATAACTACATTGACACTGACAAAAGTCATATGAGTTGCTTATTCCTGAATAATGAACAATTATGCGCTTCAGTTTGCAGAACCCAGCTTCGAAACCGCTGACCGCAACTGACAGCAAAATCGTCCACTGAAACGGCCGTTCTACGTACTTACAGAATACAGAATACTTTATTGATCCCAGATTTGGGAAATTGCAGTTCTGGCCCGCATACTAATAAGACACACAACTGATAAACATTTTGATAAAAGAGACTACAAAAATAAGTAAAACAGACAGTCTTGACCAGTAAAATTACTTAAAATCAAGAATAAAACACACTATCACATAATAAAATTTCCTGTCACATTCAAAACTCATTGATACACCCATTCCGGCATTCACGCTGCACATTCACGCTGCACATTCACGCTGCACATTCACTCGCTCTGCTCTTTCTCTCCTCGATCCCCACACACCCCTCTCTCTCTCTCTCTCGTGTGCGTTCTGCTTGAGTTGGCACACAGATGACACACTTGACTTCGACACAGATGACGAATATTCACATACAGGACGAGTTTTGTTGCTATACTTAACTTACAGACTCAAGGAAACTAAACATAAGAACATCTTACGATGTGAGAACAACGGAATTTCAACGATCTTCACTTCACCACACATATCTAAGTTTTCTGAGGACGATACGCTTCAGTAAAAGTGCAAGCGGCTAGCGGTTTCCCCGTAAGGTATCTCATCTCCTCCCCTCCCCTGTCTCCAACCCCGCCCCCAAAAGCAGTCAATACATTTAGTTTGACCGTGATTCCTCATCAGACGTGACCATCAAGCAGTTTATCGTCAAGCCACTTCAGCTACCAGGCCGAATATCGCCTCCTAGCGAAAGGTCAAAAACAGCTCCAGGCGGGGCAACTCGGGTGGCGTGGACTACTTCAGAAGGGGAGGGAACCCACTTCCTGTGGTCAGCTGTCCGGCACAGAGCAAGACATTTGGAGCAGAGAGTGGCGTGTTGTGAGAGATGTCTCGCCCAGAAATGGGCTTCCTATTGACCCGATGTCCGAGCGGATCTCGCGAGAGGCGAGAAGTGGCATGAGTATCTCAGAAGCACACTGAGGTCAGTGAAGGACCGAGGGGCACTACTCTAGGGAAGTTGTATTATTGATGATGCGGACGGGAAAGTGACGCATCCGGGACTGTAGATCAGGAGTTACCTTTCTGGCCTACAGTGACTTCCCTTTCCTCAGTGCGACTCAGTGCAGTGTGGTATTGTTGGCTGTTTTTTTTTATTTTTTTTTTAATTCGCATAGATCATTACGCTTTCTGACCTGAATTCACAGTACATACGTGAAACTTTAGGTCACACCCCCGCATTTCCAAATGTACACATCAATATTTCTTGAAAGCAAAGAAACAAAATTTATATAGTTATATTGAATTGAATCAAACACATCTATCCCCATCCCCCAAAACAAACAAAAAACAAAAAACAACGACAACAAAGAACAAAAACAAACAAACGAACAAACAAAAAATCCCAAACCAAAACAAGACAACAACAAACAAACCAAAAACAAAAACAACAACAAAAACCACCACCACCACCAAGACCCCAGACAAACTAACAACAACAAACAAACACAACAACAACAACAACAAAAGAAAAACAACAAAACAACAACGGCCACAACAACAAAAAGAATAACAGCTAACAAATGAATAAACAAAGTAGACATACAATATGATATCATTATTGTTGAAATGCAAACGTTTGCACGGAGAAAGAACTTATCATTGATACAGATACAACAGTACAACATTATCATATTATAATACAATAATGTTTACTTAAATCTGACGACTGAACCAACACCAAAATGTACCAGTTATCTGGTACTTGAGTAAACTGTCCGTTACATAGCAGCATCTTGTCTCACGGATCAGCATCCTAAACAAAAAACCAAAAAACGCAAGGCAAAATGCTGTTCACAGCCTTTCGCTTCATTGGTTGATTTGAATACCGAAGTCCGGGCGTTCCTACAAGTTGTGAAGACCCCCTCCCCCCCCCCCCCTCTCTCTCTCTCTCTCACGTCGTCTGTACTGCTCTCAAGGGTCGACAATAATTGTATTCTGCTTCCAAACATTTTTCATTTCCGCATGGGATAATACCGTTGCTATTCAATTTGTCTGGAATGGAAAGCTTTCAGCGCCTGACAAAAGACGCGCTCTGAATATCCACCGCCAGCGATTCTGCATTTCCGGGACCCTTCCCAAGATGCTGTGCGCGGGTCATGCTTGATTGCATCTTTTGTCATCACTGGAGACGCGCGTCAGGCAAAGGATAAGCCGCTTTTCACGCTTCAGTGATTACCACTCGGCATGGCGATCTCTAAGCGAAGAATAATTCTCCCACGACGTCACAGGGACGTTACATCACCGCTTTCACTGTTCAGGAACTAAACGATTGATCAGGTGGACATTCCAATGCTATTTGTTTACCTGTTTGCACTGGGTTTGTTGTTGTTGTTGTTGTTGTTGTTTGCCTGAACACTAACTTGAACTACAAGACATCTAGGATCAGCATGATTAGATGGTAATTGCAAAGCCATCTGTATTTCTATATGTCTGTTCTTACCTTTCTTTAAAACACAAACTGTTTAAGAATTCCTTTTTTTTTTTTTTTGCCTGAACACTAACTTGAATTACTAGACATTCAGGATCAGCATGATTAGATGGTAATTGCAATGCCATCTGTATACGTCTGTTCTTACCTTTCTTTAAAACACAAACTGTTTAAGAATTCCCCTTTTTTTGCCTGAACACTGACTTGAATTACAAGACATTCAGGATCAGCTTGATTAGATTGTAACTGCAATGCCATCTGCATTTCTACATAGCTGATCTTACCTTTCTTCTGAACACCACCACCAAAAACAGCTCAGGAAGATTGATTAGGTGGACATTGCAATGTCACCCGTTTACCTGTCACTACTTTTTGGTCTAAACAAAACCCGAATTACAACACATTTAGATTGACTAGAAGAAAATTGTAATGTTGAAAATGTAATTGACATTCAGGATCAGCTTGATTAGATTGTAACTGCAATGCCATCTGCATTTCTACATAGCTGATCTTACCTTTCTTCTGAACGGTTCCATGACACTTCAGCGCCACCATTTCAGCGCCAACATTTCAGCGCCACCAATTCAGCGCGACGACTTTTCAGCGCCGTAAATTTCAGCGCCGTACATTTCAGCGCCAAACGATTAGAGAGAGAGAGAGAGAGAGAGAGAACTAGCTAAACACATAAACTAGCTAATCACATTTTTTTTTAACAAGTTAAACTTTAATGACAAATTATCTAAAACCCATGGTGTCCATTAAAATCACTAAAATCCAAATGGGTCGTTTGGTGTCTCTCCATTGTAAAACATGGCTAGTTGGCCTAAACCATGAACGCAAATGCAAGTCCCTCCATCGTGTCCATGAGAGAACGATCTCCTGCATTGTATTGCAGGATTATGGTTTTCACACGCTTTTTTAAGTCTTTGTACTTTCGCCGCTTCGGGGCAGGAGCCTGACCTCCAATAAGACGCGTAACGTCAGCTTGAACCATCGCTTGCTCTTTTTTGAGGACTGCAATGAGCTTCCACGTCGTAGTCTCAATTGGAAGCAATAGAAACGACAAACAGGGTGACAACACCTTCACGTATTCGTACACCTTGGAAGTTGATCGGTTTACAAACACAAAGCTGACTGCTTCCTACAGACCTCGTACTGATTGCAAAGCAATCAAAAGGACGCCGCTAACAGCCACCCCCTCGCCCCCACCAAGCCCCCGGCTATTCACTCGGAGGAGGAGGCGCTGTATGGCGCTGAAATGTACGGCGCTGAAATGTACGGCGCTGAAAAGTCGTCGCGCTGAAATGTTGGCGCTGAAATGGTGGCGCTGAAATGGTGGCGCTGAAATGACGTGTCACCCTTCTGAACACCACCACCAAAAACAGCTCAGGAAGATTGATTAGGTGGACATTGCAATGTCACCCGTTTACCTGTCACTACGTTTTGGTCTAAACAAAACCCGAATTACAACACATTTAGATTGACTAGAAGAAAATTGTAATGTTGAAAATGTAATTGTAATGCAATGTAATCTGTTTAATTGTTCCTTAACACAACTGGAATTAGGTACAACATATTTAGGATCAGTTTGATCAGACGGACACCACAATGTTTCGCTGTTGCTACCTTTTCTTTTAACACAACTTGGATCACAACACATTCAGAACTAGCATCATAAGATGGAGAGTTTACGTTGTCATCTGTTTGCCTGTTTCTACCACGTAAACACAGACTGACTTACAACATATTTGGGGCTGAGCTTTGACATACCTTGCTACAAGATTCTTGCCCCAGAGGGTACACTAGGTTGGGGGGGGGGGGCAAGAGGAGAAGGGAGGGGGGAGGGTTAAGAGGCTGCTTTGTCACAGACAAGGTCATGTAATATCACCAAGGGTCTGATATCTCATGTTATGTATCAACATCGATGGGTTGACGCGACATGGAGTGGTGTGTGGGCCAGCCTAGTTTATCAAAATTAATATTGAGAAGAGTTGACTTGTCTTCTGTGATTCTCTAGATATGTTTTACTTTCAGCTTATCAATGGCTTTATAAAATCATAATTAAAGGGATGCTTAGGGTTATCAGTATGCCACCACGGTTGGAGCGTGCTGGTTATGTTTTGAGAACTGTCATCTGGTTGACGGTTGTAAGGACAATAGCCACACATCGAAACAACTGCCCCAGAATAATTATTAGGACACATTGCTTATCACATAGCAGCGTCAATGATTGGGATCGCTGGTAACATGCAGTTACCACACACATGTCCATGAATGCACTTCAGCAAGTGCGAACCCGTCAACCAGATGACAGCTTCTAATACATAACCTCCAGACTTCACTCTTTCCATGTAAATATAACCTTAAATAACCCTGTGAATTACAAGACATTCAGGATCAGCATCAGTGAGCGGTGGTCTAATAGGTAGCGCGTCGGATTTAGCCGCTGCGTTACTGAACGGGCTTCACCAATGTCATGGCGATGAAGCGTGGGTTCGAGCCCAGGTCGAGCTTGTGATATGTGATACTGGTTTTTCCTGGCTACCGGGCTACTCATCGGGGGTTTCTCTCCGGGTAATCCGGCTTTCCTTCCCCAGCATAATTGTAAAAAAAAATATAGGATAGGTATTGGGTGGCGCTGCACCGCGGCGACGCGCTTCCCCCGGGGGGGGGGGGGGGAAGCAGCCCGAATTTCCCGAAAGGGATGATAAAGTAGTTAAAAAAAATTAATACAATATTCCTCCTCTAGGGTTTTTTTTGTGTTGATGTTACGAGACGTCTTTTGATCTGATACAACTTGTCAAACATGTAAATGAACTTCAGTTGGAAACTTGAATATGATAAAAACAACAAGAAAACTGAAATGACCGAGTGTGGCTGCTCCTCCAATGCCAGGTTTCCACAGAACTACACATTTACCACGCGTTCTTAAAGCCTCGGCTGGAAAAGCATCTTCCTTTACCCAAAAGCTAAACGGACATGGCGGTCCTTTTCCGACGAAAAGCGGTTTTGGGAGGCAATTTCTGCCTTTTCGCCTCTATAACTCTACTTTCCAAAAGTGTTCCCGAGCTCACGAATGCTGGACCATTTGTCTGTCCTCTCCAAAACGCCATTCCCAGAGTAAACTAACTTTTTGTTCCTGATGGAATCAGCTCGGGACTTGCCTGTCATCCAAACTGTTGATCAAGCATTCACTGACTGACAGACCGCTCATTGGGCAAAACAGACGACCACTGTCACGGTAGCTGTTCGGGCTTCTCTTTTTCTATCACCAGTGATGGGATTTGCGACGCTGACAAACCCGTCCATTACATTTCTTACTTCTAATTTTCAGATGTTCAAGTTTTATGTGTGCTTTAAAGATTTTGATCATATTTTGTTCATGAAGCGTGTGTACACGTGAAAGGTTTGCGAATTTGCGGAACAAGGGAAAAGAGGATGAGATTTAAGCAAAAGCAGAAAACAATCCTGTCTCACCATTAAAAAAAAAATTCAAAGTCTGAGAGGCGATTACACGATACACAGCTTTTAAAGTACATAGCACATCAAGACTAAAGCCTATGATAAATATACATCAAAATTAGTTGAAATCTTAGAAAACACAAGCTAGTAAATCAGCTCAGCAGTAAAATTAATCTCCGTGCACTCTCTCTCTCTCTCTCTGTTTATCAAATTTATCAGAATAAATTTGAAATACAACAAATCTCTTTACATCCCAAATTATGTTTACAGTTTATAGTTTCTGTTAACAGTTTTCCTACGAGTTTGACTGAAAGTTGTAATCTGAATATTGAATCACTTAACATGCACCCAGTAACACGCCAGTTTGTGGACAATTGTCGGTAATCATCTTCCAAAATTAGGACATCATGGCGACGTAGGGTTGTCAAGTTTACAACAACAACGACAAGACAAGAAATCATCATCCCAGCGCATGGGAAAATACGATGAAAATGAATGGTAAACATGAGAGGTTATGTCACGGGAAACCACGTGGAAAAGTTCCACCTTCAGGAAAAGTCTGCAATACGATCTGTTACCATGAAACTGGTCTAGCGTGCACACATCGAGATGTTCCGAAATCAAACCAAGAGCAGCATTCAGTCAACCCTACATGGCTGTTTTACGTGGTCTGTAGATGGGAAAAAAAATTGTGTTCTATCAAAGAACGTTATAGAAAGGTTTCAGAACGTAAGGGTGGGTGGGTGTTTGGAAGTTTAAGGTCCTTTTACTTACACACACACACACACACACACACACACACACACACACACACACACACACACACACACACACACGCAAAAAAACCCCAAACAAACAAAAAAAACACACCAAGAAACCAAAACCAACAGAAAACAAAACACACACACACCCCAGAAACAAAACAAAACAAAACAAAGAAATCAAACCCAAAACAAACAAACAAACAGACAGACAAAAAATGAAACAACAACAACAACAGCAAAAAAAAAAACTTTTCTAATTTTCTTCCGACAAGGTGTGAAAATGTCAGCCTGTGGTGTTTTCTTTCCTTGAAAGACTCCTCTGACATTATCAAGAAAATGATTATGCATTCCGGTCTGGACCAGCATCTGTTCAATCGTCACTTAGGTCAGTCACGAGGCAAGTTTCTGATCACGCGCAAGATGCTGGGCTGATAGTTCGCCTATTAATCGTCTGGACGTATGTCGGCCGGTGTAGTATGGACTTGTCCAGAGGAACAAACTGTTCAGGCGATCTGACTCTGACTGTATCACCATACGTGGTGGAAAAGGACGTTAAACTCCTGATCACCCACCCACCCATATGTTCTGAAACTATTCTATAACAGTCTTTGATTGAACACGTTTTTCCATCCACAGACCACCTAAAATAATCATGCAGAGTTGATTGAATCATCCATCCACCCACTAACCTATTTTGACTGTATCAAGAGGGATAGGTGATGTGACTAGAATTCAAGTGTCTTGCCGTTACGTGTAACTTTTTGTATCGTGGTAAATGTAGGTTCGGAAACTGAACAGGAACGAAGGAATGACAGTATTACCAACACTAATACTCTTTTCCACTCCCCCCCCCCCCCCCCGCCTCTAAACCCTGCTCTCTCTCTCTCTCTCTCTCTCCCTCTCTCTCGAGAGGGGGTGGTCGAATGGTAGAGCGTTGGACTTCTAATGCTCGGGTCGTGAGTTCGATCCCGGCTAGGGCCAAATATTTGTGCTGGCTTTTTCATCGTTGCCCCGTCTTTGGTATCATCCTATGTGGTGGAAAAGGACGTTAAACCCCCAAACACCCACCCACCCTCTCTCTCTCTCTCACACACACAAAGAACGTGTATCTCACAAAGGCAACACACACACACACACACACACACACACACACACACACACACACACACACACACACACACACACACACACACTTTGTCTTTGTAGTTAGCCTCGCACTGAACAACGGAAGCTAAATGCTACCAAAAACAAACAAACAAACAAAAAACCACGTTATCTGTTCTCTAGTCTTCAGCCTCTTTAGACTCCATCCTTGCGCATTTTATTTGCCACCACTGTTTACGCCAGGGCCTTCCTGCACTTGACGTTAAGATTTTGCAGAATTACGTAGATTCATTTTTCTTGATTTCTTTAGCTTTTGTTTACTTGACAGACCCCGCCTCAGATACCTGTCTCGGGACCGAAAGAAATGAATGCTTTGAAAGGCAGACAGAACTGACAGGACGGTGTATTGAGCTGACTTCATGAGTATCGACAAACACATTGTCTGGCAGAATCAATGCTAGCAGGAAATCGCCACGACAAGATGCCAGACACCATTAAAAACTAACAACGTCCTTTCCGTTTTCTACTGCACGTCAAGGGACAAGGCAAAACCCCGACTGAAGTGTACCAGGCTAGGCAGAATTTATGTCATCCGTGGTATTTGCTTGGTTTGTCCACCAGACGGCCATTTTAGGGAGTTATTGACGGTGTAATCGTGACGCTGAAATAAGTCTCATTAACCTTTTACGAGCTCAGTAGGACGCCAAGACTAGGGACAGAATATTGACAGGATAATCTGCCGTCATCTGGCGCTTACGTCCTTTCTCCAGATGACGGTAAGATTGTCGGGTGAATTCTCTGTATGTCCGGGGCATTGTCAGTGCTTTTCTGCTTTGGAAGAGTCAATCGCAGACGAGGTATTATAAACAAAATACCGATATGAGACATGTCTGTCGGAGACTCGGGCCGAAAAGTGTTCACATCTTCACAAAGAGTCCGTTTGTCAGATCAAGTGATCTGTGTTTTTCTATGACTGCGTCGTTTTCAGTGCTTTGGAAGTCTCAACGGCAGACAAAGTATTATTACAAAGAAAATCAATAAAATACATGGGAGATTTGGGTCAGAAGTTGTTTGCAACATCACAAGGCGTCACCGCGGACAAAAGTCCCCCCCCCCCCTCAAATATATTATTTTTGTTGTTGAAAGTATTTTTAATATGACCGCGGACAAAAGTTTTTTTTTCCTCAAATATTATTTTCGTTGTTGAAAGTATTTTTAACATGACCGGGTCGTTCTCAGCACCTAACCTGCTTTCAGTCTCGTAGGAGGACAAGGTATTATTAACAAATACCAATAAAAGACACGTATATGGGAAACCTGGGTCAAAAATTGTTTTCAGCTTCACAATGAGTCGCTGCGAACATTAAAGAAAAATGTTTTGTGCTTTCCCCTGTGTTATGCTGCTCTGAAAGTCTGGCTGCTTTAGACAAGGTATTAGACAGGCGTAAGGACACAAATTGACCGTGCGGTCATGTTCGGTGTTTGTTTGGAGAACCCTGTGTGGCGAGTGTGCTAGCTTGTAATGATTTTTGTTGTCATGAAAAAGCAAAATGTTCGTGATTTTTAAGTTGTTTCTGTATAGAGAAACAACTTTATAGGATGGGGCAGATTTCGCTGCGCACAGCAGCAAGTTTTAGTGATAAACAGCAAGACTGTGACGTATTTACTGACAAGACATACTTTCACGCACACAGTGACGTAACGATATCTACGTCATAGACGTGCACACTATGCTGCACACACACACACATACCACAAAAGACTCGTTATGTCTCTAGATGCGCAGTGTAATGACAGGCGCTTTGTTGAGATTTACATGAATACTTTTCACAAAGTAGTCCATGCCGTTCACGCTGTCTTTGTTGAGATCAACATGAATGAGTTTCACATAGAAGTCCTTGCTGATCACGCTGCTTTTACCCATTCATCTTTTAAAAAAAATTAAAAAATGGCATTTTGAATTATTCCAACTCGGAACGTTCTTGAAGAAATAATGTGCACACATAAATGGCGCTGAATTGTTCCCGAGGCAAAACTCAAACTCATAACATTGCACTCGAAGGCTTTTCGCCGGTTCGAACCAATTCCCCCCCAAGCATCATTCTCAAGGACACAACAAACAAATTATGTCTTGGAAAGTTTGCAAAGTCGAAGCTTGTTGACGTGAAGAATGAGAAAAGTTGCTTCTCCCGAGACGGAAGTGCGTTGCAAGTTTCTGCCACAAGAACATGCAGTATGTTTCCATCCCATCATCGTAAAATCTGGGACCTTTTAGCGTGCAAGGTCTGTTTCTGGCCGGTGTAACACGCCAAACTAGCTCCCCCCTGCGAGAATGACTCGAATGAGGCCATTTTCTGCGTACACTGTAATGACTCCGGACACTTTCGAGGGATTAACGCGGTGCAGGGTGGGTGGGTGGATGTTTAAGACTTAAGCGTCCTTTTCCACCATGTATGGGTGATATCAAAGACGAGGCAACGAGAGAAAGGCCAGCACAAATATTTGGCCCCAGCCTTAACGCGGTGCATTTGAATTGATTAATATGTTGTTGTCGTTGTTGTCGTTGTTGTCGTCGTTGTCGTTGTTGTCGTTGTTGTTGATGTTGTTGTTGCTGCTGCCAACGCTTACGTTTCTTTCCACCGAGAAGCCAGTTTGGTTGCTACGATCAAGGGAATTTAATTTTAAAAAAAGAAAAAAAGAAATAAAAAGGAAGTCATTCTCGCGTAAGCCAAAAGTGTCCCGGGGTCACTCTTGCTAGGGCTTGTTATCATGCGGGGAGAAAACAGAGAACGGAATGTTTCCTGAAGTTTTGTTTTTGTTTTGTTGGTTTGTCTGGTTTCATTTAAAAATACAAAATGGACGACCTATGTTTCGACGACGATTGCTCTCATCTACAGCCGTTATTGTAAAACATGAGCATAATAATACACATATTTAGATTGTAGTAACGTATAAATACAAGTGGTGTGTGTAGTTATGAGGTACGGCGGTTAGAGCCTGTTTCATTTCATGTATAGGCGCCTTATAAGTCGTCATTATTATTATTATTATTATTATAAATACAAGTCGGTTTCTGGTTGATAATCGGCCCCTTTCAGTCTTTCTTACCGGCAACTGAAAATCCAAACCATCCTTCCGGTGCTTTTGCGTTTGTGAATTTGGAAAACAACAACAACAACAACAACAAAACCCCGCGGTGCTATGGCGTGGAAACCCGCTGAATGAGGGTGCTATGAATTGCAGCGGCATAGCACAGGAGAAACGACCGACCATTTTTGTTTCACCCCCCCCACCCCCACCCCCGTGGTCGTGGCTGACCGTCAAAGTATATTGTCAACTGTGTCGTAGACAGGACACATGTCCGCATCTGTAAGAAAGTAATTGGACATTTCGAAAATGAATAAGCCGAGGACACAGTCATGCCCGACGCGGACTTGAAGCAATAATATGCAGTGATTGCTGTACGCTATACCCAAACGTGTGAGTGAGTGTCTGCAGCTACAGAAATAAATTATTTACAGGCAGTGGATATATAGCACGGGAAGTGACGCTAAATGGAATGGGAAGTGCGTGCGCTGTTCACTGTGAATGCTGCCCATTGTCACACGAGAGTCAAGGCCGGATCTGACATGTGGCACGCAGTCACTTGGGTTCACTTCGTAGCGTCCGCTTTCTAGATTTAGGTACAGAGTTAGGTTTCCGGTTAGGGTTAAGTTTGGGGTTAAAGTTGAGGGTTATGTTTAGGGTCAGGTTTACATAATCACAGGGATGTTTAGGGTTATGTGTAGCGTCCGGTTGAGGGTAGGGTTATGGATAGCATTAGTTTAGGTTTATGTTTAGGGTTAAGGTAGGTTTATGTTTAAGTTTAAGGTAGGTTTATGTTTAAGGTGAGGTAAGGTTTATGTTTAGGATTAGGCTAAGTTTATGTTTAAGGTTAGGTTAGGTTTGTTTTTATGGTTTTGTTAGGTTAGGTTGATTTTTTATGGTTAGATTAGGTTTAGGTTTATATTTAGGTTTTGGTTTAAGGTTAGGTTAGATTTATGTTTAGGGTTAGGTTAGGTTTATGTTCGAGGTTAGGTTAGGTTAGGTTTATTTTCGAGGTTAGGTTAGGTTAGGTTAATGTTCGAGGTTAGGTTAGGTTTGGTTAATGTTCGAGGTTAGGTTAGGTTTATGTGTAGGGTTAGGTTAGGTTTATGTTTAAGGATAGGTTAGGCTTAGGTCAGGTTTAGAGTTAGGATTAGGGTGAGGCTTAGGATCAGGCACAGGCTTAGAGTTGGGGCGAGGAAGAGATTTACCTCGTGGTAATTAATACAATACAATTACTATGCTCAATAGACGACCGTACTGCATTTACAGGTGGTGCAACTATACCAATTTAACGCAACGTCACTTGGATCTTGGCCTCAGTTTGTACAGCTCGTTCTCTAGGGTTAGAGCTAGGGTTAGGGTTAAGGTCAGGGTTAGGTGCAGTCTTTATGCTGGATAGACAACCGTACTGTATTTACACGAGGACTACTAGAACGCGAACTACCACTGCACCTCAGACACAAATTCTTCGCAGGGAATGATCAGATAAGTGTTTATTTCAGATCCAATAAATGCACACATTTCCTATAATTTTTCCCTTTGAATAACAAGGAAAGCCTTTCCCTGGCGTGATCAGGGGCTCAGCTGCTGACATAACAATTCAAGTTTCCCCGGCCTAATCATCTGCATTTCCCCCTTTGCCTTGTCAGGAGCAATTGATGACGAACATGTTGAACGTGCACTGGCCTCCCAGGGGGCACTGTGATCGCCGGGCTGAATATAGCTCTTCAGTTTATTTATGGCCGGCTCGCTGCGCCGGTTGATCGGCTGATGGACCTGGGGAGGTTCGCTAATTTTATATTATGTGCTTAATGCTCGAAGATCAGCGAAATTTGCTACAGCACTCCTGACAGACCAAAAGAGAAAAAGTTTTATGACTGTTATGGAGCGAACTAACAAACTGACGGAGAAGAGGTTAGGTTATGAAACTCGGATGGCGCATTATTGAAAATGGCAGTGACGTCTGAACCGTGAAAAAAGAAGAAAAGAAAACAAGGTGACCCAGTACCAAGTGCTGTATCTGCGAAGGTTGTCACTGATTTTGGACAGTGCTGGAAACATTTTCTTCAAAATGTTTTTCCTTTCAGTCATTCTTTTTCTGTACAAATAAATAGATAAACAACAACAACAAAAAAGGCCACACAACTACACACATACAAGAAGAAAACTACAGACAAGGCAAGGCAAACAAAGGCAAACGGAAAAGAAGAACAAACAAACAAACAAACAAACAAACAAACAAACAAACAAACAAGCAAACTAACACTTCCTGAATCGCTTCAAACTGTACATGTATGTTTTAACTGTTCTGGTCTAGAAAGGTTTTTCAGTCGTTTAGATCATGGAATGTTTTTCAGTGTTTTCAAACTTTCTCTCTCTCTTCTTTTTTTTTCTGTCTCTGTCTCCAGTTTGGAAACATACATGATACTGATACTGAGAACTTCGACATCTTTTCCCCCACCGCAAGGTGAAACCACAGACTGGAAAATGGCCAACTTTTGACCATAAGTGAAGATTGTATCCACTGGGTTTGTATCCTAATGTTGGATAACAACCACAACACCATCACCATTACAAACACCACTACTACCATCACTACTACTACTACTACTTCTACTAAAGATTTTATTATACCACTGGGGAAGCCGGAATAGCCAAATGGTAGAGCGTTGGACTCTCAATGCTCGGGTCGTGAGTATTTATGCTGGCTTTTTCCCTCGTTGTCCCGTCTCTGGTATCATGCTTATGCGGTGGAAAAGGAAGTTGAACCCTTAACAGCCAACCGCCAATCACGTACCACTGCACAAGGCGAGAGGTTCGCCGTCTAAAGTCCTCTTTTAACTCCAGATACATGTTATTTGTGTGCTGCAGTAAACCATGCTGGCGGACATCGTTGCAAGGCATTATAAAATGTAGCCTGAATGCAAACTCGCAGCGTTTGTGTGTGAATGTCACGATACATTCATGTCATGTTGAGGGTGGGTGGATGATTGTTTAGGAGTTAAACGTCCTTTTCCACCACATACGGGGGATATCAAAGACGGGGCAACGACGAAAAAGCCAGCACAAATATTTGGCCCCAACCAGGAATCGAACTCACGACCCGAGCATTACAAGTCCAACGCTCTACCATTCGGCCACCCCGGCTCCCCTAAAGTCATGTTGAAGATGATTTCAATGGACACACTACAACCGATGAATGCGTAGCCGTGTACGCATCTGTTAAAGAGAAAGTTGTTTGGTTCGTCGGTCGGTCGGTTGGTGTGGGTGCGGGGTTTGCCTCCTTCCTCACCACATAAGAGTGATCCACGATGGCACAAGGAGGAAACCGCCAGCGCAAGTAGCTGGCTCTCAGGCGGGAATCGAACTCACGGCCCCCAGCATTCAGTCCAATGCTATAATTATCAGCTCGGCCATCCCGGTGTGAGACGCTGGTTGTACTCCCAAGCTCTGTATACTCCGGGGCACTTCTCGCTTTAAAGCTGGATGTACTCCCTCTAGCGTAAACCACTTGCAGACTACCAATTTGTTTCATTAGTGGAGTGTTTCTAGTATGGTAGTAAAGGGTGGAGTATGTCTGGTTTAGGCTAGAGGGAGTACATCCCGCTTTAAAGCAGGAAGTGCCCCGGGGTATATAGAGCTGGAGAGCACATCCAGCTTGTTTAACCGGCTCCCCAAGTCTGCTCAAAGACGAAAAACGTTTCTGTCATTGTCTCTACTACTACATGTCGTATGTTTCACACTGGACACTTTCCATTCACTGTGTCCACGATGAGTTTGACGTATCTCTCCCACAGGGGTGATTCTATAGTGAATAAGGACCGGGCTTCACGTGTCTGACACGTCCTCATGTGTCACTGCTGGCAGCACTTTTAAATACTAATGCGTTTCGTGTGACTTCTCCCATTGCCGCTATACTCTCTCACTCGCTCCTGCTGCGGTTGCTTTGATGACAAGCCATTTTACCATGGGGGTGAACGCCCTTATGCTCCCATGGGGAGGTCACTCTAGCGATTGCACTAGTAGACTCCAGAGTGCAGTCCCTTTTCGGCGGGGCGTGAAAATGTGACTGCTTACACCCAGCGCCATTTTTAAAAATGGCGAATTTTTTTTAGAAAAGCAGAGACTTGTGTGTCATATGATTCGATTTGAAACGAAGTCTTGAATATCCGACCACTTTTCGTTTGGGCAAAATCTTTGCCAGCGGACAATTATTGTTGCGCTTTGGTGGCACTGTTTACGTGGTACACTGATCCAACAGGATGTGAGTAAACGGCAAGGGGGTTGCACTCTGACAGGAAAGGGTGTTGCACTCTACAGGCAAGTATTATTGCACGGTGCAGACGATCACGTACCTGCCTTGTGGTGGAATAAGAGACGATTACAAAAGCATACACACCCGTGCTCTAGGACTGAATGTAATAATAGATCTGTCCATTCAGACAGAGACATGTTATGTATGTCTCTGATTCAGAAACACGCCTACTTTCACTCTGAAGACAGCCTGCCATCACTTGCGCCATTGAGGATCCCTCTGGGTTCAAAGCTGGTCAAGGATGACATAGTGCGCGACCTTGTGTTTGAGAGCACCGAGACAATTTAGGCCCGTCACGGTAGCGCAGTGAGCGCCATTTCCCCACTGTGCACAGAGGTACTTTCCACTGAAAGACTCTGTGCCCCAGAGAGTGTTGCACTAGTTGTCTCCCATTCGAAGGTCAGATCTAGTGGTCCCAAGCCTACTATAAAATATCCCCTGAAACTTTGAGATTAGAGTAATGCCTAATGGTAAGCTCATCCTAGACTCATTCTGCTATGATAATCCCACGTTCCCAGAATAGTACTTGCTAATAGGGAGGAATTGTTCTGTAGTCCCAGCTTGTTTCACCCAGGTCTTCCATTGGACATGTAGAAGGCGTCTCACGCGAAACAGAAAACTCATGTCGAAAGTCACAGTGTACATGTTTTGTCTCTCTGCAAGCAAATTTCATTCGAGCTCATTAAAAAACATGCGTATACAGAACTGACCTGGTGCTGTATGTAACAGTGTCACGTGCGACTGCCATGTGCAGCTTTCGGTTTTCAACTTTTAGTAGGATAAACGTTCACGATACACCATAAATTGGCCCAAAAAAGCAATTACACCAAATCAGGCTGTTGTTTATCGACTAGTATTTTGATCCAAGACGCAATCAACCCTTCGCTAAGGCTCACGGTTGATTTGCGTCTTAATAATAAATAAATAATAATAAACTGTATTTGTAAGGCGCATTTCTTTACAATAAAACTCAACGCGCCAATCACTCACCGACACTCACGCACAATTTACAGACTGTGGACACGCATACACTGGTGAAACTGACGAGCTACTGACACAGGAAATTACTGGAAGGCTTTACAAAAGAGGAACGTTTGAAGATTGCTCTTAATGATGGACAATGTGGGGGCATTTCTCAGATCTGCTGGCAGCGAACTCCAAAAGGTTGGTGCCACAAAGCAGAAAGAACGCTCGCCAAAGGACTTCAGGTTGCGCTTGGGAATTTTGAGAAGCCTCTCGGATGAAAACTACTCGTCGGTAAACAACAGCTTGATGGTGAATACTAGCTATTCATATCTATATGTGATAAGAGATTGTGTAGTGTGTGCGGGTGAATGCTCGGGTGATTATACACAATACGTATTTCATTATGACTAACAAGCCGAATTAGTCTCTGTAGTTTTACTCTCCATTTATCCTTATTTGTGACTGGAAGAAAAAAGGCATGGGTTTTCAGCAAGACAAGTCATCTAAGAGAAAGCGAAGGCAGTTTCTGCGGGGGTGTGAACAGATTTTTTTCCCCCCGCGAAACAAGACATTTGATGGAAGCGGCGAGCTGACAGACCTCCCCAGAGGAACCTGCTACCAGACGCCTGGACTGCAAAAGTGAACGTTGATTCTAGGAGCACAGAGCAACGAGTTCATTACTGATACATAACTCCGTGGAGAAGACGTGTCTGCACAGGCGTCACGACGCACAGAATGGCGATTGCCGAGGGGGCAAAACCCAGCTCTCTCTGGAAGGGCCGCCCGTGCGATGGATCTAAGTAAGATCATGTGATGAATCGTAGACCTGAGTGAACATATTGAAGATTCGCGTGGAGATAATAACAGAAAATATTGGAGAAAAAGACTCTGACAGTGTAATCTTCTCCCTACATGGTCCAACCCTTGTCGTGGGGTAGTGGCTTGTGTACCTCAATGACCCAGAGAGCTACGCCAGCGGGAGCACGTGCTCCTGGCAGGGTCACCCAAGCTGGACAGGTCGAAGGGTAGAGGTCAGACGAATGTGGACCACCTCTCCAAGAGGCTAAACGGGTTTGCGTAGGGTTAACAGCCCTACCTGTAAAAAACATAACGTTACAGAAGCATCGACAGCAACAAACCAAAACATTCACCTGGGCAAGGAAGGGTCTCCATCCCGGAGACCTATGACGCATTGCAGTGAAAGCCGAAAGGAAGCTGCAAGGCCGACCCCCCTTCTAACACCCAGGACAATGACGAGAGTAGCCACATGGAACATCAGGACAATGTATGAAGTAGGAAGGACCATACAAGTAGCAAGAGAGATGAAGAACTACAAGATAGGAGTACTGGGACTGAGTGAGACAAGGTGGCTACAGACAGGACAGCTGAGATTTTCATCGGGAGAGCAATTGCTGTACTCGGGACACACAGAGGATGGAGCCCCCCACACTGAGGGCGTGGCCCTGATGCTGGCACCGGAGGCACAGCGGGCACTCATCGGCTGGGAACCTGTCAACTCCCGCATCATCACAGCCAAATTCATCACCAAGAAGAAAGACATCAAGCTAAACATCATCCAGTGCTACGCTCCCACCAATGATGCGGAAGAGGAGAAAAAAGACGACTTCTACCAACAACTACAGACAGTGATAGATAGAGGAGGAGCCAAGGACATGACCATACTGATGGGAGACTTCAACGCCAAGATTGGATCAGACAACACAGGCTATGAGAACACCATGGGAACACACGGACTGGGACAGATGAACGAAAATGGCGAGCGCTTTGCAGACTTCTGTGCCCTGAACCAGCTAGTGATAGGAGGCAGCATCTTCCCACACAAGCGCATCCACAAGGCCACATGGAGATCGCCGGACCATGTCACGGAGAACCAGATTGATCACATCTGCATCAGCCGGAAGTTCAGGAGATCGTGGCGAGATGTGCGCGTGATGAGGGGTGCCGATGTATCATCAGACCACCACCTTCTTGCTACAACACTGAGACTTCGGCTTAAGAGACACACCAACGCCAACAACACACGGACCAGGTACAACGTTGGCCTACTCAGGAACACAGAGACACAAGCAGCATTCCGGATCAGCCTTTCCAACAGGTTCCAGCCACTGCAAGACCTGATAGAAGACAGTGGAATGGATATCGAGACACAATGGGAACACAGCAAGAAACTCTGGCACGACACATGCGAAGAGGTCCTTGGCAAGAGAAAGACCCAACACAAGGAATGGATCTCTGCTGATACCATCCAGAAGCTGGAAGTTCGGAAAAAGAAGAAAACTGCACTGAACACGAGCCGAACAAGAAGAGCTAAGGCAAAGGCACAGGAAGAATACACAGCAGCTGACAGAGAAGTGAAGAGGAGCACCAGAAAGGACAAGAGGGACTACATCGACAACCTGGCCAATCAAGCAGAGGAAGCAGCCGGACAAGGGAACCTAAAAGACCTGTACCAGGTGACCAAGAAGCTCGCGGGCAAGTTTCAGCAGACAGACAAACCAGTGAAGGACAAGAACGGGCACCCACTGACAACAACTGAGGAACAGCTGAAGCGATGGGCAGAACACTTCAGGGAGCTGTTAAATCGCCCCATCCCTGAAACACCACCAGACATCCCGCCAGCTGAGACAGAACTACCCATCAACTGCGACAAGCCCTCTAAGGCGGAGATCAGGAAAGCCATCATGACACTGAGAAATGGGAAAGCTGCAGGGCCAGACGAGATACCAGCAGAAGCCATCAAAGCAGACACAGAGACAGCCGTCAACATGCTGCACAGCCTATTCAGCAAGATCTGGGAGAAGGAAGAGGTGCCAGCCCAGTGGAAAGAAGGGATCGTCATCAAGCTGCCAAAGAAAGGGGACCTCAGGGACTGCAACAACTACCGAGGGATCATGCTCCTGTCAGTGCCAGGCAAGGTTCTCAACAGAATTCTACTGGAGAGGATGAGGGAGGCAGTCGACCCTATGCTCCGAGACCAGCAGGCGGGCTTTCGCAGGAACAGGTCCTGCGCTGACCAGATTGCCAGCCTACGCATCATTGTGGAGCAGTCGCTGGAGTGGAACTCCCCCCTCTACATCAACTTCATAGACTATGAGAAGGCCTTCGACAGTGTAGACAGAGAGGCGCTGTGGAAGCTGCTAAGGCACTATGGAGTTCCCGGGAAGATCATCTCCCTGATCCAGTGCACCTACAAAGACATGAGCTGCAGGATTGCCCATGCTGGCCAGTTGTCAGAAAGCTTCGAGGTGAAGACCGGAGTCCGCCAGGGATGCCTGTTGTCCCCGTTCCTCTTCCTCCTGGTCATCGACTGGATCATGAAGACCACCACAACAGGCAGGAAAAACGGGATACAGTGGACACTCTGGGCGCAGCTGGATGACCTCGACTTTGCGGACGACCTGGCGCTCCTGTCTCACAGCCACAGCCAGATGCAGGACAAGACTACATGCCTGGAAGCCACATCAGCCGGAACAGGGCTCAAGATCAACAGGAGGAAAACCGAGCTGATGAAGATCAACACCACTGCCAGCACACCAGTCACAGTCGGTGGAGAGCCCATCAGGGAGGTAGAGTCCTTTGTCTACCTGGGGAGTGTGGTTGATGGACAGGGAGGCACAGACCGAGACGTCACAGCCAGAATCGGCAAGGCAAGAGCAGCAATGGTCATGCTGAAGAACATCTGGGCATCCAAAGTTGTCAGCATAAGAACCAAACTTCGCATCTATAACTCCAACGTGAAGTCAGTTCTGCTTTACGGATGCGAAACATGGAGGACAACGAAGACGATGCAGCAGAAGATCCAGACATTTCTCAACACCTGTCTGAGGCGCATCTTCAACATCCGATGGCCAGAGAAGATCCGGAACGAAGAGCTGTGGGAGCGAGCAGGGCAGGAACCAGCGGCCAAGCAGATCCTGCGGAGGAAGTGGGGCTGGATTGGACACACCCTCAGGAAGCCAGCATCCAGCACCACACGCCAAGCCCTGACATGGAACCCACAGGGGAAAAGGAAGAGAGGCCGGCCTCGCAACAGCTGGAGGCGGGACACTGAGGCAGAGTTATATAAGCAGGGGACCAACTGGACTGGAGTGGCAAGAATAGCCCAGAACAGAGTGCGATGGCGAAGGGTTGTCGATGGCCTATGCTCCACGTGGAGCCAGGGGCCTAAGTAAGTAAGTAGTGTAATCTTCTGATGAGTTGAGGTGTACTAAATACACTGAAGCCACATTTTCCGACTGGACTTCATAACCGAAGGCAAACCTTTGTTGTAAAGTATTAATTGCAGTCAAAAACAAAGCACGAAAGCACGAAACACAAGTAAGATGTAATTACGGACGGTGTGTGTGTGTGTGTGTGTGTGTGTGTGTGTGTGTGTGTGTGTGTGTGTGTGTGTGTGTGTGTGGAATGGGGGGGGGGGGTACTGGGGAAATTCACAAACTTAGGAACCGACAAACTATATGGCACTCGCTGGGCAATAATTTGAGCACGAACGGTCAAATAATCATCCGTGTACCCCCCCCCCCCCCAGCCCCCTCCCCCCACCCCAACACACACACACACACACACACACACACACACACACACACACACACACACACACACACACACACACACAAAACACGACTCTCCACCACTGAAAACTCATTAGGAAGAACATGCCCTCATTATCATGCCCTAATTATTAAAGACCTCGTTATCATCATCAACACACACACACACACACACACACACACACACACACACACACACACACACACACACACACACACACACACACGTGTTTGACCCATAGCCGGCGATTACAAATCACCCAGTCAGCTTTAAATCACGCCATGGCTAATATCACGACCTCGTCGGTGACGCACAGATAAACGTGTTTTAAGTAATAGGTAATACACAGAATGAAGGGTTCTACAGAAGTTTCTGCTATACGCATAAATAAAAGTATATAAATACCTGTACAAGGGTCTGTAAACTTCTTCTCTCGTTCTTCTCCAGTCAAATAGCACGCAAACTTCTGCTGCCAGAATTCGTTGAACCATGGGTTCCTGAGAGCCATCGTGCTATTGGGCTTGAGCGAGGCGTAGTATGTGTCGAAGTCAGGGATTGGTGGAGAGTAGAGTTTGATGGAGATTCCACCGGCTGCCGTTTCCTCCTGGTTTCTCACAACATCCAGACGATTCCCCCAGCCGTCACTGGCACATAGACAGACAACATCATGTTACAGCAAAGTTGTTCTCGATGATGATGATGATGATGATAACGACGACGACGACATCCAGACGGTTTCCCTTGTCATCACTGTCACACTCCACTATTATGACAGTGTTGTTGTCAATGGCAATGACGATGATCATGAAGATTTTGGTGACGATGTTGGATGTGATGATTATAATAGTAATAATACTAATAATGATTTTTATATAGCGCGAAATCCCCACCATCGTGGGCTCTAAGCACGTTACAAAGTGACATTAAGATTTACATACGTAAATTATGAAGAACAAAGATATAAATACATAAATACAACACATGTATGAGAAACACACAGAGCGGCAACCAGCACTCACGCACACACACACACACACACACACACATGATGACGATGACGACGATGATGATGATAGGGTGGTAGTGGTGACGGCATTTGTGGTGATAATGATAATGACGACAATGATGATGATCACGGCTTTGGTAACGGTACGGTGGTGATTACGACGCCAACGACGATTATGATGATGACGATTGCGACCATGATGACGATGGCGATGGTAATGATGATATTGATGATGTCGAAATTCGCAGGAAGACAGCAATGTGTGTGTGTGTGTGTGTGTGTGTGTGTGTGTGTGTGTGTGTGTGTGTGTGTGAGAGAGAGAGAGAGAGAGAGAGAGAGAGTGCGTGTGTGTGAAACTAATTGAGCTTCCCGAAAAACATCATGGCTATTTAAGAAAGGAAAGACACGCCAGAACAATGCCCTTTTCCCTTAATTCTCTCTGGTCTGAGGAACTGCCAAGGGTATAAATGACAGTAGCATGTTTCACTGTCCAATCAGCTTTTCCGATTGACGTAAGAAGTTTGCAGAAGTTTAAGACTCAAAAACCCTTCTCCCCGCTGAAAAAAAAATTGCAGCGTTAGCTAATGCTCTTTGAAAGCAACGTGCAACCCCAAATTACATTTCCCTTCTCATTAGGACAGGATTTCTGATCGCAGGGATAAAACCTGCATGTCTGTCTTTCGCTCTCTCCGCAACCACCATCACCCCCCCCCCCTCCCCAAGCCTCAACTCCCTCCCCCCCCTCTCTCTCTCTCTCTCTTTCTCTCTGTATTGGAAGACAGTAGGCAGAAGTGTAGCAAGACAGTTTGAAAGAATAGGTTTTATCCTCGATATCATCGTAATCTCTCTCTCTCTCTCTCTCTCTCTCTCTCCGTGCGTACCTTTACGTGGTGGAAAAGAACGTTAAACTCCCAAACACCCACTCACCCTCCGTGCGTGCCTGCGTATGTGTATGCGGCGTGGTGTATGTGTGTGTGTGTGTGTGTGTGTGTGTGTGTGTGTGTGTGTGTGGTTAGAGAGAGAGAGAGAGAGGAGAGAGGGAGGGAGAGAGACACCACCATCTGGTATCGAGTTTCAGGCAAATGGTCGACATCTGTTCCGGACATCCGCCAAGGGAAGCAACTACTCCTCTTCCGACTGTGTCAGTTTGTCGAACGTGCTGTACGAGCGACAAACACAATTACACGGAAGCCTGTGTGCGCTTCTTCATCAGCTTTGCAATAAGTGGATATAGAGCATATGTATTATGAACTACTGACTCAAGCGTTTCTCATCTGCAAAGAGGGACGAGTTCTGTACTCTTGAGAACTGAACGAGAATGACTCTACAAACAGAACCACTAATGATGGTATGGGTGGATGTCAGTTTCGAAACGACGTAGTCTCTGTGATGAATTCAAAGTATAAAATTGTTTTGTTATTGTTTGGCACAGCGCGAGAAGGATTTGAAACAGAAGGATCGTCACTCGAACTAAAACAGAACACATTTCTCCTGTTTTGTTGTTGTTGTTGTAAAATGCCCCAACTCTCCAGTGGTATTCCTCCCACGTCATGGGTGAAATCCACGGGGGGGCTCAGACGCTGGGACATTTTTGTTTTAAATTATGCTTGATGATGACGATGATGGTTTCCAGGTCACTGTAGAGTTTGTCCTTCATGGGTGTGTGGCTTTGGCCATGTGGCTCGTCTGGGACTAACCGACAGTGGGCAGTCTTGGAGTAGGTGTCCTCTCTCTCTCTCTCTCTCTCTGTCTGTGTGTGTGTGTGTGTGTGTGTGTGTGTGTGTGTGTGTGTGTGTGTGTGTGTGTGTGTGAAAAGCGGACTTCGTGCGGATGGGCAACAAAGTGACTGTAAACTGTAAACCAGGGGGATGCGGCGCCGACTGTGATTTTACGACGGACGAACACGAACAGCTGAGTACCATCACATTACGACCGCTGCCTCGTTTCGCATGACTTGAATGCGACTCGGTGCCTTCCTACAGCAACTCAGTCTACAGCCTGGGATCGGTTCCGCATAAGTGATTTCTGCCCTATCGTCCTCGTCAGCTAAAAGCCGGAACAGTGGGGATCAGACTAGATCCTAACGCCGATGTAACGGAAACCGGTGTCACTGATTGGATGGTTAGTAAGAATTAACATCGGATGCCAGAAGCGTCTTCTTGTTGAATCCTCGTTAGACTCACACG
>JACVVK020000022.1:1285000-1317500 GCA_018292915.2 Batillaria attramentaria
AACGAGAGAGAGAGAGAGAGAGAGAGAGAGGGTGGGTGGTTGTTTGGGGGTTTAACGTCCTTTTCTACCACATACGGGTGATATCAAAGACGGGGCAACGATGAAAAAGCCAGCACAAATATTTGGCCACAGCCGGGATACGAACTCACGACAGACAGACAGACAGACAGACAGAGGATACTGACATATACAGATATTTAGCTTCATTATCTTTATCCATGAAAAAAAAAATGGGTAGCATCTGCCACCGTTGACATAATTATGCCACATACCCCAGTGTATGGATGTTCTTAATTGAGTTTTTATTTAATTCCTTTATTTGTTGCTTGGTTTCTTATGGTGGATTACAATTTCCCTCCTTGGGATTAATACAGTATATTTGATTCGATTTGATTTGAGGCCTGAATACTAATTTTGTCATTGTCCGAGCGAGTAACCTGTAACAAAGCCAATTAATGATAATTAAGCTTCTGTGTTTTGACCCACAACCACGTGCCAGGTTTTTGAAATGCAGAGGCCCTAGGCTGTTGTTGTTGTTGTTGTTTTTGTTGTTTACTCCTGCCTGTAACGAATTTTAAATATGTTGTAAATGGGTTATCAGAGTCCGTAGTTATTGTCAGAGCCAAGAAACGGGCTGAATCCATTGAAACTATCTTACCTTTTCAACTCATGAAAGTTCGTGAGAGTACAAGTGAAGAGAGAGACTGAATTGGCCGTCTGGAAGGGAAGATGTAATGTGGGGATTAAAGCGGCTTTCCTCGTCTGCTTTCCCATTTCCACGCTCAGAGAGGGATGACGAATGGGGATGAAACTGTTTTTGGAAATGGGCACGAGGGACTAATCAGTTTAATCTTTGTCTAACTTTTGTCGTGAGTCGATTTCGAGTGACAGTGAAGTGTTCTCTCGCTCTCTAGTTTTGTTGATTCAATTACTCTCTCTCTCTCTCTCTCTCTCTCCTCCATGTGTGTGTGTGTGTGTGTGTGTGTGTGTGTGTGTGTGTGTGTGTGTGTGCGTGTGCGTGTGTGAGCTTTGCATCTTGTTTCTGGTTTTGCATTACTCTTTTTTTTTTTTTTTTTTGTTGCTCAGTGTTATATGTTTTTCTTTGCATTTTGCCAGTTGTTCTTTTTTTTTTTTTTTTTTTGTAACAACGGCAGATTGAAAATTAACCATTGTATGGCAAAATCTTTTCCGCTGAAAAATAAAATTCGTTAGTTCGTCCATTCCTCTCTCTCTCTCTCTCGCAAAGCTACTTTTACCGAATCCTCATCTTACAGCTGATGAAAAGCTAAACCAGCTGCAGCTTCTTCCCTTGTCAAAACACCTGCTATACAACAAAGGAATTTTCATGTATAAGCTATGGACCAGAAAGGCTCCTAACTATTTATCCGACTGTTGCCACTGCTCAGCCTCCCGATATGGCAGTTCAAACAACCTGTGTATCATTCCAAAGCCGCGAATTGACATTTTCAAAAGCAGTTTTTCATTTTCTGGAGCGGCATTATGGAATAGTCTTCCAGCTCATGTTAAACACGCATGCTCTGTAGCAAATTTCAAACAGCTTTTCTTCACCTATCTTATGTCACACGATGTTTCATCTTCCCACAGTTGATTCTCGCCCATTCCTACATGTATTCTTACTTGTAATTGGTATGTTCATCACGATTTTTAAATGTTCCTGTCTTAGTAGAGTATAGTTCCATTTCCTATGGTTTTTCCTACATGTATTCCTACTTGTAATTGGTTTGTTCATCACGCTTTTTAAAATTACTGTTCCTGTCTTATTAGAGTGTAGTTTCATTTCCTATGGTTTTATTGCTATTTTGCTTTTTCCCTGTTGCATTACATGTGTGTGTGTGTGTGTGTGTGTGTGTGTGTGTGTGTGTGTGTGTGTGTGTGTGTGTGTGTGTGTGTGTGTGTGTCTCTGTTTAGATAGATATTACTAGAAATAGCAACGGCAGGTATGAAAATTGACTGTTTCACGTTAACTACCTCTACCGTTGGAAAATAAAGTTTTCTTGATTCTTGATTCTTGATTCTCTCTGTATCTCTCTCTCTCTGTCTGTCTCTCTCTCTCTCTCTGTCTCTCTCTCTCTCTCTCTCTCTCTCTCTCTCTGTTGTTGTGCATTTCCCCCTTCCAAAAGGGGCATGGCCCTCTGGAATGAATTTCATTTCATTTCATTTCTCTCTCTCTCTCTCTCTCTCTCTTTCTCTCTCTGCATTTCCAACATAAGCCCCGTCATGGGGGTTCGGTTTTACTTCTAAAGATATGACACGAAACGGACATTCCGCAAAAAAAGCATCTCTTTAATGGGCATCGGTGAGTTTGTTCATCATGTTCGATGTATAATAAGATTTCACGATCCCACAACAACAGCCACAGACCATCCGTCTTACATTGATCGGCAACTCGTGCTTCAGCCTGACTTCTTTCCACACAGTTCTTTCCATCCCGCCGCTTCCTTCACGAAGACGTACCAGAAACTGTGCACACACAAGATAACTTTACTGCACTGTAACGACCGGCCATAGAGAAGGAATTTCATAAGTCAAAGCTCCAGAGATGGCCGTATTAGGACCCGAGGGAAGCGTTAATTGCCTCGGAAAACGGTGATTAAGCGAAGCCGGGGCTGGTTTCTATGCGACCTGATTACCATCGTGATGTCAGGTTTGTAGAGAAGGGAGCAGGCATTTTCTTTTTACTGCCGTGTTCCTTCTTCCCGTTTCCGAGAATATGGCCGTCAACAAAATACCCCAGCCTTGTGCCGACCGTTAACCAGCAATGTGGCTTCGTTGTAAAAGTAGGAGGGTGCCACAAGACCGCATGGAGTAGAAAAAAAAAGCAGGTCACATCCAGGGACAGACAATAAACCAAGGGGGAGAACCTGTGTTGAACTGTGTTGAGGAAAAAAAAAAGTCGGACCTCTAGATAGGTTAAAACAACAACAAAAACAACAACAACAACAATAAAGGTCATGGGGGAGGACCTGTAGCAACAGTGAACGTTGTACAACCTGTCTTTGATATTCGATAGATTTCTGACTCAATCAATCAATCAATCGGTTAATCAATCGGTCAAATGACGAATGAAAAATAAGCAAGTGAACGAGTACCGAAAAAACCGTGGACAATGGTGGGGGTGGGTGTTTTGGGGTTTAACGTCCTTTTCCACCAGATACGAGTGATACCAAAGACGGGGCAACGATGAAAAAGACAGCACAAATATTTGGCCCCAGCCAGGATAAAACTGTGGACAAACGTCATTGCAAGAACATCTAAGAGTAATCACAACAATAAAATGCAAACACATAAAACTCAATATCTAGAGTGTACGAATGCAATAAGGTTGAAATGGTCACTGTCGTAGTGTTTCTCAGACAATGTAGCCAAAGTATTATTCATCAGTAAAACTAAGAGAACTTTATCTAAACTGGCAGTCGATCTATGTATGCTTAACCTGGCCTCAGTCCTATCTAACCCTTTTCCCTAAGTCCTTTTTCTTAGCCAAGCCCTAAGTCCTTTTTCTTTATCTAACCCTAAGTCTTTGTCAAACCTCTAACCTTAACCCCTAACCTTAACCCTAACCCTGAGCCTTTTTCTGTCCGTTTCTTCCAGCCCTCAGTCCTTTTCTGTATCTAACCCAAAGTCCTTCTGTACCTAGCCCGAAGGCTAAAAAAAAAAAAATAGCCCTAAGTCCTCTCTTGTCCTAACCGTAAGTCCGTGTCTTTGCCTAGCCCCTAAGTCCTTTTCTTTACCTTACCCTACATCTCAGTCAGTCTACGCTTGAACACGAATGTATTTAGGACAAACGACCTATTCAACGCTTGGACACACTGTGCCTGAGGTACATTAACTGTCCACTGAATGCTTCGTCGCTCACCTTTGTCCGTAACAGTAAATTCCTTGGCTAGACGCCAGATATTTAACTCAGTCTTGGTTTCCTTGGAAACGGTCAAAGGTAAAGAAAAATGGGAGGTACGGAAGTGAATGGTGTGTGTATGTGGGGCTGGGGGTGGGGGTGGGGGATGGTGGTTAGGTGCTGCTGATGCTAAAGAAAAATCTTATTACTTTACTGACCCTTCATACAGTTCGGGTTGCTTCCCCTGGGGAAAGCGCGTCGCCGTGGTGCAGCGCCATCCACCTACCCACTTTTGAATTTAGAAGGTTGTGTGCCCTTTGTGCGATGAATCCCACATAAATTATGCAGTGACAATTTTGTTAGGACACATGTTCGCATGGAAAAAGTAGATCATAAAGAAAATGTTCTTAAAGCTGGCATCTCGAGCGGTTTACGACTGAGAGCAAACAGGTCCCATATCACAAGTAATCGTTAGACGCGCGAACAACACGGAAGCTGACGCAACATGAAAGAGACACAAAGAAAAGTAACGGTCTTTGCCAGAGAGCTGAGATGAGCCTGACATTTGGTTAACTTCATCCTCAATGGCTGATTTATCGGGGACAAACTGGTGTTTCTAAGGCAAAAGAGTTACCGGGAAAACATCCAAGAAAGTATAATGGCTGTTATTTTGAACCCCCCCGTAAGAAGGGGCTTGAAAATCTATGCGAACAAAAGACGTCATTTACATGTTAGCTTTGTGGGCTGCATTTCACAACATCGTAAATTGCCCAACTCTGCTACCAATTTCCTCTGTGGCATGAGATTAGCACAGACAACGTTATTTCTTCAAACTGACTTTTCCACGCTCTTCTCAAGGACAAGGGTATTAATCGAGGGCTCCCTGCCAAAAGGTACCATCGATACAGAAAGAGAGAAGCGAAATGTCACGTTCTTGCAGTGAACCCTCGAACCCCCAGACGTCAACATGCACACTGATGGAAACTGAATCACAAGCACTAAAACAGACTCCCGTGAACTGCCCGACAAAAGGTGTTTTACTGTTAGGTTCTGAGTTTAATTGCTCCAGCTTTCAAATTTCAAATTCTTCCAATTTGACTGGTTCCGACCTTTCAAGTCACGAGTTGGCGAGAGTTTGAAGTGGTAAAATTAATGTGATGGGCTTCTACAAAATGGGGAGAAAGTCGCACGGCTACTTTCGAGAAAATCGAAAAGAACAACATTCAGATTGTGTGTGTGTGTGTGTGTGTGTGTGTGTGTGTGTGTGTGTGTGTGTGTGTGTGTGTGTGTGTGTGTGTGTGTGTGAAACAAACAAGGCAAACTAGAACAGACACGCTAGACCAGTACATGTAATACTGCTTTTACTACATCAAAATAGAAAATCTGCCCGTCTCCCTTTATCTCGGTCGGTGTGACTGTGTGTGTGTGTGTGTGTGTGTGTGTGTGTGTGTGTGTGTGTGTGTGTGTGTGTGTGTGTGTGTGTGTGTGTGTGTGTGTGTGACTGACTGTCAATCAGACGTACACATATCTGGGTTATGACATTAACCTGAGCAGTACCTCCGAAGCGGGACAAGTACAACACATTGTACGTGACTTTAAAGCCACTATGGTATGGTGTAGCTCCGCTAGCGATCGCTGTGGAAATACAGGCTGTGAAAATCATGGCCACATCCAAAAGTTGAACTTTTACTTTCCAAATATTCAGTTCACAGACAAAGTGCTTGATAAAACTGAGGACATAATTGTTTCACGTGTCAGGTCATGGTTTGGTCTCAACACCTTATCAAACCTTGCGTTCATGTTCTATCCACGTAGCAAGGGTGGCTTGGGGTTCATCACGCCGCGTATCATTTAGAAA
The DNA here is from genome assembly GCA_018292915.2 of Batillaria attramentaria. Taxonomy (NCBI): domain Eukaryota; kingdom Metazoa; phylum Mollusca; class Gastropoda; family Batillariidae; genus Batillaria; species Batillaria attramentaria. Next base: position 1,290,715 of record JACVVK020000022.1, read on the forward strand.
CTGTCCTTCCTCAGCCTGTTAAACCAAGTCGGAGAGGGAGAGAGGGCAGTTTTAGTCATTTGAGATGTTTCCATTTTAAGGGTTAAAAAAAACAACAACAACAACAACTAATAACACTTCTGTGAAAGTAATAAGGCTGAAAGTAACTTACAAACATGTGGAAATAGAGCATTTACTATACAGCCACACCATACTGGCATGATTCCCGTCTCACACCTTTTCCAGCCATTTTCTCAAAAGGCTGGTAGAGCGTTGGACTCGCAATGCTCGGGTCGTGAGTTCAATTCCTGGCTGGGGCCAAATATCTGTGCTGGCCTTTTTCTCGTTGCCCCGTCCTTGATATCACCTTCACGTGGTGGAAAAGCACGTAAACTGCTCCCAAACACCCACCCCACCCCCACCCTTCTCAAAAGGCAGCTGTCAGCGCAGCAGCGATTTTGGCAACAAACACATCTCAGGCCTACACCTTGCTACAGAAATAATTATTATGGTAAAAGAAAGTTTATTTTCTGCACCTCCCCGTGATCAGTACCAGTAACTCCATCTGCCCCAAATCACCGGTTGTCCCCCTTTCGTGCGAGCCCGTCACACAAGCAGTCAAATGGTCGGGCGGCACTAAAAAAAGTAGACACACTTGAAGCGGAGACGATGGCTCACACAACCCACAAACCAGACAGCTCAGGTTGAATTCTCCAAGACACCATGCGAACTACAAAAGTCGTTATTCAACTGCCTGTCTCAAGTGTACCGCACACTACAGAGACAGATGAGTACAAAGGGCCACTACCGGACCATTCCTCAGCAAAGAAGGGGGAACAATCCAAAAACAAATAGCAGTGGTTCCCTGGGGACAGACACAAAACAGGAGACTTCCGAAAGGGGAGCCCTTTTGTGAGAGAGGAGCGAAATGCACCCACATCCTGCTCCAGTGGTCAATTTGAAAAAAAAAAAAAAAAAAACCAAAAAAAAAAAAACCTCCACGGGATGAGGCTGGCTCTGGTAATTGTGTTTTTATTTCTTCTCTCGGGAAACTCGTTGAAAGCGCGCCATAGATCAAACAATTAGAATCTTCTCAAGGCAAAAGTGGAGCGCGCTACAGCCGTCCGTCTCCATCGTTCAGTGGGAATTGACGTCCCGCTTTCATTTCACTTTGACCTGGGCTGATCTGAAATTTGATTTTCAGTTGAAGATTCGCGGCTGTTGCACAATCAGGGCATTCTCCGCACCGAAGGTTCTGCCTGCATGTCCAGTCATAGCTTACTGTGGCCTCTAACGATGTTGGGGAAGCGGGAAGATGGGGAATTGGGGAGGTGTGTGTGTGATCAATTTTAAAACTCTTTAGGAGAAATGCGAGAGAAATGTCGGGCTGGAATGATATTCTTCCAAAACGTTCCGGCCACAAATCAAAACTGCAATTGTAGTTTCCAAAATTACCACGGCTGAGCTGTCAAGCGCTGACCCTTTGCGCCACGTGACTGTAAATACATGTGTCATTGCTCGGTGTGTGAGTGGATGTCCGTCGTTCGCGTGAGCGTGCGTTTTTGGTTGAGTTCTTGCGGTTGGTACACAAGACTGAATTCCTTCTTCAAGGCGAAAAGACTGCAAATTTAGCTCGCGCGCGCGCGCGCGCGCGCGCGTGTGTGTGTGTGTGTGTGTGTGTGTGTGTGTGTGTGTGTGTGTGTGTGTGTGTGTGTGTGAGACTAATTTCACCTGCACAAATTTTCAGGTTTTAATAAATAGTCATAACGAAAAAAGAAAAAAAAGAAGGAAAAAAAAAAAAAAAGAAGGAGAAACTGTTGTTACAATAAAAGCTATGAAAACGCATATAACGACGAACACTGAACTATGATTTCCGTCATTATAAGTTCATATTAGATCATGAGCTCAGCACAGAAACTACGACAAGCTTGTCTTGTTTATGATCTACGCATCTAGGCTTTGATATTGATCGTGAGACTCTTTTTCTTTCGCAGCGCCAATAAAAATGTATTATGGTTTCTGTATCGGTATTTTTTTTTTCTTCGTTCTTTTGTGTATGATCGTTGAGTCCAACCCAAACAGATTTAGCCAAAATAATAAAATGAAACGAAATGAAATGAAGTGAAACAACATTCGACATACAAGCGAACAAATAACATAAAATAACAACAACGACATGCAGGCCAACAGATAGCGATTTGCGTACCCTTTACTTCCCCGAACGAGAAAAAAAAAATTGACATTTTGGGGATATATCTGAACGATGCCCCAGTGACCTTTGGGTCGAAAAAAAGGCACAGAGCTCTGATACCACAACTAGACGAACGGGCATTTTTAGAAGTCTCAAAATAGGGACAAAACAAACAAACCCTGGTAGTTTGGTCAGTATCCTCAAACCTTTTCTCCTGAAAACAAATGCACTTCTGTTTCTTCAAAAGTTAAGAACCGTATGCCGGCTTAGGGCATTGACGCATCTAATTCAGGCTTGCAGAGTTACCCATGGAAGAAAGCAACTGTAGAGTGTAGCTTTTCACATCGCAACTGGACTGCACGTTTCTATTTGGTTTTACTGTTTTGAAATGGCCTTCTTTACGCACACTCTACACCTGCGTCTCTTTGAATCTTCGTAGGTTAAGGTTTCTGCACCGGTAAACCACTGAAAGAAATATCAATCACTTCGTGCAATGGAACAGATATAGCTGTTTAAAATAGTAACAACCAAAAATAGAAAAAAAAAAAAGAAGAAGCTGTAACCTCAGCCTGTTCTAGCAGCACGGACAGAGAAACCTTCGGAGCAAAAACTTGGTCAAGCACCTCGGTCGATCAATATATCAAGTGGTGAAGGCGCACACACCCCCCCCCCCAACACACACACATACACAGTTTAAAAATACACCCCCCCCCCCACACACACATACACACATACATACATACAGAGTTCAAAAATACAACACACACACACACACACACACACACACACACACACACACACACAGACCGAGACAAAGGAAGACGGCCAGATTTTCTATTTTGATGTAGTAAAAGCAGTATTACATCTACTAGGCTAGGCTAGCGTGTCTGTTCTAGTTTGCCACGTTTGTTTCTCTTTTTGGTTTGTCTACAATTATGTTGTCCTGAGGACTCCGTTGCTGTTTTGGGACACGGAAAATTCTTTCAAGAATACCCGCAGCAGCAGGACTAAAATTCCGCCGCCTTTAACACGATCGCATTGCCCACTTCCATTTTGTTTCAAACCCTGACCAGGCCTACCTAATTGCGAACAAGAAGTTCAAGCCGATCACTACCTTTTGAAACAGATCAGTAGTGTTCCAACCCGCGACAGCAAAAAAAAAAAAAAAAAAAAAAGCTCGTTTGAAATGTGAGGAATAGAGACGTTGACAAAAGTAGTGTCCATTTTCCGGACAAAAATCCCCAAAGACGGCAGTGCGGCACACATCAAAGACATCTCTCTTCCTGAATCTTTCGCCGAGCACTTAGGCCGGATAATGTTTCTTTTGCCGAGAACTCTTTATTACCTCTCCCCATGGTGTGGCCTATACCCACAGCATAAATCTCTTTAACAGCCAATTTTCATGTTCGCTCCCTTGACGCATTAAAATTGTCCATAAATCTGTTTTGAAAATAATACAGTCTCTGTACATGTTCTACAGGAGAAGTTTTGGTCGATAGAAAAGCGTTTGTGTGTGTGTGTGTGTGTGTGTGTGTGTGTGTGTGTGTGTGTGTGTGTGTGTGTGTGTGTGTGTGTGTGTGTGTGTGTGTGTGTGTGTGTGTGTGTGTGTGTGTGTGTGTGTGTGTGTGTGTTGTACACCTACAGTCGGTATGGTTTATAGTCTGTTCGTGTTATCCATACGTTGCAGCCTATATGACTTATCCCATGTTTGTTGTTGTTGTTGTTTTGTTGTTGTTGTTGGGTTTTTTTTTCTTGGGGGGGGGGGGGGAGGGATTTCATCTGTGCCAGTATTGTTGTAACTACAACTTCCCCACCACAGACTTAACTGTAGCTTCCCCTAAAATCCTTAACTGTCATCAAAGTGCACGATCCTGTCAGATTCAGCTGTTCAAGTGAACGTATCCAGACCACACCTTATCGCTGTTACAGTCGGAAGCCAAGGTTCTAAACGACGCTCTTAAAGTCGAACCTCTTTAAATGCAGGCAGATACAGTCCGCTTTCCAGTGAATCAAGAATAGCTGAATGTTTGTGTGCTGGGTATGCAACTACCTCTGCAAGAGGAATAGCTGGTGGGTGTTCAAGTAAGCTGTGTTTTCTCTCTCTCTCTCTCTCTCTCTCTCTCTCTCTCTCTCTCTCTCTCTCTTTTTTTTTTTTTTTTCAATAACGACAACAACAAAAAAAAAAAAAAAAAACACCTTGTATCACTGCAGAAGAATCGCTTCCGTATGTTTATGTTTTACGTAAGCATTTGGCACGAACATGTTCAACATTCACGATTGTTTATACATTCCAGGAATGGGGACGCGGCTTAAGCACCTTTTCCATGACCGACGTACGTCGCCCGACAATCGGCCAACTTCGCGTCCCAGCTGAAAATCGTCCATGGAAAAGGAGTTGGCAGACATCGGTCGACGCGTCGGTGAGAGTAGAGCGGCGCTCTACTCTGGGCGAGTCGGTGACCTTGTCGGCGGAAATCCAAGCTATCTGATTGGCCGCTAGCGGAATGCGGCCTTGATCCGGAAACTTTGAAGATGGCGGCTAGCAGTGTTCAGCCGCAACTTTCGGCGGCTATTTACAGGCTACGCGACGGTATTAGCTTCCGGGGCATGTAGTAACAACTCGGCTAAATATAGTATAAAATCTTTGCCCCTTTTAAAATTTGTGTGCATAGTAAAATATGGCAATCTGGTGCTTTTTGTTGGCTTTGTAAACAAGTTTCATGCCAGGTAATAGTAAAATTAGGGGAAAATGAGGCTGGCTTGTGGACTATTTGTATTCATGCGCGGCTGGCACAGGAGCCAGCAGACGACCGTGGAATGAGGGGGTATGTGGTCGCTGCCAACATTGCCAAAAAACGGAATATTGGAATTTGTTTAAATTTCCTCTACGCATGAGTCTATGGCTGCCTGATTTTTGTGAATTTTTTGGTGAATTTTAAAGCATTTCTAGGGTGTCATCTGCAGCGTTATGTGTAAGAGGAATATATAGCGTTTTCCTCCAGATTTGCATCTGTGTAACGTAGCCAAAGTCATCGAAATAATCGATTTGATTCACGACCGGCCATACTTATGGGAGCGAGTCGGCGAGCGCGCGTTTCCATGACAGATTTTTGTTGCCCGACAATCGGCCGATGTCTGTCGACGTACGTCGGTCATGGAAAAGGGGCTTTTTTTTTTCTTTCTTTTTTTTTGAAGAAAGGGCCTGAGGACTAGACTTAGATATACGCTTAGTCCCTTTCTCTACAGCTGTCTGTTCGGTCTAATCTTAACTGATGAAGTAGTGTCTCCATGCATGACTTTTTTGGTCAGCAAGGAGTCCTTCCTCCTCTTTCTCTCTCCATGGCCAAACAAGAGTATTGGGCCGACAGGTCCGATCAGGAATAAAGGGTCTGGCCATCCTAATTACTAAGAGCCAACACTTTAGGTCGGTCATAGCCTCCTAGGTCAGAACAGACTGCCTGATGTACACAAAAGGAAGACTGGAGTACATAGATGCAGGGTATATTCAAAACTGTACGTGTAGTATGCAGTGTGTACCGTTTAAGTTTGTGGTCTGTAAGACCAAATGTGTGAGTGTGGAAAATGATTCTAATTCACGGCTCCGTCCATATTCAAGCAAGTTTCAGTTCGTGCAACTTGCCACGTGACTGCCGGCTGGACTGACTTCGAAAGGAAAACAAATGAAGAAGAAGAAGAAGAAGAAGAGAAGAAGAAGAAGAGAGAGAGAGAGAGAGAGAGAGAGAGAGAGAGAGAGAGAGAGAGTCTTCTAAAGCATGACCGTTGCGGAAAAAGAAAATAACATACCCCCCCCCCCCCCCCCCAAAGGATAAATCACCATGACTGTGGTTCAGCAATTCCCGACATATACTCTCCTTGAACAAGTGCAGGTTTAATTATTTAGTTCTACTTTCAAATATTCTCGTGTTTGTCTCTGCGCATACCAGCCTAGCAGGCTAGGTCACCGTTATCCAATCTTCCTCGCCTGGGCACCGTTCAGTCTCCGCCTCACGCCCCTCTTTCCTGTTGGCGTGTGCCAAACCGCCTGCACCAGCAGCGGGCACACAGGGACTTGAATGCAGGCCAAAGACGTCCAAAAACGCCTCTCCACTCCGGCCCGTGCCCGGGGGGCAGGGCGAGAGAATGGTGGGAGGGGTGGGTGGTATAGTTGAGGGTGTTTTAAACCAGTTAGCTTGGCACGGATGTGAAGCTGTCACAGGATATGAAGAAAACTGTAAGAAAATGTATTGACTTGAATTTAAAGAATTTCGGCCAGCGAATGCTGGGGATAGACGGCTGAGTGAGGGGTGGCGAGGGAGGGATGTGTGGCGGCCGGGTGGGCATGGCGGAAGGAGGGGGTGATACAACCAAGAGAACTGATCAAGTACTGAACCTCCAGCTGTAACCAGCAACACAGCAACAGCATCAGCGAAACCATCACGACAACAGAAACCGAACAAATAAACTTCACCATTACAGCTCCAAGTCACAATAATATACGACTGCCACTCACACTCATGGTGGCACACTTACACAGTGCCAAATCCCCCCCCCCCCCCCCCCCCGGGTTCTTCTTTTAACATAATCTTTACAAATCGCCACGAGTGCAGGGGGAGCCGGGGTGGTCGAATGGTAGAGCGTTGGACTACTAATGCTCGGGTCGTGAGTTCGATCCCGGCTGGGGCCAAATATTTGTGCTGGCTTTTTCATCATTGCCCCGTCTTTGATATCACCCTATGTGGTGGAAAAGGACGTTAAACCCCCAAACACACACCCGCCACGAGTGCAGTCTACGAAAAGCCACAAGGCATCCCCCAAAGAACTACAGTTCGCGTGGTACTGATCTAAAAGAACAAGGCAGTTGAGTAAAGCTGACATATTCTACCACCTTCGGAAAACAGTCTCTACGTGCTCCTGAACATGTGTGATGTGAGGTATATTGGTTAAAGTCCCTGGTGGGATCTTAAATAACCAGTGACTATTTGCACTCACGCTACTGTATGTGTGGGGGGGAAGATGTCTTCGTCAAACCGATGTCTTTCAAGGTTATGGACTTACGTCACGTAACTAGAACTGTCGTCTAGGTAAAACATGTTTTGACTTGTTGTTGGCACGTATTTCCCCTAGAGACACGCGGAAAAACTGACACGCGGAAAAACTGAGGAATAAGCCATTCTGATTTATCCAAGAAAAGAGGAAAGAGAAGTTAGATAGTTGCAAAATATACTGAATCTGATGTTAATATGGCCACCTTGAGAAAACGCCAAATTTCAAAAGGTCTTTATGCACAGATCTGCTTAATTTACAAAGTGACGAGTAGTACGACAAGTAACACACACACACACACACACACACACCTCGCCTCCTCCAACCCGCACCCCCCCCCCCCCCCTGCCCCCCCCCCCGGAAATAAAGCAACAAACAAACAAAACAAACAAACATAAAACAAAATAGAAAACGAAAAAAAAAAAAAAAAAACCAACAACAAGAAAATAACAATGACAACAACAAACAAACAAACAAACAACAACAACAACAACACCATCTCCTTTCTTATAAACCCTCGTCGGGGAGTCTGGTAGACAGCTGGACTTTAAATGCTTCGGTCGTGAGTTCCAATCCCGGTTGGTAGCCCAGCTTTCTGTTGGCTTTTTGCCCAGTCATTGATATCCCCGTTATGTAGAGGAAAAGGCGTTAAAACGGCCCGCTATCAAGCCAACGACCACCCAATCGAAGAATCGAAGTACCATTTCATGAAGAGGTGGCACGGTCCAGATGTCCCGCCTCAAGCCAATCATTGACACGTTAGTACACCGCTTCACTCAAGCCACTGTAACTTGCCACCAGCAACATTCATACATACGAATATGAAGCGAGGCACGCACTACACAGAACAGACGTCAGCAAAACAACTCAGTAGCCCCAGGTTTGGACCAACCAGAAATCGAAAGCACACATTGCTAGGGGGGATAAGACAGAATTACTGAGAGCATTCATAATCGACCAACGAGCTTAGTGTCCTAAACAAACGGGTTTGGGTGCCTGTCTTTGGGGGAGAGCCGACGTCATCACGATCATTAGGAAACCATCGTCTAATCATGGACTTACGACGTCATCAGGCGCTTATTTAGCCAATCGCGTTGCAGACGCTGAAAATAGATTTCTCGACATTACGATGAGTGCATTTCATGGGATTATGGATCAGCAGTGTGGTATTTGGCTGTTCAACGACGAGTAGCAGTCGCTAACTTGCCTTTTCAAGTTGCAAAGTAAAATGGCAATGACGAAAAACTGCGCTGCGCTGATACACACAGTTCCTTTCAACCTTCAACTGCAGCCCCCTCCCTCCTCGCTAGTCTTTACGAACTACATACGCTGTGTCCTCGGATGTACTCAAAACAGGATCTGTACAACTTTAAGGGTGTATTTTTGTATAAACAAAACCTTTGGTTACATCCACAAACACCCCCCAACCCACCCCCACAGAAAAACAACAACAACAACAACAAAAACCCCCAAACAAACAAAAACAACAACAACAACAACAACACACACACACACACACACACACACAATCTAAAACAAACAAACAAACAAAAAACAATCAAGAAAACACCCCCCCCCCCAAAAAAAAAAAAAAAAGAAAAAAAAAGAAAAGAAAACACACAGAACAACAACAACAACAACAACAAAACCCAACAACAACAAAACAAACACAAAACAAAACGAAACAAAACAACAACAATAAACAACAACAAATAGAATTCTCAGCAACTCCTTTAAGACACCATGCAAAGAAAGTGACAAGTACCTAGTTTGCCTGTGACTAAGTGGAAAATCATCATCATCATATCATCATCATCGTCGTCGTCGTCGTCGTCGACGCCTGCGGGACATAATTATTAAGGTGGGTAGGTGGGTTGCCACATGTTGTGCCCTCGGATGTTCGGCTTTCCTCCATTTGTCTCCCTTATTTTTCTTTTGTCTGAAATCCGATTAGACTGTAATGCTGTCTGAGTCCTTACGGTTAAAAAAAACATCACCTCACGAACTGCAAATCAACTTACGTGCGACTGTTATTTGAGAGCATTCATAATCGACCAACGAGCTTAGTGTCCTAAACACACGGGTTTGGGTGCCTGTCTTTGGGGGAGAGCCGACGTCATCACGATCATTATTTGTAACGGTACACTTATGCTTGTCTTTACTGTTTGAGCTGAGCGCCTAGGCCACACGATGTTAGTGTGTAGCAGTAATACAATGTTGAAAATCTTATTGGTTTTTTTTTTCTGTTTTGTTTTGTTTTTCCAACTCGAACTCGAACATTATTGATTAGGCCTGCGGCCCATTTTTTTTATTACTCTATTTTGGTGTTTTTATTCAAATGCACAATACACAGTTACAGACGTATAGTCTGACGAGCATACAGGCAAAACGTAATGTACAAGTACATGTAATCCTACATACATACATGTATACATGCCGGCATACATGCATACATACATACACATACATACTTGCATACATACAAATTCACACCATGCATGGTAGCATACCTTTTTCCTAAGCACTATGTGAACAATGAAAATTAAGTTGGTATGACCCAGCATATCTTTTAAAAAAAAAGTGTGAAAGAAAAAAAAAAAAAAAGGGAAAAAAGTCGGTTTTAGTTTCAGTACTGTCGTGGGATTCTGGAACTAACGACTAAAATCATTTTGTTTAGAGGGACTAACTCTTTGACTTTCAGGTTCACAGGTCGTTCTGAGCTGTTTAGGTAATGTTCGGCATCACATCACTTAAGACACCTGCACAGTGACAGGCCACCAAATGCTGGCACTGAGCCAACAGAAGCGTACTCACTACATGAACATGGTGAATACACCAGCCGGCAAGTGTCGTGCAACGGTCGCGCACAGTGTAACGCACTGTGAGCTACATTAATCATGAAAATAAGAGATACAGGTGAACACTCAAACGGAACTGTTCCAAAACGTAAGTTGCCTAGGTAACCATGGAAATGTCCCGTTTTTTGTTTTGTTTTGTTTTTTTGTTTTTATTTTTTAACACGTGAGAGCGCATCAGGTTACTTTAACGACAGGCACCGGAATGACAGAATGTCTTGGTCAACGTCTTTGGGAAGTGAAGGAGTCACATGTCGTGTCGTCAGTCAGATGCTGATGCACAAATGTTGTAACGAACTTCGTAACAGCCAACAGGCGGGGATGTGGAAACTTCCCCTGGGAAATAAAAGATATGCTGCTGTTGGCGAGGGATGCTCTTTACTGTGACGCACTGCCCATGAAGTGTGTGTGTGTGTGTGTGTGTGTGAGAGAGTGTGTGTGTGTGTGTGTGTGTGTGTGTGTGTGTGTGTGTGTGTGTGTGTGTGTGTGTGTGTGTGTGTGTGTGTGTTATGAAATTTTGCATTTTCAAACACCCCCAGACACAAAGACACGCACTGGCAGACACCAAGACACGCACTGGCAGACACAAAGACACGCTCTCGCGGACACACAGACACGCTGGCAGGCACAGAACACACTATTTGTGAAAGCCAAATTTTGAGTGGTGTGAAGCCCTGCTGACTTTAACAATGAAATTAAAGTTGGCAGCAAACTCTGCTATTTTCTTGCCAGTTATACCTGAGTCCAAACACATGTTTTAACAATGTCATGCAAATAATATGCATTGCTATTGAAACAACTTTATTTAAAAATGGTGTTTTAGACTTGTCACCATTTTTCAAACTTTCAAACCGTTTTAAACCAAAAAAAAAAAAAAAAAAAAATCAACGTTCGAACATACATAAAAGTGGAGCATGAAACTTCTAGTAGGTGTATTATAATGTATGTAAACATATGGTATCTGCTTTTTCAAAAAAAAATCATTATCGGTTATTTGCTGGCTAATAGAAATTTAAAGAGGGCGTTTTTAAACGAGGAGGCTGACCGACTGTGCATGGCACGAATAAAAAGATAATTCCACAATGAAGTTCCGGAAAAGAGAAACAACTTTTACAGATGTCAAGTGAAACGGGAGAGAGAGAGAGAGAGAGAGAGAGAGAGAGAGAGAGAGAGAGAGAGAGAGCTTACGTCACAACGTAACGTCACCAAGAGTTAAGGGCAGTGGCTTTTCCAGCGGTTCCAAGTGGGCAATAGCCCAAATCGTTCCACTGATTCGGTTACATGTAAGCCCTTTCATAGCAGCCCCGGTGAGGATATATGTGTATCCCATGCAGTTTGTCGATACCGTTATATCATCACATCTTTAACTGGCACACAGAGAGAGAGAGAGAGAGAGAGAGAGAGAGAGAGAGAGAGAGAGAGAGAGAGAGAGACAGACAGACAGACAGACAGGCAGACAGATAGACAGATAGACAGACAGACAGACAGACAGACAGAGACAGAGAGAGACAGACAGAGACAGAGACAGTTATTTAGGGCTTAACGCCGCGCAAGCGAGACAGACAGACAGAGAGGAGATACAATACACAGAGAAACTGTAAATGCTTTTTTATGTTGTTTCCATAGTAATGGAAACAACATAATAGGACGGGCTAAAATTTCCACGTTCATAGGCAAGCATCTGTGGTACAAACGCACGTCACTGCCGATCTCCCGCAGAGACGATTATGCAAGTGTAACTCTGACAATGACGTAAGAAAACCTGCGTCATCGATGCTGGCATGTATGCTGTTCCGAACGCGCTTCTTCTCCTCACTGAGTGCCGTCTGTATGGATGTGTGTGTGTGTGTGTGTGTGTGTGAATTGTGTCCGGGCCCGTTTCTTCGAAAATACTCAACCGAATGGCTTCAAATTTGGGGTATCCAAATTTATCAAAATGTTACATTAGACGATTCAAGCGTGTGATGATTGCTTAAGTGATTTGGGAGTTATCGCCCTTTTGAGACAAGTTGGTTGTCTTTCGTGTACAGGCGTAATATTTATTTAAATCACTCAATTTTTTGGCAGTAGATAGCTTGAATACGGACTCTGAATTGACTCACTACTAGAAAATGGTCGCTCTTATAGTTTTCATGTAAACCGAGCCTGAGTTGACATTACATGTGAACCCAGTTCAGATGCCTATTTCTCCGAAAATACTGAACCGATCGATTTCAAATTTGGGGTTTCTAAATGAATCAAGATTGTTGAATAGAAGGCCCGATCCAGGTACGATTGCACACATGATTTGCGAGTTATCGCCCTTTTCAGAATAAGTGGCTTTCTGGCGTTTAAAGGCGTAATATTTACCTAAACCACTCCATTTTTTTGGACATAGATAGCATGCATACGGACTCTCAACTAAGTGAAGTTTGGAGGTTGTCGCTTTTATACTTTTGGCGTAAGCCGTACCTGATGAAAGTGCTGGTGAACACACTTTAGATCTCAAAATCGCTCCTACTATACATAGATAATGAGCCTGGGGTGCCATAAAAAATATACAAAAAAATTAGAAAAATTCACTGCAGCCGTTATCGTCAGTTGACTCGAAAATTTGTACTCACAGCACATTTCCTCTGCAAGCCACACGCCTCACAAACATCGAAGAAGAGACGCACGCGCACTGACGTAAAGTAAGTGCGTCATGTTTGATTGACGTGATGCTGTTTTTTCTTGGGGGTGTCTCGCCACTTTCTTTCGGAATTCCTCTGTTTGGAGACGTGGTGTTGTATTTTACTTATGCTATGTCGCCATCATCGTGCACTCGCAGAGATGATACGGGATACAACAGACTACAACTCCAATACTTTATGAACAGAATATGCGCGGAGAACAAATTCATGAAAGAAGAAGAATCCAGAACGCTGTGCAGGGGGGCTGCTTACGTCAGATCTAGAACATTCCTCAACTTACTGGAAGGCTCGAAATCTCTCCAAGGTGACGTAATCTACTGACGTTACTGCACCAGCATGTTCTGGGATGGTCTAGAAATTATTTTGCATCGAAATGCAGTATCTTTTCGCAAGAGTCTCTACAACTTGACATGTGGAAAGCGGGAATTTCAGTGGGTTTCGTTTTTGCCACTGACTCACACTCAGAAGCATAATGCAAAGATCTTGGAAACATAAAGATAGTTCACTTACCTCCCTTTGAGGGACAACGCGTAAGAGTTGTCTGCGCGCATTAGCGCGCATCCCGCAGATCTACGCAGTTGTTTGACCCAACCCTACACTAGCCGCCGTAAAACATTTTAATAAGAAAATAAACAAAAACGAAGATGTCAGCGACTGCCAGGTGGTCTCCCCCCATATATTTCGCATGTGTTTTAGGCCTATGGAAAACATAAGTACTCTCAAAGTTCCGGAGGACGAAAGAAAGATCTAGTTTGGCTTTCACTGCTGTACGTAGGCTACGCAGTGCATTTCGTTCGATGTGTTCAAGTAAAACTAGTACGGAACACAGAAAGATCGAATGTACGAGAGATCCAAAGATGGACGCATCCGCTGAATACTTCCTGCTAACTCAGCATTAATCATATCTGCGACCGACGATCCAGCAGATTCTATGTTGTGATATGGTTTTACAATGGTTAGAACGAAGTTCAGCCGGATGATTTTGTTCTCTGTGTGTGTGTGTGTGTGTGTGTGTGTGTGTGTTCTGAATTTAGATGCAGGTAGACGCTAGCACAATTTAAGTCACCGTGATTTGTAAAGTTGTCAGGGAAAAAAATTACGCTGTATCTGCGTCAGCCGCGTGTGTTTACTGTTAGTTTACACTGCATGCACACGTACCACTTGAGGTCTTTTTTTTTTTCTTTTTTTTTTTTGGACAAGAAAGCGAAAAAAAAATGTTTGTTTTTCAACAGGAATACCAAAAGAAGTATTTCCCCGTTTATATTTGTCTGTTATTTGAACAATTCGGCGCAGAACACAATTGCATGCTTTTGTGATCGCTTTCCACTTTCCGCCATGCTGTCACTATAGGGGCCAGATCTAGGATGCGCGCTAATGCGGGCAGACAACTCTTCGCGTTGTCCCGCTATATGTCTCTCTTACGACACTCTCTGGAGCACAGAGTCTTTCAGTGGAAAGTACCTCTGTGCACAGTGGGGAAATGGCGCTCACTGCGCTACCGTGACGGGCCTAAATTGTCTCGGTGCTCTCAAACACAAGGTCGCGCACTATGTCATCCTTGACCAGCTTTGAACCCAGAGGGATCCTCAGTGGCGCAAGTGATTAGCAGGCTGTCTTCAGAGTGAAAGTAGGCGTGTTTCTGAATCAGAGACATACATAACCTGTCTCTGTCTGAATGGACAGATCTATTATTACATTCAGTCCTAGAGCACGGGTGTGTATGCTTTTGTAATCGTCTCTTATTCCACCACAAGGCAGGTACGTGATCGTCTGCACCGTGCAATAATACTTGCCTGTAGAGTGCAACACCCTTGCCTGTCAGAGTGCAACCCCCTTGCCGTTTACTCACATCCTGTTGGATCAGTCTACCACGTAAACAGTGCCATCAAAGCGCAACAATAATTGTCCGCTGGCAAAGATTTTGCCCAAACGAAAAGTGGTCGGATATTCAAGACTTCGTTTCAAATCGAATCATATGACACACAAGTCTCTGCTTTTCTAAAAAAAAATTCGCCATTTTTAAAAATGGCGCTGGGTGTAAGCAGTCACATTTTCACGCCCCGCCGAAAAGGGACTGCACTCTGGAGTCTACTCTTACGAGGGCAGGAGTGACGCGTCTTTCTGATTCCAAGGTCTTTGCATAATGTGTGTGTGTGTGTGTGTGTGTGTGTAGGGGGAGGGGGGGTGCGTGCGTGCGCGCGCAAGCGCGCGTCTAAGGCGAGAGAGAGAGAGAGAGGGTTTCTTCTCCGATACCAGTAAGCAATCGTCTGTCAGTCAGGTCTGCGGGAAGTAACTCTGTCAAAGGGGAACGACTTTATTACAAGAATTCATTCACCCATGTAGAACCTCGCATACGCCAACAAGTTGTGACGTCAACCAGCTAGACGAGCTCACACGACCTCATGTGTTTGGGTTTTTGCAAGTGCATAGAGGCACGATAAGGGTTTTCAGTACTTTCTTTATGTCAGCATGCTTGATGTCAGAGAGCTTGCGTTCCGGCGTGTGCGCGCGGGCTGCATACATGACACAACGACTACGACTGTGACTACAGCAGGTCATTGAATGGAAACAACATATTGGGCTGGTGGCCATCTTGTTAAAAATTTGTTGTTGTCATGTGTGTGTGTGTGTGTGTGTGTGTGTGTGCGTGCGTGCGTGCGTGCGTGCGTGCGTGCGTGCGTGCGTGCGTGTGTTTTCCTACTGTAAGGTGGCACGGACATACAGACATAATGTTCGGATACGACTTAACACCAAATTGTAAAATTTGACATTACAAATGAAGCCGGCTTTACTTCCCACGGGAAAAAAAAGAAAAAGAAAAAAAAAATGTCCAAAATAGGTTAATGGATGGCGCTGCACCGCGGCGAAGCGCTTCCGCCCAGGAGAAGTAACCCGATAGAAAATAATCTAAAAATAAAGTTCACAAAACAAACCAACAACAAGTGCGAGTGTTTCCACTACTCCAAGCGAAGGAGTTGAAATGGAAAGTGTAGACTGGTGATTACTTGCTCATCATCAGCCGGGAGCCCCACTGTGACAGCGACTTGCCACTGGCACTTACACACTCATCGTCCTCGCCTTAAGGGGGGGCTGTGTCGAGGAATCAAAAGTCGTTCCGTGCTTGTCCTGCAATTGATCGGCCTATTAGGACAGTGCCTCATTCCACAGACGACCCCCAGACAGACGCTCACAGCCGGACTGGGCAGAATCTGCCTCATGAACCCCCCGGGCCGCGCGGTTTGTTTTCCCGCTCGACTTCCATCAAGGGGCGGTTAGGCGTGGCACTGCCACCGGACATACGCATTGACCCAATCAGTTATTCAAAGTTGTTCGAGACGGGCACAAAATCGTAGACAGAGACCACATAACAGCGTCCAATGATTCTTTGCTTGAATTCTCTCGCTCAAACTGACTACATAATTATACTTTCATGTTCATTTCTCTCTGCAGACGCAGTATATCTCAGTAGTGCAGATGCGGTGAATGATTACTATTTCAGTGAACAACATAAGCACCGTGTGTGTTTGTGTTAAGACTTTTTTTTAATTAATCGTACGGTTTTGTTGTTGTTGTTGTTGTTATTTTGTTGTGTTTGTTGTTGTGTTTTTAGGATTAACTCCCCATCAGGCAGTCTACGATTCAAGATATTTTATTGTCCATTATCAGATTTCTGCCTTTCAGCCTGCTGATACATGCATATACATACACAATGATAGGTATAAAGCTATATTTGTGTGTTTGCTTCACATATTAATCATAAACACTGCTAGAATGGTAAGACGTAGGGTCATAAAGGAGAAAATAAAAAGACGTAAAACAGTAAACTCACGTGATAAAGTCGCAACAGTTCCTCCTCTACCCACACAACGTCTACCTCAACCTTTCATAATCGCGCCGGCTGTTTCACCTTGGGCAGAAGTCGAGCGTGGAAAGGAAACCATGCTCCCAGGCTAAGACCGTTTGACCCATCTGTATGAGACGTCACGTAGGCGACGGACCTCAATTCAGCAGCTCAAAAAAGGCGAGCGACAAACGTTCTGCTGTCCGGGGGGGTCATGTTGGTGCCACTTCTTAGAGCCGCAGCTACTGACGGCGCAGTGTGTTTGGAAACTAATGGGACCTTTCATAGCGGTCTGGTACTGTCAGCCATGCAGTAAGGTGTCACAGACATCAGGCAGAAAGTGGAAAGTGATGTAAGATGCTGCAAGAACACAGGTTTGATTTTGGTCCCGGCGAATGGTTGCCGTACTTCTGACAACCGTCATCTGATCACACGACCCTTAACGCGCAGTGGATTTTAGAAGCTTTTATATCAAATTAACAGCGGACATGTAGATAGGTGGTATCTTCATTAGGATCACAGTCAAACTGCTACGAGTATTTGTGATTGGCAAATGATGTCACTGTCACGCAGACGCATCAAGTTGCATGTGTGTACACTTATTTCATATACATCATATACATGCATTGTTAAGGTACAAGCGGCCAGCTGCTTGGAAATCTTTGTCCCAAGGGACCACAGATCCGCTATAGCTTAGCGGATCTAGAGGTCTTCATGTTGCCGACGTTGTCATTGTTGCAATGATTTTAAGACGAAAATGATGAAGATGATGACGTTTCGCGAAGATAATGCTTGATGATGACGACAATCATAATAACGACAAACATGATGACGACAAAGATGATGACACTGATGATAACGCCAATGATGACGGCGGCAACACTGCAACCCACATGCACTAAACGCTTCGGATTATCGAGAAAACGAAACCAAACCACTGTCGTGCAGCAACATTGTCCCTGTCGGTCCACATTCAGGCAACTACTGTCCACGTTTTGGATCAGTCAACAATGAATGAATCAACAGACGGAGATAATAAAAGATCATTACTGCACACTACATCTGTGAATTCGCACACAGTGGCAGACGCCGATAAATGGAAATAATTATGATCGTTTCAGAATATAGCGGGAGTCCCTGATTCCTGGGGAGAGGGGGGGGGGGAGAAAGGGGAGGGGTGGTGGTGGCGGGGGGGGGGGGGGGGAGAGGAGGGGCGTAATGTCTTGCAGGCAGTGTTTGCCTGGGCATGCGCGGGGAGTGCGATGCTCGAAGCAACCTAGGCAACGTGGACGGGCCGGGAAAACCTTTTGTTGTGTTTCGCAATCCGGTAAATGGAAATGTATCCCAACACTCCATTACCGGATAAAAGCACAGAAAACACTCCATCATATCGCTGGTGCGGGCACACACACACACACACACACACACACACACACACACACACACACACACACACACACACACACACACACACACACACACACACACACACAGGTGCACTCACAAACACGCATTCGCACCGCGCATACAGAGAGAGGGCACACACACACACACACACACACACACACACACACACACACACACACACACACACACGCACGCACGCACGCACAACACAACACAACACAACACAACACCACACACACACACACACACACACACACACACACACACATACACACACACACACACACACACACGGAAACGCGCCTTCGCACACACACGCAGCACGCATTCAAGCGCAGAGAGAGAGAGAGAGAGAGACAGAGAGAGAGAGAGACAGAGAGAGAGAGAGAGAGTTCTCAAGTTTATGGTAAGCGTTTGCAGTTTTTGTGTTATCGAGAAGTCTGTACCGGAAACGGGACACTAGAACTGCCACGTGACAAACGAGCTGCCATCTTCTGAATTATGGAATAAATGGTCATCTGCAATGCGATCTGCTCGGCTTTTTGTCGTTAGAGGATCCACTGGGTAATTTTGATATTGTTTCCATGCACAGACACGGAGGCATCTGCTGTATTGAAGAAGTATCACTGTACGCAGGATTTTATGCTGGGGATAATCTATTTTAGCTCCTTTGATCGCGTCCGTAATGAGGGGAGATGTGGGTGTTTGTGTGGGGTGGGGGGTGGGGGGTGGGTCGGTCCCTCCACACACACACACACTGACACACACACACAACACACACACACAACACACACACACACACACACACACACACACATGGCCTAAGCGTCGAACTCGCGATCGAAAAGCCGTGGATTTTAATCCCGCTAGAGCAACATTTTTACAAGCCTTTTCCAGGATAACCGTCTACTAGATACTCTCAAGTTTGCCATGGACAGTGAACCTTAATCCTGAAATTTATTTTTCCTTTACCCCGAAACAAGTGCAGATCTTTTGTTCTTCTTCTTTTTTCTTGTTGATGTTGTTGCTTTATTTTTAAATTTGTTTATTTGTTTCGTTTTTTAAGTGTTTTCTTTTTATTTTGTTTGTTTGTTTTTTAGAGTGCTCTCTTGTCAAGAAATAAAGAATTCACAGTTACTTCTCACACAGTGCTGTAGCAAAACTTGGAATGAAATTTCTTGTAAATGCCAGCGCATTCCTCGACCATAAACATGACATGTTTTCGATGTTAAATGTTGTGCGTGCCCTTACACATAGGGCGGCCTTCAGGCCACAATACACCAGTCCCAACTTACAAACAGAAACACCGACACCATGCAGCGTCTATTTATGCTTGGCCTAAAGGTTAACTACCACATGATTTAGCGATTAAGGGGTGATGGAGCAATTAGAGTCAAACACGCAGGTTAGCCGAGCAGTTCAGTCTGCACTGAGCAACTCACTTATTTCAGCGTTTCTGATACCACGGTGGGATAATTCCCTTGTGTCACGTGACTTGATAACGTCCGATGAGTGGCTAATTTACGAGGAGAAAGCACTGACCGATATCGCTCTGTTTCGGCAAATTTCTGCCGAATCGCTGCATCAACAGCAAAACCGCGCTTCTGTTGAACAGCACGAGGGTAAACCACGTGGTTTGAAAGTGTACGAGGCGCTCGGAATCCATACAAGAGCAGGAAGTCAGGGTGAGTCCAAAATAGCGTCCGATGTTATGTAACAACAACAGGAGACGGAGAAATAGTTTGTGAAGCCAGAACGTCTTCGTGAAGACTGAGTTTCAGAGGTTATGTGGACTTCAAGAATGCACTGTATAGCTCCCCCACCCCTCCCGGTGAGCTGGGACGGCCGAATGGTAGAGCTTTGGACTTCCGATGCTCGGGTCATGAGTTCAAATCTCGGCTGAGAGCCAGATAGTTGTGCTGGCTTTTTCCTCGTTGCCCCGTCTTTGATATCACCCTTATTTGGTGGAAAAGGGCGTTATCCCCCCCCCCTCCCCATCCCAAGCCACCCGCCCGCTTCTCCATTGTGCTTCCATTCGAGATAGATTTGTTTAGGGATGTAAAGGTTAGTGGGAAGGCCTTGGAAAAGGTCGTTGATCAAATTGATAAAACATCTGAAACATCAGATCACTTCACAATATTCCGTTCACTGACTCGGGACTCAACACTCCCGGACAAGTCTTTTCACACTTCATCATCCTGCCAAACTTCCTCCTTGCCGCCTCCCCGCCCCCCCCCCCCTGCTCCCCACCCCCCTCCCTTACCCTTCCCCCACCCCCATCCCCCACGCAGACACAGACATACACACTTCCGAACGGCTGCTAATTGCTCAGTACGCTGCTACAGACTTTTTTTTTTTTTTGCTTTTTGCTTTGCTCCCTTATTACTGACAGTGACGGCCGGGCATCTCTCGTCTGAGCACATCTTGCAAGTTTCATTTTCACCTTAGCACAGCCGACAGACGCACTGATGCGTACGCCAAGAGGTCTACTACACACAGGTCCTCAAAGTACCAAAGCTTCAGTTTGTCAGCACAGGCTCTGGTCGTCATTAGATTTGAGTTACCACTTGGGAATGGAACTGTTTATCATCAGACACTTCGGTGACCGTAGCAGCTTATCGCGAAAACACTATGTTGAGTGGTATAGCATAACCATGGGGGCCGGTAATGGAATATTGAACAGTGCGGTGCAAAGAACATGACACTTTCTGTTTATCATCGATACCGTCTATTGTTACTTCTGGACATAGTGCCAAACGTCGTTGGGTGGATGGTTAGAGTTTAACGTTCCCGCCCCAAAGCATTGAAGAAGGAACTGACAGTCAGTACATCTGTTGGAAAATGAAAACTGATTGGTAAGTGGTACATCATACAGTCCTACTCCTGTGTAAGGGAAATTTGGGCTGCTGTTCCGCAAATGAGGTTTGAACCCGCCCCTCAGGATCCGCACTGGCCTCAAAGTCCCGGCACAGGAGACGCTTTAACCACTAGGCCAACTATCAAACCATTACCACAACCATCTCCCTTACCCCCCCCCCCCCACCTCCCCCTCCTTTCCCATCCTCCCCTCCATCCACAAAATGAAGGGTTGGCGTGTGTATTTCCTGTCATACACTATTTTCCCCCATCGTCCACGCCATTCAGCCTATGCTGCTGATGCAGAAATGAATAATTGATGAAGAAATTTCCTCTAACGGGACATTTTCCCTCTAGACCCACGTGCACCAATCGTGCAAAATAATGCCTGCACAGTCACCACACGCAATAGGCGGATCAGAAACAAATCAATGCACGATTTTTAAACTGGTAGAAGCTTTACCACGAATGGGTGGATGGGTGTTTGGGAGTTTAACGTCCTTTTTTTACACCACGCAAGGGTGATATCGCAAATCACCTTCAAACGTCACCCGGCAGGCACTGGATTGGAACCACCAAGGAAAACGAAAAGCTGGCAGACCCAGGCAGACTTGGCGAAGAAGCACGGACGCTGAAGTGAAGGCAGCCGCAATGACATGGGCCGAGCTGAAGAGGGATCTCCCAAAACCGTGTCCGTTGGAGGAGTGCTGTTGTGGCCCTTTGTTCCCGAGCGGAGCCAGAGGCATAAGTCAAGTAAGTCAAGGGTGATATCAAAGACGGGGCGACGAGAAAAAGGGCCAGTACAAATAGTTGGCCCCAGCTGGGAGGCGAACTCACGACCCGAGCACTGAGAGTGCAACGCTCTACCATTCGGCTATCGCGGCTCCCCAGGACCTTCACTAAAAGCATACAACGCCAGTGAACAATCAAAGTCGGCTGGCTGGATGTTTACTGTGTTTAATTAGTTTCCCATCACGTGATGAGGGTGATGACGAGGTCAACGAGAAAAAAAAAAAACCATCACATAATAGTATTTGGCTCCGGCCTAGCCAGGATTCGAACTCAAGGCCCGAGTATTGATCGAAGGTCCAAAACTTTAACCGCTCGGTGTCCCGGCTCAGCACGTCAGATGAACTCCCCAGCTACACTGGGACAACCAGCGGCGATGGTGATAACACTGTCGGAGACGATGGTAATGTCGACGCCGACGACGATGATGATATCGACGACGACGACGACGACGACGATGATGATGATGACGACGACGACGATGGTGATGATGATGATAATAATGGTGATGATGACGATGACGACGACGGTGACGACGACTATAATGATAAAGATAATGATGACGAGGGTGACGGCGACGATGATGACTGATGGTGGTTGTTTGGTTTTTTTTTCCCTCTAGAACTGGAGGCCGTAAAATTGCACTTATTACGCGTATTAAAAGTTCTTCCTGTAAGAAAATGTAAGCGTGATCCTGTGACAGCTGTCTGTGGTGCCGTGCCGTCAGCCAAAACGAGCGGAGAGCTGATTTAGAAGATACCCGCCGGAAGCTGGGCCACTGTCAGTAAACAAGACGGATGCCAGGAAGGGTGCATCCGCTGTAAGTGGCCGTGCCATGCAAGGATTCATTTGCAAACAAAACATACACATGCTCTGTGCGTAAGAGAGAGAGAGAGAGAGAGAGAGAGAGAGAGAGAGAGATGCTCTTTTTCCACCCGTGTTTCGTATTTTCGCATTTTGGGATCGTGCTTGCACAGCAGCACTGATTAGATCTCTTCTGCGATCAATAATTATTTCCGAATTTGTTGTTGTTGTTGTTGTTGTTGTATGCTGCCTTAACTCTGCCAGTTCCAGCGATATTCCTCCCAGGTCGCTCGGAAGCTGGGGAAATTTTTATCATGCAAGTTGATGATGATGAGTATAAGGATGATGGTATAATGATGCTATGGAGGTCCATGTGGTTTGAGACTGCGTGACAGGGCCGCACTCCACGCTTCCTGTCACAAATATCCCAGCCAAGCACCCTCACAGTCAAGAATTAGTTTCAGTATGCACGCTTACAACCTCCTCCTGAAGTAACGTCTGCAGTGAGAGCACACAGATCATTTGTGTATTCTGGTAACAGAATACAGGCATGTTTCTGGTCTTCTGACAGTCCACTGATGCGGTGTCCGTGCCAACCCCACCTACTAAAATAGCTCAAAACTGTACACTCTGTTACTCGTGCCCCGCACATGCCCAAAGGATAATTATGCTTAAAAACAGGTCACTAATAAAGTAAAGTCTGCCATTTATCAACACATCAAACAATGTCTTTTCACCAAAACCCAAAATATGGCATCAAGTGCGCTTTCAACCACCGTACAAGATCAAGGAAAACGAAGGAAGTTCAGTTTAATAATGCCGGTCCTTACTCCCTAGCCTGCCTCATGTACATTGTATTCTGTGACCGGCTTTACTCCCTAATCTGCCTCATTTATATTGTATTCTGTGACCGGCTGTACTCCCTAACCTGCCTCATTTATATTGTATTCTGTGACCGGCTGTACTCCCTAACCTGCCTCATTTATATTGTATTCTGTGACCGGCTGTACTCCCTAACCTGCCTCGTTTACATTGTATTCTGTGACCGACTTTACTCCCTAACCTGCCTCATTTACATTGTATTCTGTGACCGGCTTTACTCCCTAACCTGCCTCATTTACATTGTATTCTGTGACCGGCTTCAGTCTGAGTCAATCAGGTACACACAATCAGGGGCGCACACGCACTCGTACAACGCACTGGTCAACCCTCTCTCCGACCAAATATCCCTGTTTTGATTGGCTATACGCACGAGGTATGATAATGGTTAATATTACACCGCTAACAGCCAGGCATATTCATCAGTCGACTGGTAAGACCATTAGCACAAAAAGCCGGTGACGCCGGGGATGCGGATAAATATTCCCATGGGATCTTCCCGTGTGTATATAGACTGGCCGGGGTATGTTTACAGGTGCCCACCGTCAGTGTAATTGATTTCAATGTCTCTGGGTTCAAGTGCCTGAAATTCTTCAGCCTCTCAAGAGAGTGAAGGCACCAAAAGGCATGCAGGCCGGGTAAGAATTGTCTTCAGTTTTGCATTGTCGTTAGCATAAGCACTGCGTAATCTTTGTTGTGCGTACATTAATTCACTGACAAATGAATCAGTAATTGAGTAAAGGTGTTTTATCAAATTCCCATATTTCACACACTGGTCAGACAGTTTTCCAAGTTTTGGCCGTGTACGCCACGTAAACACACACACACACACACACACACACACACACACACACACACACACACACACACACACACACACACACACACACACACACACACACTACAACCACCACCACAGCAGCAACAAAAACAACAACAACAACAACAAAAACAACAACAACAGATCGTTTGCATGCAGTGCACTTCGATCACAATGCACAACAACAACAACAACAACAGATCGTTTGCACGCACTTCGATCCCATTGCAACTGCCATTAATGGAAAGCAAAAAAAGCTGCAAAAGGGATACTCGTCAGTTCGTTCACGGCGAAGGTAACGTGATGCACTCGCAATTATTTTTCGCCCCGGCATGTCTGTCTTTGAAGTTCCTCTGTCACGTAATTTACAGAAAATGGCTGTTTGTTTACACCGGGACACATCAGCGCAGAACCCCAGACAGCACAATGAAGTCTGTTGTTGGGTGGGTGGGTGGTGGGTGGGGTGGGTGTTTGGCGGTTTAACGTCCTTTTCCACCACATACGGGTGATACATGTATCAAAGACGGGGCAACGATGAACAAGGAGGAACGGCCCCGTCCTACAAAGTTGTTTCTCCAAACTTCATTTTATTTTGTCTTTGTTGTTATTATTGCCGGTTCTCCCCTCTCCAAGTTCTACCAATGACACTAGATCCTCTACGACCTCGACCGATTAGCCACGTGACTGGGGGTGGGGCCGGGTGGGGGAAGAATGGAGGGAGAGAGAGAGAGAGGCAGAGAGAGAGGGTGGGTGGGTGTTTAGGAGTTTAACGTCCTTTTCCCCCACATAAGGGTGATATCAAAGACGGGGCAACGAGAAAAAGGCCAGCACAAATATTTGGCCCCAGCGGCCAGGATTCGAACTCTCGGCCCAAGCATTGAAAGTCCAACGCTCTATCATTCGGCCACCCTGGCTCCCCAGAGAGAGAGAGAGAGAGAGAGAGAGAGAGACGTCAGTTCCGTGATCTAAACATTTGACGTCAGCCTCAGGCAGGTCGTCATACAGAGAGAGAGAGAGAGAGATGACGTCAATTCCGTGAAGTAAACTTTCGACGTCAGCCTCTAGCACTGAGATCGTCTGAGGATGCTTGTTCATGTCTTGTGATTTCCCTGTTGGCTTTGTGACTTCTCCGACTGAATTATTTTTCACATGAAATCTGGAAGATCCAGAGGGCTGATGAAATGTCGGAAGCAGTGGCGATACTTGCAGATTTTGTCTGTGAACCAAACATTTGACGTCAGCCTCACGCTGCTCGTCTGACAGATGATACTTCTACATATCTTGTGATTTCCTTGTTGCTTTTGTGACTTCCGTGACTGAATTAATTTTGACATAAAATTTGGAAGATCTAGAGAGCTGATGAAACGTGGACTTAAGTGCCTTGGTTTGTACTTACGAAATTGCAAAATTGGAACTTTTTTGACCGGCGCTTCTCGCAGAAACGTGAAAAATGTGTTTATCTAAAAGCTCTGCTATTCTTAATACTAAAGCTATAATAGTGCAGCAGTTAATGTCATATGTGCAGTTGGCACAAGTGACAAAAATACCGGAATGATGAGTAATTTGAAGGAGTCTTTTCATAGATATTTGGCCTTTATGCAAACCACCCCTACCTCGGAAATATTTTTCTTACACAAAACCTGTCAGAGCTACAGAGCTGTGCTACGAAAACAGGCAGTATAATTGGATGATCTTCCCAATTTCAGAAAATGAAGCCATTTGAACATTTTTTTTCGAAAAAATTCGTAACATGACCGATTTTTAAAAATCGGCGATAACTCTTTTGAAAATGCAGTAGGCTAAAAATCGTGAAAAATAGGTCTGGAGAAGGTGAATTGCCATTTTATCTCAAAGTAAAAAGGCCTCCAACGAGGTGGTTTAGGAGATAGCCATCATTACATCCGTCCACACACACACACACACACACACACACACACACACACACACACACACACACACACACACACACACACGTCATTCCCGCCAAAAAGAACGCAGCAGCAAAGTGTGCACGTAAGGTGTCTATGACGCAGATTTCGTTACGTCACTGTGTGCGTGAAAGTAAGTATTGTGTGGAGAAACGTCACAGTCTTGTTTCGTATCACTGAAACTTGCTGCTGCGCGTAGCAAAATCTGCCCCGTCTCATAAAGTTGTTTCTCTATAGAGAAACAACTTAAAAAGCCAGCACAAATATTTGGCTCCAGCCGGAATACGAACTCACGACCCGAGCATTAGAAGTCCAACGCTCTACCATTCGGCCACCCCGGCTCCCCAAGTCTGTTGTTACACACAGAAGAAGAAGACACGGCCATCTATGAGTCGTCGTTATGTGATTAAATAACAAAAATCAGTTATATAATTCTTGTAAAAATTGGATCCCAGGGGTTTACCATGTGAAGGTCTGCAAGGAGCACAGAGTATACAAGGAGCAGGCAACTATTCGCTGGCGAAAACTGCCAAAAGAGCAGTTTTTTCTGCAGAAAATTCGACCATCTTGTGTTGATGCACAAAAGCATTTTTGTGTGTGTGTGTGCAGAAAAATAACACTTTTCTGCAGAAGCGCTGGTTTTCTGCAGAAAAATTGACAGACCAGTTTTTCCTGCAGAAAAGCAGTTTTCTGCAGAAACTCTTTTCTGAAGGAGGAAAACT
>JACVVK020000022.1:1325000-1582500 GCA_018292915.2 Batillaria attramentaria
ATCGAAGAACTAACAGATGCAGCAGCAGTTTAAAAAAAATTAATATCGAACTGAGTACACAGCTGTGTCCGGTTCAAATCAGACGTGTTGACTGCGTTATCTGAGTAAACTTAACCACAATTAACAATTATTCGCCAATCCCCAACACGCGAATTTGTCATCAGTAGGTAAGCTTACTTCCTCTTGCTCGCAGCGGCATTCAGCTAAGTAAGTTTGGAAAAGCATGGAAACGATCGACTGCACACAATTGATATTTATATACAAGGCGACACCCGGTACTATTTGTTCTGCCCCAACCTTTTAGTCCACATCCCGGCCGGACTATACACAGGGGGCGAATCAATATAGCGGAGCATTTGTTCCGGTGCTGTTCGGTTCAAAAGTTGTGATGACGGCTTCTCTCATGTCAAGCGACATGTTTGAAATATGAGTGTGCACACGTGTTTTCATTGTGACGTATTTTTTTTAAAGTCGGTTGTGTGTGTGTGTGTGTGTGTGTGTGTGTGTGTGTGTGTGTGTGTGTGTGTGTGTGTGTGTGTGTGTGTGTGTGTAAATGGCACCTTCCTTTTCTTTCACACAGAAAACGCTGTGTGTGTGTGTGTGTGTGTGTGTGTGTGTGTGTGTGTGTGTGTGTGTGTGTGTGTGTGCGTGCGTGCGTGCGTGCGTGCGTGCGTGTGTGTGTGTGTGTGTGTGTGTGAATATACCTCCCTTTTCTTTCACACAGGAAACTGAAATCCAGTAAACAGTATCATCATCATGATCATGGGGTGGGTGGGTGTTTGGGAGTTTAACGTCCTTTTCCACCACATACGGGTGATATCAAAGATGGGGCAACAATGAAAAAGCCGGCACAAATATTTGGCCCCAGCCGGGATTCGAACTCACGCCCCGAGCACTGGAAGTCCAACGCTCTACCATTCGGCCACCCCGGCTCCCCCCATCATGATCATGATGTTTGTAAGAATGTATTGAGACTGCATGTAAGAGAATGTATGTATGTAACGGTTTTGCTCTTGTAATGGGCCAGAGAATACAAATTCACGAAGCCTAAAAATGTCCTATTAACCTCGAGTGTCATAGTCACCCCCTCCCCCCCCCCCCCCAAAAAAAAAACAAATAAAAAAATGCATCAATCTAGAAGCAAAAATTACCATGCACAGACCATTCAAGGACACGTACCTGACAGGAGTTTTTTAAAAAAAATGAATGTCTCCTTTCCGCTCAGGCCTCACTGGAGTAATGCTAGTCTACTTTCTGTTTAAAGTAGAAATCCACTTCACCCAAATGCACTCACGTCAGCTTTGCCTCTCTGCAGTGTGCGGAAAAAGTTCTAGCTTCACTGACAGCTTGCCTGCTCTTGCTACCCCCTGCTCCTATCTCAGGCTCCTACTTCAGGCTCCTATGACTTTTTTTTACCTGAGAACACCCGTCGCCAGACCCTCTGAATCTAAGTAGCGGCAGGAAAACACCCATCTTTGTCTCCCCCGTGTAATATGAAATGGCAAATAGCATGAATTTCCGTTCTCCCTTTCAGCGGAAGTGCGGGGGAGAGCGGAGGAGTACTTCACTTCAGGACTACCGGTCATGAAATGCGAATCACCTCCTCCAGGAGGAAGCGCATCAGCGTAAAACAACACTACATGTTTCAAATTCTGCAGTTGGGAGTCCGTCAGTGCCCGGTGAGAAAGGTCTGAAGTGAAGCAAAACAGTCGGTATCATGTCACAAGAATCAGGAGATTCCCGGAATCAAACTCGTGTTTTCACAATGACACTGCGGATGTCCCGGGGTGTGGTCAGAATGGTCGCGTCTGTTGCTACGTACGATCTCCGCTTCAGCAAGATCGCACATAGCGTAACCTGATGCAGAACATTACCACAGGGAACCTTCCATCCACAGTGAAACCTTTGAAGGACGCCCAGAAACGCAAGTAACAAAGTTGGCAAACTCTTCTTCACCCCCCCCCCCCCTTTCTCCCGTTCCTAAAAAGCGAACGAATGGATTTACAAAAAGCGGACATAACCACGAGAGCAACTCTCCAGAAAGAGTTCTGGCTGTTTAGCGGACGCTGTTAAAGCCAAACTAATTCCTGCAGGTCAGTGGCAGATGACATCAGACTCGAGAGCGACGCTATACGCTTGAAATAGACTTCAAAGTATCTATGTTTGTACAGAGTTCTGAGGGGGAAAACCTGCCGCTTAAGAAAGTTCTAAGACTTGTTTGCCAAACGAATAGGTGTTCCGGCCATTTCTGTGTCTTTGTGGATTGTAATTGTAGAGGAATATGACTTTCTTTGGCCTAAAGCTTCCAAACCTGTACTACACGTCAATCGACCATGTCGCCGAAAATAGCCACCAACCACCGCCGTCTTGTCTGTCTTCATAGCATTTCAGCCCACAAACAAGTGACGTCTGCTCAGTACTAGGTACGCTTCTACATGCAGTCTTCACAAAAAGTTAAGGACCAGTCAACAAAATGGGTGACAGTTTCAATAAATCAGAAAAAAAATGAACGAATAAGATTTTCCCCGTAAAATTCGGTAGCAAGGTTAAGGGGTAATTAGTGAACATGGCGACCACTGTGTGGATGGCACGTGCGCGTCGCACAGCATGCTTGGCGCGTTTGAAAATATGCAATTTCGGCACAACTAGACCGAGTTTCAGTGTTCAGTGAGCGATACCTGGGGCTTTCTGCACGGCAAAAATGAGATGCAGGTCAAAGAATGCATCCCTGGTTATGAACTGTGCTCATTTGTTTGCCTACATAAGCCGCCGTTTCAGCGATGTTCAGCACTACACCAGCATGCCACCACGACAAAAGTTGAATGATATTTGCTAGTGGTCCATAAATTTTTGTGAAGGCTGTACATAGAATGACATACACGCCAACCCGAGGTACTACAATGGTTTCAGATGCTATAATCTGGCCCAAGTGACTGATCCTACTGCACGGACGAAAAGTTTTCCACCGCGTTGTTTTATGCTTGACAACCGTATTGAGAATCTGATGAGGATCTTGAGCGTACATAGTAGCTATCCAAACGCTTCGGAGGTTTAGTCCTAGCACAAGCATGACTAAAAGACGAGCAGCAGACGACGGTTTGAAAGGTTTCAAGTAAGTCAATGGCGTAAGGACAGAAACTGACCGCCGCGGGGTCATGTTTGGTGTTTGTTTGAGGTACCCTGTTTGGCAAGTGTGCTAGTCTGTAGTGATTTTTGTTGTCATGAAAAAGCGTGATTTTCGTGATATTTGAGTTATGTAGGCCAAGGTGTATGGCTGCCATTGGCTGGGCGGTCACAAAAAGAGGCAAGTTGCCAGTGAAGCTGGGACTTTTGCACAGAGATGGGACACAATGACAATGATACTTTATTTTTCAAGGATGAAAGATTAGGTACAGCGTCCTTTCTTCTATCTTGTCCTTGCTACATTCTACTACTACAACTACTATTACCACACACACACACACACATACACACACACACACACACACACACACACACACACACACACACACACACACACACACACACTCTCTCTCTCTCTCTCTCTCTCTCTCTCTCTCTACGAATTCAAGCGGAAATAAGTATATAGTGAGGCAAGCGGATTTATGCGAACTGCCTCTCTGGCCTTAAAGGAAAGCACTGAGACGTGCATAACCTCAGTGAGGCCTGAGCGGAAAAGAGACATTCAATTTTTTTCAACCCGTCAGGTGCGTGCCTTTAAATGGTCTGTTCATGGTAGTAATTGCTTCTAGACTGAAGCATTTTAGGGGTGACTGCGATGCCTGAGACTAATAAGGGATATACAGATATTTTGAGACCCTGTGTATTTGTGTCCATCGCCCAATGCAAACCTTTTAGCGGGTCATCCAAAGTTCAGCGAAAAGACCCTGAGACGTCATAGGAGGGATATTAGCCTAGGGGTGACGTTCTTCCTCCTATTAATAAGGAAACGACTAAAACAAATGAATGTTGTTTGCCTTGCAGCTAATAGATTATCTGTTAAGACACAGACGACATGAAAGTCCGCTGTCTAGACGTCTGATTATTTGAAAGCTGCGGCGCCATTAACTTCTCCGTTTCTGAGCAACACCAGGAAAAGTAACTGAATATCGCGGTGTCTTATTATCTACACGTTCTAACAAGGCGGGGAAAAACGAAAGCTGGAGACTAAGTGCAGACACTAAAGTACAGAACTTCCGTGGTAGGAAAAAAACTGTAACTTTTAAATCAACAGAGCATTTTTTCCCCTAGCCCACGGGGAAGGGGTGGTGGTGCGGAAAGAGCAGATACTGGGGAAAGGTTGGAAAAGGTAGAATAAAATCGAAAGTGAAAATGTTTTTTTTTTCTTCTGTTTTTAGGACCTCTACATATACATGCCACAGACATTTACAGACAACAGACCTTACATAGATGGACATATATCAAGTTGCTCTAGAAAATATCTTGCAAAACAAACATATACAACAAATTACACACACACACACACACACACACACACACATACAGAGATCCAAGTAGCAGTCCAAATACACTAGTAACAATGTTTAAAAAAAAAATTGTAAAAAAAAAAAAAATCACTCACAACATACACAAACATTCCACCTGGGAAAGTGAAAATGTTAATATACAGGCGCAATGACAGAAATTGAACGCGGGGCCAACTGCAGTGTTTCCCCGAAGGACCCTGTTTAGCGAGTGTGCTAGTTTGTAGTGATTCTTCTTGTCACCAAAAAGCGTGATTTTCGTGATTTTTTTGTATTTGGTAGGGCAAGGTGCGTGCCAGGGGGTTGCAAAAGGAGGCAAGCTGCCAGTGAAGCTGGGACTTTTTGCGCACAAAAGAGGCAATGATGACGCGAGTGGAATTGGGTGAAGTGGCAGTCTGGCCTAAAGAGAAAGTAGACTAGCGTTACTCCAGTCAGGCCTCAGCGGAAAGGGGACATTGATTTGTTTTATTAGTAAACTTATTTTTTTAATTTATTTTTTTTAATTTATTTTTATTTCTTTATTTATTTTTTTATTATTTTTTATTTCTTTCTTTCTATATATTTTATTTATTTATTTATTTATTTTATCTAATTATTTGTTTTGGTTTTTGTTGTTGTTGTTTGGGTTTTTTGTTTGTTTGGTTTTTGTTGTTGTTGTTGTTGTTGTTTTTTTTGTTTTGTTTTTTTTTTTGGGGGGGGAACTCCTGTCAGGTTTGTGCCCTTGGTCTGTGCATGGTAAGTTTTGTTTCTAAAATGAACAATTTTCTTTAGGGGTGACTGTGGTGCCTGAGGCTAATAGGGAAAATACACGCATTTTGAGGCCACGTGCATTTGCATTCTTTCACCTGCAGAAATACTTCTCAGTGTTCGGGTCTTTGATACACCCACACACACACACACACACACACACACACACACACACACACACACACACACACACACACACACACAGAGACAGAGATGATGATGGTGATGGTGACGGTGATTATGGAACTTTATTTATCAACGGTAACAGTTTTGGCAGATATTCGCCAATTTGCAAACTTGCCGTTGCGAAAGCTACAGAGACTATCTACTGAAATGAAAAATAATAAATTCAAGACAGAAAATTATGCACATAGAGAGAGAGAGAGAGAGAGAGAGAGAGAGAGAGAGAGAGAGAGAGAGAGAGAGAGAATGAATGAATGAATGAATGAATGAATTCTCTTTATTTTACAAGGATGAAAGTATTAAGCACATGTGCTTGTCTTCCAGCTTGTCCTTGCTACAAAAAAAGAAAGAAAAAAAATCTACAAAAATAGAACGAAAAACACAGTTAAACAAAAGACCAAAAGACACACAATGCAAAAAGCTACCAACCAGCCAACAAACAAAGAGAGAGAGAGAGAGAGAGCGAGAGAGTTGTGGGGGTGGGGGTGGGGGGATATCACAGCAGTACTAAAGCGAAACCCGTGGATATGGTCCTGTCAGGAATGGACCATAATACGTAAACTACAGCCAGGAGAGAGAGAGAGAGAGGACAGTGAAGGACTTCATACCAAACATAACGCCTGGCCATCACACCAGTCACTGTAATCTCCGCGGCCTTACCCCTTGCCAACGGGCACTCAGCCACACACACCACGGGCACTAGGCGCGATGGCGGACAGTGTTCCGGTGTTACTCCGATCCAGACGGTTTTGACGGCGTGGGGTGGGTGAGTGTTTGAAGGTTTTAACATCCTTTTCCACCACATACGGGTGTTATCAAAGACAGAACAACGACTAAAAAGCCTGCACAAATATTTGGCCCCAGCCGGGATACGAACTCACGACCCGAGCATTAGAAGTCCAACGCTCTACCATTCGACCACCCCGGCTCCCCTGGCGCTTTTGACGACGATTGCTCGCAGGTAATGATTATGAAGAAGCACACGTGTTTACATTGCAGTATTTTCTTCGTGAGAGTCGGTTGTTTGTTTGTTTGTTTGTTTGTTTGTTTGTTTGTTTGTTTGTTTCTGGTCGATAAACGGTCCCTGCAACAGCAACAGTGTCGTTGAAACTTTTGGGTTGTGATAGCACCGAAAACACCCTCCGCCGTTTTGACTACTCCCCGCGCATTCAGGAATGGTTCAGGGACGGGGGGATGTTCGCTGGCTAATTCTGCTCGTTAGGGGAGGAGGGGCCCGATCGAAGTGTGTATTGGCCCCAACATGGATGATTGTATCTCTCTGGTGGATAGTAACGCTCGGGCAAAATGGTATTTTATGGTGCAACGATGGTCTCCGAACAGGGTCATTTATGGTGTGAAGATCAGCTCTTGAAGAAATACTACGTTTCCGGTCAGATGATTGTTTTGTACTTGCTTGTTTGTTGTCTTGTTGGGGGGGGGGGGGGAATGTTGTTTGTCTATTGTTGTTAACCTTGGTGTCGTTTGTTTGTTGGTTGGTTGGTTTGTTGGTCGGTAGGCTGGTTGTTTTTGTTTGGATTTGTTTGTTTGTTTTTACTTTTATTACTATATTACTTTAGATTTATTTTATTTACTATTTATTTATTTATTTATTTGTTTATTTTCTTTTTCCTCTCCTTTGGGGGGGGGGGGGAGGGGAGGAGGGGGCATAACGCCCAAGATTTTTAGTGACACGTAATAAGACGGGACAACGTGGTATACGCAAGCGGGATTCGAACTCACGATACCTGAACACTAGCCAGTCAAACGTTCTACCAGGGGACCGTCTCCCCACCTCTTCCCACCCGCACCCTTTCCCCATTTAGATGAAGATGACAATTTAGAACCTTGGCTTTCTACTAAAACACCCTCGGCCGGGCAACAAGCATCTATCCATTGATAAATTATGCATTTTCAATCAGGCGGAAGCTATACGGACGCCCGGCTCCCAGATTCTTTGTCCAGGAAGATTGATTGGACTATTTTCAAGGCGCCGCCGGGACATGTACAGATCCTCTGAACCAGTTGTGGTCATTAAACACAGGGGAAAGCGGCGCTAGAGCATGCAGGATAGCTTGCCATACAACACACACACACACACACACACACACACACACACACACACACACACACACACACACACACACACACACACACACGCTAGACTGGTGCTCGAACTAATTAAAGCAACAAATTCTTCTTCTTCCAGAGATTTCACAGACAAGGACAAAAATAGCCCAGTTAGTGAGTAGATCCTCGGGAAATTATCAGAGTGGAAAATCCCGGCATGGAGGAACAAGTTGCCATGGTTTTATGAAAGAAGTGAAACAGATTTGAACGGGTCTGCGTGAAAAGTTCACGACCTATTTCACAATCTGGCCAAATCAGCGAAAAGCGCGTCCGACGGCTGAAATGAGATTGGACAAAAACACGAGAACCAGTCAGGTTTGTAAATGACCTGAATATCACCTTTGAGAATCTCCACAAACTAATCGATTCTGTAAAGAGTTTGATTTTTTTTTCTTTTTTTTTTCTTCCAATTTCCTTACCTCCAGCCTGTATTGTCTTTTGTTCGTTCTGTGCTCTGACTTTCTTTCTCTTCCTCTTTATCTGTCTCTCTTTCTGTCTTTCCTTCTCTTCCTTGTTCTCTGTCCTTCTTTCTGTCTTTCTTTCTCTCCCTTCTCTTTCTCTTGGGGGGGGGGGGGGATATCAAAAACGCGAACACTGAGAAATATTTCTGCCCGTCAAAGAATACAAATGAACGAGGCCTTACAATGCCTATATATTCCATATTAGCCTTAGGCGTCATAGTCACTCTTCAAGAAAATGCTTCAATCTAGAGAAGAAAAAAAACTTACCATGCACAGGCCATCCAAGGGCACGGACTTGAAGGAGTTCTCCCCCCCCCCCCCCCCTTTAAAAAAATAATAAAATAAAATGATTTTTCTACCACGTAAGTTCTGCACTTCAGTGTCTGCACTAAGTCATCATCTTTCGTTTTCCCCGCCTTGTTAGAACATATAGATAATAGTACACCGCGATATTTAGTTACTTTTCCTGGTGTTGCTCAGAAACGGAGAAGTTAATGGCGCCGCAGCTTTGAAATAATCAGACGTCTAGACAGCGGACTTACATGTCGTCTGTGTCTTAACAGAGAATGTATTAGCTGCAAGGCAAACAACATTCATTTGTTTTAGTCGTTTCCTTATTAATAGGAGGAAGAACGTCACCCCTAGGCTAATATCCCTCCTATGACGTCTCAGAGTCTTTTCGCTAACACAGCTTACGGGTGATTGGCCATCAAGGGGTGTGTTTTGAGCTTTTCCTTTTGTGTGCGCGCGTGCGTGCGTGCGTGCGTGCGTGCGTGCGTGTGTGTGTGTGTGTGTGTGTGTGTGTGTGTGTGTGTGTGTGTGTGTGTGTGTGTGTGTGTGTCACAGCTAACACACTACACACATAAACAGATGATTATATAATAATATATACAAATCAATACTGAATGGATGCTCTGTTCGTACAGCTTCAACTGTCCTTCAATATCTGATTTTACTTTTTTTTCCCCCGGATTTGTGTGTGTGTGTGTGTGTGTGTGTGTGTGTGTGTGTGTGTGTGTGTGTTGTGTGTGTGTGTGTGTGTGTGCGCGCGCGTGTGTGTGTGTGTGTTGTGTGTGTTGGTGTGTGGGTGTTGTGTGTGTGTGTGTGTGTGTGGTGTGTGTGCGTGCGTGCGTGCGTGTGTGTGTGTGTGTGTGTGTGTGTGTGTGTGTGTGGTGTGTGTGTGTGTGTGTGTGTGTGTGTGTGTGTGCGCGCGTGTGTGTTCCCTTCTTATGTCTAGAAGCATCAGTCTACACAACACCCACGGAGTGTAATTTCACGTTCAATCACGCGCAACCCAATGTAATGAAAACAGCATTCCACCCCCCACCCCCCCCCCCCAAAAAAAAAAAAAAAAAGGTGAAGAGGGTAGACCGTAAGACACAGACGATAAAAAAGACACACACACCAAAAAAAAAAAAAAAATTCTCCGAACAGCTTGGACAAAAGCAACAGAAGCTATGCAGCAGTTTAATTCAGCACAGCAGGTCGGCGTTGAAAACAAGAGAAGCCATGATCTGCTCTTATTTTATTTGCAACCAGGAAACTAAATTTGAATCTCGCTTGGTGTCTTCGTCAAACGCCCACTGACTTCGGATCTCTGGCTCCGTGCTGGAGGAAAAACCCGAGTCAGGCCGTAGCAGGAGTAAGTCAGGTTTCAGGGAGGGAATGTCGGGACATAGTGGCATTTTAACGTACGGAGGCGTGCAAAGGGGCAGTGGCTGGCGGTCAAACCTACAAGGGCATGCCAGGCGCAAGGACACATATTGACAGTGGAGTTTAAGTGGGTGGGTGGGTGGGTGTTCGGGTGGTTTAACCTTCCTTTTCCACCACATACGGGTGATATCAAAGACGGGGCAACGATGAAAAAGCCAGCACAAATATTTGGGCCCTAACCGGGATACGAACTCACAACCCAAGCATTAGAAGTCCAACGCTCAACCACTATTGTTAAAATAATAGACTGTGCCTAATGTATACGGTTTGGTCGACTGGTGCTTGCTGTAAATAAAGGTGCTTTCTGCCAGAAGAAGAAGAAGAAGAACCTTTCTTTTACGATGGTAACATTTACAGGCACATCCTACGTGCAAAACTTGACGTTGCTACATTACATGAAAACGAAAACGATGATCACGAGCAAGAGCAAGAACGGCCACATACACGTGTTAAGGTCTGCAATCTCTACAAAAAGCCACAAACAGTGCGTTTAAAAAAACAAACAAAAAACTATCCGACTATGCAACGCTCTGTCACAGTTACAGAGTTTTTAGCGTCCCTGAAACCCCTATAAAAGCAGCCTGATCTCACAGCTCAGTTCCGTTTTGACACTGAGCGAGAAAGATCTCAGTGGGTAGTCTTCTCGTGCAGCACATAACGCCCGCTAAACACTGTAGCGATGTGTCTCGCTCTGAAGTCACCGTGAACTCAAGTTCTGTTTTAATAAGGGTCTCCGAAGCGCTGAAACTCTGCAACTGTGACAGAGTTGCATGCATTGTGCACTAGGGATGTGCCGATTAATCGAAAACCGGAAAAAAATCGATTTCGTTTTTGGACGATTCAATAAACCGGTTCGACGCTCGAATCGCGATTCACTCGGCAACTTCCAGAAGCTTTCCGGACATTGCCGAAGTTGTAAAAGGGGCATAACTCTTGTCTCGACTGAAAAATGCCAGAACAACTTCAACAACGTGAACGTCTCGTCGAAAATCCGAGAGGGAAATCAGCAGTCTGGAAAAGTTTCTTTGTGAAAGAAGTTGGCGGAACAATTCTGACAGATGAAGCCATTGAAGCTTACTCGGGGTGGCCTCCTTTCAAAGGTCACCCGGTTCGCGGTAAATCGCCGGGAAAAAACCCGGTTTCGTCGTGAAATCGCAATTCGAAAACCGGTTCGGCCCACCCGAATCGGAACATCCCTATTGTGTACAGTCACAGGAGTCGCAGTTAAAAAAAAAAAAAAAAAGTTTGCGGATTTTTATTCAGATTGCAGACCTTTAATATTGCCCAACAAAGCGTTACTATGTTGTCTTGCAGGACATTGTCAAAATTAAGAATGGCGTTCAAGCCACTTAGCTAACGACAGCTGTCATTTCTCCCTTTGTTCTTTCCCTTTATTTCGCTCTTTCTTTCACTTTCGCATTCGGGCTATTCTCATCGTTTGTGCGCAGGTGTTTTATTTTGGAATATAACCAGCCAGTGCGGATGAGGACGGCCTGAGAGAGATAACACTGCACGTGTGCGTACGTAAAATAAAAGGTGTAACTTAACTCATTCAAGACGGGCCGGTGTTTCCTCAGCCATCCTCTGTAGACGGGGTTGTGAGGTTAAAAAAAACCAAAAAAAACCAAGATACAGACTTGAAATTTTCAGAGTAGTTTACTAACATATTTATGCAACTATTACTGAAATTTCAACTTTCAAACTTAAAAATCTTTGTTGTTGGTCATGTTGTTTAAAAAAAAAATCACGGTCCGCATATATGCGGCTGTTCATCTGAAACCGATGTGCGCGGAAGGGCCGCACAATTGTGCGGCCGTTCGTCCGAAAAGAGTTAAAATACACGAATTTCACACAGAAAATAAGATTTTCATTTGTTTGTTCTCTCCGGCCTGTTTCCGAAAATCCCATTCCGCGTGCTCACATTTCCTGTCATGAAAAGCTCATTTTCAACAAACTCTCTCACGTTTCAAGTCCAATTCTGGGTCCCAACAGAGCTTTCAAAGCTACTGGGATATATACATTTTCCGACGTTGTAAACGACACGGACGAGTCTATTTTAGGTACATCCTGGAGGTCTATATTGTTGTCAGAGCGTCTATAGCCTGAATCGATTGTCCGCCGGACTAGGGTTAAGCGAAAAAAAAAAAAAAAGAGAGAGAGAAAGAGAGAGAAACAACAACAAAATAAAAAGTCGCTGAACATGACACTAAACAACTCCAGAACACTTCAACATAAAACATAGCAACAATGCAACACTTGATAATTATGTCTTGTCCGAAAATGACAACGGGAAAAAATGCAGCACTTAATAAGAATCGAAAAATAGTGTATGTGTGTGCGTGCGTGTGTGTGTGTGTGTGTGTGTGTGTGTGTGTGTGTGTGTGTGTGTGTGTGTGTGTGTGTGTGTGTGTGTGTGTGTGTAAGAGATCACTCACCAGAGGAAGGTGTGCGTGTATGTGTGTGTGTGTGTGTGTGTGTGTCTGTGTGTGTGTCTGTGTGTGTCTGTGTGGTGTGTGGTGTGTGTGTGTGTGTGTGTGTGTGTGTGTGTGTGTGTGTGTGTGTGCGCGCGCGCGTGCGTGTGCGTGTGTGTGTGCGTGTGCGTGTGCGTGTGCGTGTGCGTGTGCGTGCGTGTGTGTGCGTGTGTGTGTGCGTGTGTGTGTGTGTGTGTGGTGTGTGTGCGCGTGTGCTTGTGAGCGCCCTCCTCCCACTTCTACAATCCTGCCCCCTCCCCCCTCCTCCCCCTCCCTTCCCCCACCTTCCTACTCCGTCTTGATTTCCTTTTGACACACGAGAAAATCCTTTTCCCTTTCAAACGCCGACAGCAGCGCCTGGCACAGGTCTACCACCATTGTCTTCAACGTTTAAGAACAATCCACAAAGCGCCTGAAAAACGGATGTGATCACTAGAACACGAGCAGATCGAACTGGCGCCACTTCAACACACAATGCTGACCCCGGAGAGAGCGGGAACCGAAGCTGTTGAGAATGAAAAAATTATCGACTTCGGACGTTTTTCATTATGATTATTCTCTATGTCTAGCGCTTCAGTGTCCGTTCCCGAGCACAGTTGTACCGCTGTCTGGAGAGAGAGAAAAAAAAAGGATACAAACGCCATGGATTTTATAAGCGTTTAGTCCCTTTCCTGTCTGGTCTCCAACTCAAAGACAGAAACACAGGGGAAAATGTTACTTTTGTAAGATGAAGTGGTCTGGATGCCTGCCGCTAGGCGCTCCCGCTTGCTTTGTTTTGAAACTGATGCGTGGTTTCTTTGTTTTGTCGAACACAAAACGGCCAGGGGGATGGAGTTATCACCGTGGTTACTGTTTGTTCTGTGCTGCGGGCGTAATGCAGGGAATTACTGACACGAACTGACGAATTGGGAACATCTTAAATTATACTGTCCATGATCGAAGATGATTAGAAAATTGGTTTAAACATTTTTATTCATTGAAGCCGAATCACCGTCAAGTTAGTTAGTTAGTTATTTAGGGCTTAACGCCGCGCAAACAACAAAGACTATTTCTCGGCTTCGGATCACCGTCAAGCAGCAAACAGTAACACATTGACAGAGAGCACAAAAATCAAAAACTTATATACGTGCTCATCTGAACCAGTTTACAAAAAGCATGGCGGAGAAACTGGCGTGGGAAAAACTGGACTGAAATGTAAAGACGTGGAAAAAAAAGTAAAAGAAGAAGAATGATTAGAGAATTCTCTTTTCGGTTACTGTTCGTGAAGGTTTTTATCTGTTCACGCGAATAAGTAATGTATATTTTATGTATTTGGTGTAAATAGTTTAGAGTATTTTCTGACCGGTCTCAATGTCCAGTACGTACCGTCTTAGATCGGGCATGAAACAGTTCATTTCCCTGGGGTACAAAACCACAATTAAGTCCATTTCTGTCAAGTAACTTCAACGTTGTGCACTAGTGGCCTCACTAAAAAAAAAGTCATAATTAATTTATATCTGCATGGATTTAAATTTGGCTTAGCTGGAGCGTTGCACTTTGATTATACGTGTGTTTGCTTCAGCAAGGGCCGCGAAGGAACCGTTAATCTTGCCTGATTTTTCGCAAAACTCACTGAGTTGTAGGGATTAAAATGAACACTCTTTTGTCGGCTACTGGCAGCAGCTGTTATGCAAGGTCATGTTATGTTCCATGTCTTTCTTTCTCACACGGTATATCAAAAAAAAAAAAAAACTGTAACAGTAGGTTTTAGGATCCGTTTTCTAAACAGAGCTGAAAACAAAGTGCATAATGTACGACGAAAGAGGTGTGTGGCGGTATGTTTTTGCAACACTAATGCCAGTAATGGTTGCGGCGGGTTTTGGTTTTTTTTTTTTGGTTGTTGTTTTGCAACAGTCTGAATGCAGGAATTTGCGCAGTGTTTGGCACAGCTGTTAACAAGCTGAGCCAGGCTACGGGTTCTTGCCTCCTGTTTGTTTATTTCATGTGTAATTTGCGCAACTCATTAGGAACTGTCTCAAAGCGGACTTGCTCTAGGCTACAAGCTGAACAGAAAATGCGAACCTCTTTCTAACAAGTTCCATGCAGGAAGCACAAAATGAGCTAGCGGTAGACACAAAGTAGAGCATCTGGCTCAATCATCAGTTGGTCGGTTTTTGCTGAAACTTAATTATGGCCGTTCAGAAAAGTCACAGATAAGAAGTCTTGATAATAGTAACGCAAAAACGAGACCCTCTCTCTCTCTCTCTCTCTCTCATTAACGCGCACGCGCACACACACCACACACACACACACACACACACACACACACACACACACACACACAGAATACGAACTAACTTAATTCAGTTTCCAGTCAGCCGTCGCTACAAAACCAACAACAAAAATAAAAAGACTACACAAGGCAAAGATAAAAAGAAATACAAGAAGAGAGAGAGAGAGAGAGAGGGGGGGGGGGGGCTAGTGAGTGGGTGCTAATAAAAGTGACCCAACATTCCAGAAACTGAGCAGACCAGGGAGACATGACGTTTGTATGGCGGAACGGCAGGGCGGAAACGGCGAATTGCCGACACTCAGTCCGCAGTTAACGTCCCAAAACGCATGGAGGGAGGGAGAGGGGGGCGGGGAGGGGGCGGGGGAGGGCGGAGGAAGAAAAGACAAAAAGGTCCGGAAAGAAAACCCAAGATGTCAGATGGGAATGAGCTTACTAGTTCATGGCATTTACACCTGAAGTAGCCGAGTGTAGACTGTTCGGGGGGAAATAAAACACTTGTAAATGTAAACACTGAGAGACCTTGTGACTTAGTGTAGGGTGCAGGGTTACCATGATTATCATGTTTACTGCGCATTGTGCATCTGACTCACTCACACACACACACACACACACACACACACACACACACACACACACACACACACACACACACACACACACACACACGTGAGTACAAGATCTGGGCAAAAAAAATGATATTAAACAAACAGATGCTCTGCACACAAATAGAAGAGAGAGAGAGAGAGAGAGAGAGAGAGAGAGAGAGAGAGAGAGAGAGAGAGAGAGAGAGAGAAAAGTGTACATTCGCAGCAGCAAAACCAGCTTTTATGAGACAAAATGCACTGTGATGACATTCGCTTGTGTGGAAAACTGTCCAGCGTTATTCTCTCTCTCTCTCTCTCTCTCTCTCTCTCTCTCTCTCTCACACACACACACACACACACACACACACACACACACACACACACACACACACACACACACACCACAAACGCTCTCTCTCCTCTCTCTCTCTCTCGTCTCACACACACACACACAACACACCACACACACACACACACACACACACACACACACACACACACCGACTAACTATACACTATGGACGAGGGTAAGGGTGTGGGGGCGTGGAGGGGAGAGGGTCGTAGTGAGGGGTGGGGGTAGGGGAGCTGAAGCTGACCTGACAAAGACACGCTACGCTATTCAGTTGACGTGCCATGTGAGATCTGAACACAGCTTCGTTTTTCATTTGTTTCACCTCCCCGAGGGAGCAACATAGATGTCAATTAATCAGCGGCAGATAAGTGCATCCCACGTTTTGTGACGTGTAAGGAGGGACGTGGGAGGTAAAACTGCTCACACATTACACCAATAAACACTAACACATCCCACGTTTTTGTGACGTGTAAGGAGGGACGTGGGAGGTAAAACTGCTCACACATTACACCAATAACACTAACACATCCCACGTTTTGTGACGTGTAAGGAGGGACGTGGGAGGTAAAACTGCTCACACATTACACCAATAACACTAACACATCCCACGTTTTGTGACGTGTAAGGAGGGACGTGGGAGGTAAAACTGCTCACACATTACACCAATAACACTAACACATCCCACGTTTTGTGACGTGTAAGGAGGGACGTGGGAGGTAAAACTGCTCACACATTACACCAATAACACTAACACATCCCACGTTTTGTGACGTGTAAGGAGGGACGTGGGAGGTAAAACTGCTCACACATTACACCAATAACACTAACACATCCCACGTTTTGTGACGTGTAAGGAGGGACGTGGGAGGTAAAACTGCTCACACATTACACCAATAACACTAACACATCCCACGTTTTGTGACGTGTAAGGAGGGACGTGGGAGGTAAAACTGCTCACACATTACACCAATAACACTAACACATCCCCGTGTGGAATTACACAAATGACCTTCTCGAAAAGGCATTACGGAATTGAGTAGGTTCGGCGAGGACAGTTGTGTCTATATCAGTACAGTAGAAGAAAACATCTTTTTTGAAACACAGAGAGAGAGAGAGAGAGAGAGAGAGAGAGAGAGAGAGAGAGAGAGAGAGAGAGAGAGTTAGTTAGTTAGTTAGTTAGTTAGTTAGTTAGTTAGTTAGTTAGTTAGGGCTTTACGCCGCGCAAGCTACAGAGACTATATTTCGCGGCTAAGCTAAGTCTTTCTCTGCCAGGCCATTAAAAATAAAAGACAGGCGAGAGAGAGAGAGAGAGAGAGAGGAGAGAGAGAGTTAGTTAGTTAGTTAGTTAGTTAGTTAGTTAGTTAGTTAGTTAGTTAAGGCTTTACGCCGCGCAAGCTACAGAGACTATATTTCGCGGCTAAGCTAAGTCTTTCTCTGCCAGGCCATTAAAAATAAAAGACAGGCGAGAGAGAGAGAGAGAGAGAGAGAGAGAGAGAGAGAGAGAGAGAGAGAGAGAGAGAGAGAGAGAGTTAGTTAGTTAGTTAGTTAGTTAGTTAGTTAGTTAGTTAGGGCTTTATGCCGCGCAAGCTACAGAGACTATATTTCGCGGCTAAGCTAAGTCTTTCTCTGCCAGGCCATTAAAAATAAAAGACAGGCGAGAGAGAGAGAGAGAGAGAGAGAGAGAGAGAGAGAGAGAGAGAGTTAGTTAGTTAGTTAGTTAGTTAGGGCTTTACGCCGCGCAAGCTACAGAGACTATATTTCGCGGCTAAGCTAAGTCTTTCTCTGCCAGGCCATTAAAAATAAAAGACAGAGGAGAGAGGAGAGAGAGAGAGAGAGAGAGAGAGAGAGAGAGTTAGTTAGTTAGTTAGTTAGTTAGTTTGTTAGTTAGTTAAGGCTTTACGCCGCGCAAGCTACAGAGACTATATTTCGCGGCTAAGCTAAGTCTTTCTCTGCCATGCCATTAAAAATAAAAGACAGGCGAGAGAGAGAGAGAGAGAGAGAGAGAGAGAGAGAGAGAGAGAGAGAGAGAGAGAGAGTTAGTTAGTTAGTTAGTTTGTTAGTTAGTTAAGGCTTTACGCCGCGCAAGCTACAGAGACTATATTTCGCGGCTAAGCTAAGTCTTTCTCTGCCAGGCCATTAAAAATAAAAGACAGCGAGAGAGAGAGAGAGAGAGAGAGAGAGAGAGAGAGAGAGAGTTAGTTAGTTAGTTAGTTTGTTAGTTAGTTAAGGCTTCACGCCGCGCAAGCTACAGAGACTATATTTCGCGGCTAAGCTAAGTCTTTCTCTGCCAGGCCATTAAAAATAAAAGACAGGCGAGAGAGAGAGAGAGAGAGAGAGAGAGAGAGAGAGAGAGAGAGAGAGTTAGTTAGTTAGTTAGTTGGTTAGTTAGTTAGTTAGTTAGGGCTTTATGCCGCGCAAGCTACAGAGACTATATTTCGCGGCTAAGCTAAGTCTTTC
Organism: Batillaria attramentaria; assembly: GCA_018292915.2. Classification (NCBI taxonomy): domain Eukaryota; kingdom Metazoa; phylum Mollusca; class Gastropoda; family Batillariidae; genus Batillaria; species Batillaria attramentaria. The sequence continues at coordinate 1,342,852 of JACVVK020000022.1, forward strand.
TCTGCCAGGCCATTAAAAATAAAAGACAGGCGAGAGAGAGAGAGAGAGAGAGAGAGAGAGAGAGAGAGAGAGAGAAAACAAATTATAAATAAATAAATGAATTCGTCATCGTCTTTGCAAGAGAAAAATCATCAGCGCCCCTTTCCCCGACTGCAACCGTGTCTCGTGCCAATTGTGACCAAAAGATCATTATTTTTCCGACGTAAGGGCACTGGCATATGGCAGTCACAATGGGCTGAAAACAATGCGCTGAAATTCAATTCAATCGCTAGCCATGTTGATAAACTAAAAGTAAGAAATGGGGGGAGAGCGAGAAAGGAGGGAGGGGGGGGGGTAATTTCTTTTTCCATCAAAACTATACATTTGAAAGTCGAGGCAACGAGAGTCACTACACACGGGATTCGAACACAAGATCCAAGCATTTAAAAAAAGAGAGAGAGATAAGAAAGAAATAACCACTAGTTAGAGGAAGGTTTCCAACCGCTTACCGTCAGAATGCACGGTAGAGATGTAAGTCCAGTTGAAAGCCACCACAATGTCCACGAGCGCCTGCACCTGGTAACGGTCCGGCGGAACGACCCTGAGGAAGTACTTGTAGATGTTCTTGTCACTCAGGTCCATGCTGGTGGCCGAGTAGCCGATCTGAGGGATGTTGAAGATCTGCATCAAATTCTGCACCTGGATCGTGGCCTCGCTAGAACCCGGCCCTATCAGACCCACAATGGGCTTGTGCAGACCTGCGCCACACCGCTCATCTTGAAGTCTGGAGGAATATCCTGCAGAAGGGTTCTGCGGTGCAGGTGCAGGAGGGTTCACACTACCTCCTCCTCCTCCTGTCCCTCTGGGCTCCTCGCTATTAGCACCATCAGGCAGAGCGCTGACAAGCTGGCCATCTCGGATCGTCTTGCTGGCGATAGCGTCGCGAATGAAGTCAATACTCTGCTCGAGAGCGATAGCGGAGTACCAGCAGGAGTCGCGGATGTCCCAGCCCAGCGTGATGTTGGGCAGGATGTTAGGATCGTTGTTGATCTTGTCCACAGTCAGCAAGAACGTCTCGATCCGCTGGATGCCGTAGTACTCCCGGATCTCCCCGCACACCCTGGAGTAGGCCGTCTGGATGGGCGGGTGGTGGTGCACAGGGAACAGGGCGCCGATGATGATGTCACCCTCGTGTCGTGCCATGCGACGCTTGGCCGAGTACATCGATGAGGACGAAGACGGCGCGTTGGTCGCTGAGCGAGCAACCCTGGACATGGGATTATCTACTCCAGCAGCACTGTGAGAGTGTTCAGCGTGTTCTATGTTTTCTCCATGTTCATTTGATAGAGCGTACTTTGATTTTTCTTCCCGTCGACTCGACACAGACTCAGTGTTTCGACGTGCATGTTCAGAACCAATCTCCTTGTCCACACTGCTGCTGGCGTATACGGCAGCTGCCTCTGAAAGCCGGGTTCTATTTGTATCAGTGTTGTCATGTGCATTTGACACCACAGCCACTTGTAGTAGAGCAATCGTCAGGACGAGTACAGACGATATCTTCATACAGCCGGGACTGCCTCGACAGAGGAAGAAACACCGCATCGCCTGTTTCCTCATTTCTCACGTCAACAAAAGTACTCGCAGTGGTGGACACATTCGCGAAGCCATGAGACAAAAAAAAAAAAAAAAAAAATCCTCTGCTGTACAATACGGCTCAATTCAACGAATTCACCTTCTTGAAAGCTTTAGGTCTGATAAGTCGCTGGCGCTCGGTGAAGCCAACATTCAAGTGTTTTCAGTAGATATCATGAATGCGTCGCAGTTTGCTGTCCGTCTTGCCCTTCTTATAATCGTTGAATGGTGGCCGGCAAAGACGGAATTGTTTTACATCCGCAAAACTGTGCACGCGGACTCGACTGTTGCCTGTTGATTCGGTTACACGCGCTGATGTCCAAAACAAAACACAAACATATTATGCGAAACTTCAATACAGCTAAACACGACGTATAAAGAAAATCATAAGTATAGAATGCTTAAGCTGTGTCACCGAGTCACGCGATTCAGGCGTAACAAAATGTAGCCGTCACATTTGGTTGTGGTTTGCGAATAAAGAAAACAAGTTTTGCCTGACGAAAACAGCCTTGACATTCCGCAAAAGGCTTTTGGACAAAAAGATTTTTGACAGGTACAGCTGATAAGGTGCAGCCCGCTAAACAAATACGCTTGCGAGAAGTTATCATTCAGTTCACACTGAGTAGCACACCAGGGAAGTCTTTACAGCCGCGCTTGTTGTTGAACTGGCTGTACACTGTCAACACTGCGTTACCGGCGCCGCGGCGTGTCACAAGTGCGTGTTCGTCGAACGACTGAAGAGGTGTTACTCAGAAAAAAAAAAAAAGAAGAGTTGACAACATGGTCTCAGTGGTGTACGTTCTGAGCGGCGCGGGTCATGGAACTCTACACTTACACTGTATGACACACATTGTATGACAGCTCTGTGCAGTTCGGCCCGACTTCAGCTACGTGTGTCTACACACGTGGTGGACAACTGTGGTGCCATTGTTAAGGAGTGAACACCACACTACACAAGCGGACGCTCAGCGCACTCAAATGATGACCCCTCAATAGTGAAATGTCAGTCGGGCTCCGGTTCGAAACCAAACCCTCTTAGTGATTCCCGGTTTAGCGCGACAGTCACTCAGTGACTTTTCTCAGCGCGCTATTTCTCTGAACGTGATACACGTTTCAACGGTTTTTATCAGTCATTCAGTACCCACACGTTGACCTCTGCACCATCCGTTTCCGTGCAAAGGAAGGAGAAACACTCAAAGCGCTGCTTGATTCACTGAGGCATCCACACTTTCCTCGTTACCACCCCCTACTGACGACATCTCTGTTCGGGGCGTTCGAGCCATGGTACTGCACACGATCGCACGCACGCGCGAGAGACCGAAACCCAGTAGTGCGCATTAGGTTTGAGTCGGCCGCTCTGTGTGGTCACGGCTTCTGGAGAAACGTTTGCCGCCGGTGTCGTCTGCTGCTGCTGCGCTGACTGGCGGGAAAATCGGAAATCGACCATGTTGGTGAGATGATGAAGGCACCTACCGCCAGTCAGGTGCTTCAGTCAGGTGTGTGTGTGTGTGTGTGTGTGTGTGTGTGTCAGCGCCGGCGCGGCGTGCACTTAGTGATGTGTGTGTGTGTGTGTGTGTGTCACGGTGTGTGTGTGTGTGTGTGTGTCAGTGCCAGCGCAGGCCGTGTAGTCGGAAAATAACACTGCGGGAAAAAAACACCACAGGAGTGCTTTTTCCCCAGTAAAATAACACTGGGAGTGTTATTTTTCTAGGAAGATTACACTCCTGCAGTGTTTCTTTCCTCGGAAAAATACACTCCCAGTTTTTTTTTTTTCCTGGAAGTCTTTTTTTGCCTCCTACACTGTGACCGGCGCGGCATGCACTTAGTGATGTGTGTGTGTGTGTGTGTGTGTGTGTGTGTGCGCAGTGTGTGTGTGTGTGTGTGTGTGTGTGTGTGTCCGCAGTGTGTGTGTGTCCGCCGGCGCCGGCGCGGCGTGCACTTAGTGATGTGTGTGTGTGTGTGTGTGTGTGTGTGTTTGTGTGTGTGTGTGTGTGTGTGTGTGTGTGACTAAGGGCCGGGGATCAAGGGGGGGGGGGGGGTCAGTTGGGGGCAACTGAGAATGCAAACTATGATTCGACGTCTTTTTTTTTTTTAACCAGTGTCTTAGTTTACAGTTGTGAGTAGTACTCAGCAGTAATTTTTTTCCCGCTTTGCGTCTTTTTCGCCTCCCGGCTGGGGCCCAGAGTTTTCTCGTTGCCCCATCTTTTGATATCGGCACCCATGCGTGGCGGAGAAGGACGTAAGTTAAACCCTCAACACCCACCCGCTGACCCGGTGTAACAGGCCGGAGTATACCCCTGGCTACTTTATACCCTCGGGTATAAAGTAGCCTAGGCCGGTTCAACCCCCTGGGTATAGATCAGCCCAGGACGGATTCACCCCCTCCTGCCCGGAATATACCCACCTGTAAACAGAGTTTACTAAAGTGTTTGCACACGGCCGTTTGCGTGTCAAGTGCGGTTTTTGTGTCAGTTGTTCTCAACCTGTCAAGCCGAGATGGATGATTGCCTATACCAGCAGATTTTGAAATTTTATCCAACAAAAAAGAACGAAGACCAAAAATATCCGGACTACATCTACGACATCAAAAATGTTGCAGACAAGAGAAAGAATGCAATATGATGGCACTTGGGCTACTGCCGTTGAAATTCTCACCACAGCAAACTTTCTTGCATATAACATTTACATCTATACCACGGTGGGCACCAATATGCGCTGGATGCGATATCTCGCAAAGTTTTCACTAAAGGAGACAAGCAAAGTTTGCTTCCACATTGAAAACAGAAGCGGCCACTTCAATGTGGTTTTGAGCGTTTGCCATTCAAGTAGTCTACTGTACACCAAGAGAAACCCTGGCTGTTATTAACTTGGGTCTAGTTCTATTTTAAAGTGCATTAAAAAAATTACTGTGTGACTCTGAGGAAACTCCACTTGGCTCTTTGCTCTTTTCAGAATGAAGCGGTTTGTCTTGTACATTATGAGATACTAGCATTGCAAGTTTACACAATTTCCCTGCAGAGGCACCTTAAGACACTCTCTCCCTTTATCTATCTATCTATCTATCTGGGTGCATTAGGACAATTACAACACAGATTTAACAAAAATAAAGTAACAGGAAGGAAACAAAGAAAACTATAGAACCGCTCACGGGTGCCACACGTCGTCATTGAACATAGAGTTGCAAACGCGTGCAACATTCAAGCAAAGACGTTTCTGTTTCTCTCTCTGGTCGTCCGTGGTAGGGGGTTTAAAGGGGGCAGGAGAGGGTTAAACGAGCCTAGGCCAGAGTACACCCCGGGGTATAGTCTGGGCTAGGCCAGTTTATACGGGGGTATAGTCTGGGCTAGGCCAGTTTATACGGGGGGATAGTCTGGGCTAGGCCAGTTTATACGGGGGGTATACTCCAGGCGGGGTATAATCTGGACTGCTACACCGGGTCTCTTCAAGTTTGTCCCGCGCTCCCACTGAGGAGGGGATAAAAAATAGTGTGTGTCGTTTCTGTGATTTATTCCGGCAAAAAAAAAACAAAAAAACATTTTCCAGATACCGACGCTGTATCGATTGTACAACTATCGGAGACACCACCCCCCCCTCCCCCCCATCTTGTGAACTTGAAGGACTGGTCCGCTGCGTGACTCTTCTGGCCTCTGTGAGGGTCTAAGTATTACCAACAATTACTTATCTTCACGCCGATACTGTGCAAGAGAATCGACCAGGAAACGCCGACATTGCAGTAAGAGGCGATTGATTGCTGGGTTGTTTGATTAAGATTAAGCGCGCGGGCGGTCGGGTGAGCTACGAACGTGATGTCGGCCACAGTGCGTGGATTTTGACCGATGAACTGAATGAGACGCGTAGACGTTAGTCAACTCTGTGCTGTCGTAACTTTGGTAGAATCTGTTTTTGCTTCTCCCCCCCCCCCCGAATGCCTCTGAGGCTTCCGGCGAGCTTATACATGTGTATCTGATTGTTTGCACAATTTCTGTCGTGTCAGTGATTGAATGAATAAATGACAAATAAATAATGAAGTGTTCCCCCCCCCCCCCCCAAAAAAAGGAAATAAAAACAAAAAACAAAACTGATACCGGTGGCGAAAACGGTAAAGTGCAGCCTTCAAAGGATCTGCCGATGTTTTGCACCTCTGCAAAATGACCATACACACACTGGCACACACACACACACACACACACACACACACACACACACACACAGAGAAAGAGAGAGAGAGAGAGAGAGAATGACAATGACAATAATCTTTATTTTCCAGAGGTAAAGGTTTTGGCAGAAATACCACGAGAGAGAGAGACAGAGTCCACACTGTTTCACCCCAGCTTTAAACCTTGCACACCAGACCACAGTACTGGCACCCCCGGCCTCCCCATCCCACTCTCCCTTCCTCTCCCCAGCCTGTCAGGTCCCGCATACACAGCTACTGCATTATGTGTGTGTGTGTGTGTGTGTGTGTGTGGTGTATAAGTGCGCGCGCGTGTGTGTGTGTATGTGTGTGTGTGTGTGTGTGTGTGTGTGTGTGAATGGATATGCTGTGATAAATGTGATAGTTGAAAGTTAATTATTATTTAGGGATTTTTTGTTGTTGTTGTTGTTAACTTCTTGCACATGCCAAACCAATTTTATGTTCTTTTTATTGACTTAGAATCTTAATTTTTCATTCTTATTTTGTTTCGAGCTGTGAGTCCAAAAGACGATTTTTCATTTTATAACTGTTATTTAATGAACAATAAAGTATTCTTGATGTCGAATTAGTTGTTCGAAGATTCCGTTCATTGTGTTACCAAACTTGAATAGAAAAGAGTTGTCGAACTGCAGCTTACATCATCATAACAGTCAACTCTCCACCCGGACGCGTGTGCGTGGTGTGGCGTAGGGATGGTGGGGGGAGGGGGGGGGGGGTGGGCGTGGGCGGTCAGGGGTGGGTGGGTGGGCGTTTGGGGGTTTAACGTCCTTTTCCATCACATACGGATGATATCAAAGACGGGGCAACGATGAAAAAGCCAGCACAAATATTTGGCCCCAGCTGGGATACGAACTCACGACCAACCGAACATTAGAAGTCCAACGCTCTACCATTCAGGCACCCCGGCTCCCCGCGGAGCGGAGACACAATATCAGCAATACGTTGCATAGCGTGGGTTGGTTCCCAGTTGAAAACTTTTAAATACCCAGACTGTGGCCATTCCTAGTGTTATCATCACTGCCGCCCGGATCAATCTGTCTACAGTAGAAACTGGAGCTTGCACCCGGGAATTTATTAGCCCCACCTTTGAGTAACATAGCAATTTACCCTCCTACGCCTGTGGCTTTTAAAATATTTGGCCTGCGTCTCTCCATTCTAAAATCTTCCACCTCTTGGCGGATTTCCATCTTTGGCTAAATGTTTTCCTCGCCTCCAAACAATGTTCCTCCTCCGCAGCAAATAAAATCACGCCAAAAGGCACCAAACTGCACTGATTTTAGTATAATTCTAAAACTTTTCCTCCTGAAAATTTGTGTCCTCCTCAGGTGCACTTGAAAGTATGGCAAATTCCAAAGCTTATAGTCAAATTAAAAAAAAAAAAAAATTCAGGGGAACATGCCCTGAGACACGCCTATCATAACGCGTCTGATTTCAGTGCAGACAGGCGCTCGTTGCTTTGCAACCTCGTCACTAAATGTTACACACTTTTCGCCTTTTGGATCATGGATCTGCTACTCAATTATTGCGTCAGCGTGTCGAGTCATGCCATGTCATTCCGTACAGAGGAGTTCAAGTTTCAATGCAGGACCTTCGCAAGGTTTTTTGTTGTTGTTGTCGTTGTTGTTCTTTTTTGTTTGTTTGTCCGTTTTTTTCCCTGTTTATTTGTTGTTGTTGTTGATACTTTCGTTGATTTTCATATGTTTCCTTTTGTTTTCCTATCAGTGCCCCCCAGAGGGTTGGAAATAAACTTGACTTGACTTGTACGACAAATCGCAGAGCCGCGACGCGTGAACTGGAAGCGATAGGCAAAGGCGGGGAGCTATGAGACGATAGAGTTATGATTTATGAGTGTAGTAAACAGCGCATTGGTACGACTGATTGCCCCTGGTGCGGGGCAAACTTGTTGGGCAAAGGGCGAAGGCGTTATTGATGATGTCACCACGCCGGTCAGCTGGCCGCTACGGTGACCTTGACCCTACGTGCGTGAAATGTGATAAATGGCAGTGAGATCTATTCAATGTCCGGTTCACGTGACCAAGCAAGTATGATTTAGTTGTTTGTTACTGTGATTTAGTTGTGCGTTAATCTGCTTGTTTACTTTGTTTTCTCTCGGGCTGCACACGTGTGTGTGTGTGTGTGTTGTGTGTGTGTGTGTGTGTTGTGTGTGTGTGTGTGTGTGTGTGTGTAAGTTGCGGGGGGTTACAGAACCGATGGTTAGTATTAGTTGTGTATTTGAAAGAAATAAGACACACCAAACAATGTTCCAAATGTTCTAAATCCTTTGCGTGTCATACGATTTCATCTCGATCTAATCCTTACTAATGTCGGTACCCGAAATTTGACATGGGAGCCTGGACAGTCGAGACGCAGAGTGTTGGACTTTCAGTGTTGGGGTCGTGTGTTCGAATCCTGGCAGGGAGCCAAACATTTTTTTTTTCTCGTTGCATTGACTTTCATATCACCCTTATGTGTTGGAAAACGATGGTAAACCCCGAAACGCCCACCCACCCACCCACCTACCGGAGACTTGACAAGGAAGTATAGGAAACCTACGGTTTAATGCGATTGTCTATCGATCATAATCATGGATTGAATGTGCGTTATGCAAATCTAATCTACGAAACTAGAGGTGTAATGGGTAGGAGCGGCCACCATGACCCTTCTATTATTATCAAGGCAGGGAACGCGGTGCAGAACTAGTGCGTAATGAGATTAAAAAGCTGGCTTATTGTGGATTTTGTCTCTTCACCTTTCGTTGACACCCGGAAACATGTCGTGTCTTCCGTGAAAACAAATGACTGAAGACGTGTTGTGGCTTTAAAGTTTAAAACTGGCAGAATGATCTGTCTGTACAAGCACCCCCCGCCTCCCCCCCCCCCCCCCCCCCCCCCCCCCCCCCCCGATTCTGTCTCTCTGGTTGTCCGTCTGTCTAGCTGCGTGTTTGTCTGTCTGTCTACCTGTCCGTCTGAGCACCAGTTTTAAAACGTACCGTTGCTACACCGGCAACAAGAGAGAGAGAGAGAGAGAGAGAGAGCAGGCGAGTGGGGTGGGTGGGTGTTTGGGGGTTTAACGTCCTTTTCCACCACTTTCGGGTGATATCAAAGACGGGCAACGATGAAAACGCCAGCACAAATATTTGGCCCCAGCCAGGATTCGAACTCACGACCCGGGCATTGCAAGTCTAACGCCCTACCACTCGGCTATACCGGCGAGAGAGCAGGCACGCAAAATGTGTCAAGCATCGGTGGGTGTCTGAAAGAATATCACACGATACACCTCTCCAAGGCTCAAAAACCAGCATTAAAACAAACAAACAAACGACTGTGTAATCGTGTACACTGGTGAGGTTAGGTCTATACAGACGGCCTTCACGAAGTTGTTCTTCTTCTTTTTCTTTGCGGTCGCTGGGGTCACACTGGCAGGCCGGTTGTCTCGATGAAGTGGGCCATTTTCTGAAGATCCTGCCGGCTGCCGTACAGCTTGGAGTGCAGACTGGTCTCTTCTGGCCACACTGCTGTACGCAGCTCCTGGAGCTTGGGGCACTGCTGGAGGACATGCTCTGTCGTTTGGTCACCGGTGCCGCAACTGCACTCTGCATTGGGGGCCAGTCCGAGCTTCCGGTGCATATGTGCATTGAGGCGGTTGTGTCCGGTTCTTCACGAAGTTGACAATTCCCTCTGACTGTTGCTTTGAAAGAACACTGGACTGCGTCGCCCACACAGTTCCACTTTCCGGCGTTTCAAGAGGAGCGCAACAAGCACATGTGCCACTTCGTTTCCTTAGAGTCAAGTGGATCGGCATACAACCTTTGTAAACTGTTGGGATCAAAATCCAAAAAAAAGTTGTCATTGCTATCGCAACATTTTGAAAGCGAGTACGATGGTATAGTTAGTCGGTGTGTGTGTGTGTGTGTGTGTGTGTGTGTGTGTGTGTGTGTGTGTGTGTGTGTGTGTGAGAAGAGAGAGAGAGAGAGAGAGAGATGATGATGATGAAACTTTATTTATCAACGGTAAAAGTTTTGACAGAGAAGGTTCGTCAGTTTACAAACTTGCCGTTGCTAATGCTAAAAAAGTAGAAAGTATAAAAGCAAAAAGTTAAACAACATACAAATAGTAGTAAATAGAAAAACAAAAAGGTTAAACAGCAAACGAATAATAGTAAGTAGAAAAAACAAAAAGTTATAACAACAAACAGTGTAAGGAACCTACATATAAAGAAAGTGCGCATGTACAGATACATGCATCGTGCCTAGTGGGCGTGTCTGAAACATCCACACAGCGGAGTTTACGAGCCCAGTCTGTTCATTGATACAGTACGTGTAATATAAAGGGTCTATTGACTAGTTATAACATTATAGACAGCCAAACAAATGCCGCCGTAATAATTCTTTAAACGTTTTGGAAGAAGTTACATGTACTGTTTTTAAAGGAAGCAAGAGAGAGAGAGAGAGAGAGAGAGAGAGAGAATATTACGCTGTACATTTTCCACACATGCGAATGTCCGCACAGTGCATTTTGTCTCATAAAAGCTGGTTTTGCTGCTGCGAATGTACACTTTTCTTTCTCTCTCTCTCTCTCTCCTATTTGTGTGCAAAGCATCTTTTTGTTTAATATCATTTTTGTGCCCAGATCTTGTACTCACGTGTGTGTGTGTGTGTGTGTTGACATTTCTGTTCTAGGTAGTGTCGCTCTCGCATTTAATGTTGTCTTGCTTCTTCATGTCCATGTTTATCTTTTGCAAGGACAGGTTTCTAATTTTTGGCGTTGTAACATTGTTCCTCTGAAAATAGTCAAGTAAGGGTCAGGTCGTGTGTATGTGCGCGCGCGCGTGTGGCCTTGAGAACCGCCCAATGGATTAGAAGTACAAGTGATTTTTGACACTCTTTCAGGGTTTTTTTTTTTTTTTTCTTTTTGCGAGTTTCTTGCGTGTACATGATACATGAATTATAACAAGGAAAGCGAATAATAATAATAATAATAATGAGTATTATATAGGCACTTTACCCAATTTCACGAATCGGCTCAAAGCGCCGCGAACTGAACCCAACACGCACGCTCACGTGAATCACACGCATTCTCCCACACACTGGACATAAACACATTACAATCACGTGGTGCGAAGGGTCAGCTCAGCTATTTAAATTTCGGAATTTTAGAATTACATTTTTTTTTTTAATTTGGTGGGCTGAACATTTCCAAAGCAGAGGGAGAGGAAGCCGGAGTACCCGGAGAGAACCCCCGACGATCGGCCCGAATGAACGGTGCCACATACGAGAAGGAAAATTTCTTTGCCCCGAGTGGGACTCGAACCCCCCACCTCTCGCATTGGTGACAGGTCTCTTAACCACTAGACCACCGACCGCCCCAAGAACAGTCGGGTACTGACCTCTATATCATACTGTTAGGAGAACAAACGCCATTTTAACATCAAATCAAACAGCATCAATATTAATTTTGTTTCTCTTCTTCCTAAATATATGTATAATTATCTCAATGTTTAGACAGGTAAGCTTATCCGCAATTGTGAGAGATCAGCTTTGCAGGTCGTCCCTATTTTCCATCCTTGGCCTTGGGCATGCCTCCGCCCCTCTTAGCGAAGGCTTCAGAGAGCTGTTTCATTTTCACTTCAGTGGGAACAGAATTGTAGTCACCCATATTGTGGAAGTCGCCGACGGCGTCCTGGTGGGAGGCTGCCAGAAGAGCGCCTCGGTCCACAGGGATGCACGTGCCTGTTATGGCCGAGGCAAGGTCAGACGTTAAGAGAGTCACCATCTTGGCGATGTCCTCCATGCTGCATGCGCCGCCCAGAGGCTGACTTTTAAGCATGGCCTCGTTACGCGTATCAGTACCGTCCTGTGAAACAAACACACGCATGCCACATAGTCAGATACCTATCCGCACCACAGTCTCTACAAGAAATGACTGTTCCCTAAAACCCTTCCAGATCGCTTCGCTTTTCCCTCCCTCAATCCCGTCTTGTCATTCAGGGGTACAATGACAACAACAGTAAAGCCTGCTCTTAACTGGGCACAGCGCACGAAACGCACATGTGCACATCACAGTCGTTGCGCTCGGTGTGTCTACTAACTACAAAACTGAACACAGCTGTGCTCGGTAACAAACCGATTGAAGATGCACTGTCCGCCATGTCTACGCGCCGAGTGACGTAGTACAGCCAATCAGAATCTGTTGTGGAAACCACAGACACAATTGTGGCTATTTGAAATCCTGCATGGTTGCTGTGATGACGCCACAGCGTTACTCATTTTACAGCAAAGCTTGCACTGGCTCCCCGTTTCACAGAGAACCAGCCAGAAAGTAACTTCTATCTTCCATCTGCTTCAGTCAAAGGGAGCATAGCATGGCCGAATGGTAGAGCGTTGGTTGGGTGGGGGTTTAACGTTTAACCAGGCCTTTGGTACTTCGAATCAGCTCCCTCTTTTAACCAGAAACAACTCAGACAAAGAATCATTCAAACCCCTCCTGAACACCCATCTCAGTCTTTACCTCCTAGTAGGTGTGCCATGGCGTTCGGCTGGTGTGTGTGTGTGTGTGTGTGTGTGTGTGTGTGTGTGTGTGTGTGTGTGTGTGTGTTTAGGGCAGGGAAGAGTGTGTGTGTGTGTGTGTGTGTGTGTGTGTGTGTGTGTGTGTGTGTGTGTGTGTGTGTGTGTGTGTGTGTGTGTGTGTGTGTGTGTGTTTAGGGCAGGGAAGAGTGTGTGTGTGTGTGTGTGGGGGGGGGGGGGGGGTTAGGGCAGGGAAGAGAGAGAGAGAGAGAGAGAGTGTGTGTGTGTGTGTGTGTGTGTGTGTGTGTGTGTGTGTGTGTGTGTTTAGGGCAGGGAAGAGAGTGTGTGTGTGTGTGTGTGTGTGTGTGTGTGTGTGTGTGTGTGTGTGTGTTTAGGGCAGGGAAGTGTGTGTGTGTGTGGGGGGGGGGGGGGTGGGCAGGGAGGAGAGAGAGAGAGAGAGAGTGTGTGTGTGTGTGTGTGTGTGTGTGTGTGTGTGTGTGCAGGGGGTGGGGGGATATGAGTTATATTAGTTTTATCTGTTTGTTTGTTTTTGGTCTGTTTTACTACCCGGTCTTGTTTTTGTTTTGTCTATCTGTTATCTGTTTTCTGTTTATCGTAATACATGAATAAATGAATATATGGATGTACAACGCCTAGAAAAGTTAGATAAAGTCATTCGCTATATTATTATCATTATCATTATTGCTATTATTGCTACACTGTTTTATCATGATTATCTTTTGCGAATATTATCGTCTTTAACCGCTTGTACAGGTCTCGCCTCGTTTGTTTTCCCCCACGAGACCCAAGGGGAATAAGTAACGTAGCCTAGTTCTTTTTTTAGCAGGTAAGTACGAGTTGCTTGACTGTAATGTTGCATTACCGGCGTTGACGGTCCCAAACCCATGAGTCGGGCAAACTCCAGTAGTGTATCAGTGGTGGTGACGCCGACACTGGAAAAGATAGTCGTGTTGCGGACATTTTGGTTACACAATAGTAATTGCCTCCGCGGCATGTAGTAAAAATTCCTCTAAATATAGTACAGATAAAAGCGACATAAAAGGGACAGAAACCACTTAACTTTCACTACCGGTTCCTTTTCTTTAGTACAGAATTTTTGCCCCTTTTAAATGTGTGTGTGCAGTAAAAAACAAAAAAACAAAACAAAACAAAAACAAAAACAAAAATTGCAATCTGGGACTGTTTGTTGGCTTTGCAAATAAGTTTGATGGCAGGTGCTAGTAAAAACAGTGAAAAAGAGCCTATTTGTATTCATGTGCGGCTGGCACAAGTGCTAACAGACGACAAAGGAATGAGGGGAACGGTGGTCGCTGCTGACATTGCCAAAAAAAAAAAAAATGGAAATTCAAATTTCCTTAAATTTACCCTATACATGAGTCTTTGGCTGCTGGATTTTGGTCTTTTTTGTGAATTTTAAAGCATTTCTAGGGTATCATAAACAGCGTCATGTTTAAAAGGAATTTACAGCATTTTCTTTGAAATCCGTATTTGTATTGTGTAGCCTTTACAAATTTGCCTACTGATCACCACGATCCCGGCACTGGTTTGCAAAGACCTTGCTTACGAATCACACCGATCGCGGTTGTTTTGTGCTAAAAAGCGCTGGAAGGGAAAACTGTGACTGCGGTGATCAGCACGCAAGCGCGTCGCTTGCCATCATCGGGACCGCGGTAATTAGTAGATTAAGAGTGCATTAAGAGTGCTATGGAGTATTTTGCATGTTCACTTGATTTCTATGAAGGTTGAGGAAAACTGTAAACACTCACGTTAAGGCGTTCACCCTCACATTACTCGGAGCGAGCTCTGCAATAAGAAGAAGCTTCATTATTGAATGACCACTTCATCAATTCAAATTCAAATTCAAAAATAATTTCATTGTCAGGTGCGTGCCCTTGAATCGTCTGTGCAATGGCAGTTTTGTTTCTAGATTAAAGCAGTTGTAGGGGTGATTATATGATGCCTGTGTATCCTTCATATGTATATTCTTTGACCCGCAAAACACACACACACACACACACACACACACACACACACACACACACACACACACACACACACACACACACACACACCCCGTCAGTTACCAGTTGCCTCATGCCTAAAATTCTCCGGTTAGTCACCAAGTGCAGGTGTGTGTGTGTGTGTGTGTGTGTGTGTGTGTGTGTGTGTGTGTGTGTGTGTGTGTGTGTGTGTGTGTGAGAGAAAGAGAGAGAGAGAGAGAGAGAGAGAGAGAGAAAGTACGATTTTATGAATTTAGTGATTTTAACTTCTTTTATCTGTGTCTTATGCTCTCCCGCATGAATTGCCCTGTGGGCATGAAGAAAGTATTTTGAATTGACTTGACTTGACTTGACTTGAGTTGACCGTGGCTGACGCGTCCCTGCACATGCTTGCTTAACTCACAACTGGCGGATACGAACATTCACACCCCGCAAGCCACCAGGAAATATCCATAATTAGGGTAGTGGGTTGGGATGCACTGTAGAAGTATCTCTAGCAGCTACCCGGCAGTCAGTGCAGATAGTGCCAATTTGCACTGAGATACTGTACTGCTGCAACTTACGCCGAAACTGACAGAAATCTGTATGATGAGTGAAAAACATATGACGCAGAGGCACTGCATGGAAGATGTTCATACCCCGTTTCTTTCTTCTTCTTTTTTTAAACCCTGTCCTGCGCCTCACTGGAAATGCGGATGCACACTCTGGGGCACACAGTCTTTCAGGGGAAAGTACATGTACTATATTCACGACCCGCCGAAAACAGACTGTACTCTGGAGTCTAATGCGTATGCGCAAAAGCGTTGTCTCCCTTGCAAAGCCAGACCATTGGTCATTGCGTCTGTGAATCAGCATTACTGCCTGCCTGACCACCTTTCCTATACTGTCCTTCTCCCTGGCCACCTTTCCTATACTGTCCTTCTCCCTTCACCAACCCCACTGAGAGGGTGGGCGGGTGTTTGGGGGTTTAAGGTCCTTTTCCTCCACATACGGGTGATATCAAAGACGGGGCAGCGATGAACTGAAAAGCCAGCGAAATACCCCACTGAGAAAAAAGAATGCTAACCGCACGATGCTCATAAGTAAAGTGTGCTTACCGTAAGCCATAATTCTTGTGAAGTGCTCCAAAGCTGCTTTGCTG
Source organism: Batillaria attramentaria (assembly GCA_018292915.2). NCBI lineage: Eukaryota > Metazoa > Mollusca > Gastropoda > Batillariidae > Batillaria > Batillaria attramentaria. The sequence continues at coordinate 1,358,322 of JACVVK020000022.1, forward strand.
ATGCTGTATGCCGCTAAGTTGTTATCCTGTTGGTATCATAAAGATTTTGTTTTCTTTTTAAGTTCCAGAAAAAGTCTACCGCTCATATTCCAGGATTAATGGGCTTCACAGACGCCAGCTTTTGAATTGGAATAGCTGCGCTTGTCCATTTGAGATATAATAATAATAATAATGAGTATTGTATAGGCGCTTTACCCAATTTCATGAATCAGCTCAAAGCGCCGCGAACTGAACCCAACACGCACGCTCACGTGAATCACACGCTTTCTCTCACACACTGGACATACACATAGTACAATCACGTGGTGCGAAGGGCCAGCTCAGCTATTTAAATTTCGGAATTTAGAATTGCATTTATTTTTCAAATTTGGTGGGCTGAACATTTCCAAAGCAGAGGGGGAGGAAACCGGAGTACCCGGAGAGAACCCCCGACGATCGGCCCGAATGAACGGTGCCACATACGAGAAGGAAACATTCTGTGCCCCGAGTAGGACTCGAACCCCTCACCCCTCATTGGTGACAAGTCTCCTAACCACTAGACCACCGACCACCCCATATGAGAGTTGACATGATTAGTTCTCGTGGTTTACCACAAAAGAAACCACGAGATGTTTCAATTATTTGCCGTAGCTATCGAGCGAGCTCAAACGATTTTGTGAGCATTAAATTATAACATTATTGGCCTTAAAAGACTACAATCAATCAATCAATCAATCAATCAATCAATCAATCAATCAATCAATCAATCAATCAATCAATCAATCAATCAATCACATAACTTAGCAATCGTTTAGAATCCCAATCCTACAGCACTGACTATCTCATACGTTGAACATCACATTTCCTACATCACGTATCAGAAACTGAAGTAACAGAATGAAAAGTGAAACACTCTAAAGGTAATGTGCTGTGAAAGAATCCACATCCACCCAGCATATCTTTTCTTGCATGACTATAACACTGGGCCAGTTTCGGTACACGGAAGCAGTTTTATGTATATTTATGGTAAACATAACTGGCGATGCAAAGAAACGTATGAGATTCTCCTAGGACAATCTTGTTCTGATTCACTGACGTACAGACATCTAATAAGGAAAAATGATATTTCCATGCTTACCACCATCTGTGCAGATATGCTGGATATGTTCACAATGGAACCTAAAACAAAATGCAAAACTTGATCACCAGAGAGATATAATTAATACGCCTACATAGTACAGGTTCTGGTGTGGATTCATTGACATTCGTGTGTCCAGTTGTTGAAGTGTGTTCCCTGCACTAAAATCTAAACTTCGCGATAGATCGTGATTTGGCAAAAATGTTCGTGATCAGTGACTTACGAGGAAAAACAACAACAAGAACAACAACAACAACAACAACAACAAAACATCTAAATCTCGCCAAAAGAACTTTGTCTGGATATTGAAAGGAGTCGAATGAGCGGAATGGCGATTACTTAGAAACTCTGTACTTTCAGCGTCATGTTCAAATGGGCGATTTTTTCTTCCTTTCTTTTCTTTCTTTTTGTCTTTCTGTGTGTGTGTGGGTTTTTTTTGTTGTTGTTGTTGTTTTTCTTTCTTTCTTTTATTTTTGGGGGGGTGGGTGTGGGGGAGGCGGGGAGGGGGGGGGAGGTGTTTCTGTTATTGCTGCTGTTTTCCTATGCCCCAGAGGGTGAGAAATAAAACTGACTTGACTTGATTTGATTAACTGAACTTTGTATGTGTGCTACTTGGAACTTGGTGTTCCGAGGACAAATAAAACTGATTCTGATTCCGTGGAAGGGTCTGTTTAGTTCACCTTCAGTCTTCTTGAGATGTGTCATGGCCGCTTGCGAGAGGAAGAAAGGTGCCCGGATGTTGACCGCCATGCAGCGGTCATAAGCGTCAGGTGAAGTGTGTTCAACATTGCTGATTATACCAGCAAAGGCATTGTTTACCTGAGACAGTGTGTACACACACACACACACACACACACACACACACACACACACACACACACACACACACACACGGCACACACACACACACACACACACACACACACACACGGCACACACACACACACACACACACACACACACACACAGATTCATCATAAATGAACGAACGAATGATTGAATGAACGAATGAATGGAGAAATAAATCAATAAAATGTTAAGATTGACACTGACCAGTACATCGAGCTGACCAAAAGCGGACACCGCTCCACTGACCACTCTCCCCAGGTCCTCGTGCTTTCCCAAGTCCGCTGTGATTGTTACCACCTGTATAGAGTCACAGAGCAGTCTTCAACGCTCATAGTTGCATACAGTTTACTGATCATTCACATATAATTCATACTTTTCTTAGTGACAGGCCAAATCAACTTATCAGTATCAAAAAGACAACAGCATACAAAAACGTAGAATGTAATTAACAGTGAAGCAGACAAGAACCAACCGCCCAGCCCCGTTCAAATAACAATCAGATAACACACACACACACACACACACACACACACACACACACACACACACACACACACACACACACGCACGCACGCACGCACGCACACACACACTGACACGCACGCACGCACGCACGCACGCACGCACGCACACACACACACACACACACACACACACACTCACACACACACACACACACACATTTCGTTTAGCGTTTCCTTACACTGTCCTCAGCGCATCCCGCCTCAATACAATTCTTCTGAACCGCCTGCAGTTTATTCGGCGAGCGCGCAACCAAAACCAGTTTAGGTTTGTACTTGGCCATGAACTTCGCGGTGCATGCTCCAATACCAGTGCTGGCCCCTAAAAGTGGGTCAACGTACAAAAAACAAGGTCATTTAAAATGATATGTTTTGGAAGGTCTTACGGCTGTTTATCGGCATGCCAAGTTTGGTGCCTCTGCTGTTTGTAGATTCTGAGATGCCAATGTTAAGGTTTCCTGCGGACACACACACACACACACACACACACACACACACACACACACACACACACACACACACACACACACACACACAGAGACGACGGAGGGTTATTACATAGACTCCCTTTGGATGGCAGTCGAGAGGGGTTGGGCGACGAGCGTTGGTTAGTTGTCCTGTTTAAAGCTCTTTTCCCTCATACGAGGGTTTTATGAAGGCGAAAGACTCAGCAATAAACGAACACAGATATTCCAGCGCTCTACATGACCACGCTCAGAGAGAGAAACAGAGACAGAAACTGAAACTGAAATTAAAATAACTTTTTTTTAAAACCGGTGGAAGTTTTGGTCTTACGTTCAATTTTCAAACTTGCTGTTTTGAAAAACAAACAAACAAACAAATAAACAACACCACCACCAACAAAACAATAACGATCAAGCATGGTTAAACCTGGAACATGAAGCTTTACACACACACACACACACACACACACACACACACACACACACACACACACACACACACACACACACACACACACACACACACACACACATTTAGCGCATGCATGAACTAGGAGGTGCATATAATATGTAAACATATGGTATCTACTTTTTAATCAGTGTCTGTTATTTGTTGGCTAATAGATATTTGAAGAGGCAGTTTTTAAACGAGGAGGCTGACCGACTGTGCCTAACACGGACAGGAAGAGAATGCCAATTGCACAATGAAGGTCTGGAAAATGAGAAACTGCTTTTATACATGTCAATGCGGGGACGGAGATTTTTCAAATTTAGTCCTAACCTATTGTCTGTGGATGTGGATTCTGAGAGAGAGAGAGAGAGAGAGAGAGAGAGAGAGAGTCAATGAATCAATGAATCTATAGAGGCAGTTAACATTAACAGAACCACCAACAGGAGAGAGAGAGAGAGAGAGAGTCAATGAATATTTTACAACGGTAGAGGCAGTTAACATTAACAGAACCACCAACAGGAGAGAGAGAGAGAGAGAGAGTCAATGAATATTTTACAACGGTAGAGGCAGTTAACATTAACAGAACCACCAACGAGAGAGAGAGAGAGAGAGAGTCATTGAATCAATGAATCTTTATTTTACAACGGTAGAGGCAGTTAACATTAACAGAACCACCAACAGGAGAGAGAGAGAGAGAGAGTATGAATCAATGAATCTTTATTTTACAACGGTAGAGGCAGTTAACATTAACAGAACCACCAACAGGAGAGATTGAGAGAGAGAGAGAGAGAGAGAGAGAGAGAAACTCACCAGGTATTCCGAGACAGCTGACATCACTCACCTCCTACTTCGTTCATCCAGTTACATATTATTCTGCATTCTCAACTCGGTAATTATAAGTCCGAGTTACACGAGCCTAGTTTGTTGCTCAGTACTTTTCAATAGCCCTATGATTATGATTACGACCCCTCCGCCATACACTGTCAGCAAACACAGGGGTCGTTTATACCCCGGCGGGTTCAATCCGGTAAAACTGGCAGGTGTAAACAGCCTTATAGTTTCCTTGATACTGTTTTCTTTTGCAACCGTAATATCAGCTACGCTTCATCTGCTTGCGATGCTGCGCGAATAAGATGGTTCAGTCAACCTACCTGTTATGAGCACTACTTTGTTCAACAGAGACGCCATTGCTTAGTGTCGATGAGCACAAGCCTGCCACAGGGACTGCGCTTTTATTATACAGCGACCTCTTTACGGATGACTGACCTAGATATGTATTCAGGACGAATCAGGAGCGTACAGCGATTGTCAACTCTGTACCATCGCAGGGGCGCCGGAACCGGGGGGGGGGGGGGGGAGGGGGGGCATCTTTTTGCCCCCCCTGGAAAATCAGGGGCAGGAGGACTGTATAAGACGTAGAATATTGTGGCGGGAGGAGACTGACTTTTGACAAGCAGAGACAAAATACACGTGCACGTCCACCGAGAAACACAGAGCAAAGTGAATGATTCTAGAACCGAACTGGCTGTTAGTGATCAGAGCTGCGCTTATTTCAAGAGAGTGAAAGTGGCCGTTTCCTTCTTGTTCCTTATCTCCAGCCTCTCCGCATGTCAGGCTGTCACGTCCTTTCCTGTCGCGGGTCGAGTCCAAATGTTTTCCTTGTTGCATCAGCGTACTACAAAAACTAAGAGAACTTCGGCCCGCGGTCTGTAAGTTCTATTAAAGCGGTTACGCCCAATCGACTTTCCTCTCTTTGTCTGGGAATCAAGTGACATTTTACAAACATGCTGTTTGTACAACTTAAGCTTAGGTTCTGGTAACCGTCTTGTCGCACAGTCATGCGTGCTTGGTTGAAGTTGGCTGGTTGTTTGAGAGTAACGTCCTTTCCTACCACCAATCTTTGATATCACTCATAAGTGGTGGAAAAGGACATTAAACTCTCAAACACCCACACACACCCTTTCCCAGCACATTTGGGTGACACCAAAGACAGGACATCGAGGAAAAACCAGCACTTTTTTTTTTTTTTTTTTTTTTTTTGGGGGGGGGGTCTCGCAGCCGGGATTCGAACTCACGACCCGAGCATTGAATGTCCAACGCTACCAGCTGGACTCTCCGGGCTGCGGCCCACTTTGTTGAAGAGAATTAAGGCGCTTTTCATAAACAGTCAGTTGTGCCAAGTGAGTTCCACATTATCTGTCCATACATAAAGCGTAGAAGTGAACAAAGTTCATTGTCGTTGCGCTTAGAAATATAGCACAGAGAGAGAGAGAGAGAGAGAGAGAGGGGGGGGGGGGTAGATTTGCTGTGTTTGGTACTGTCGGACAGTCTCAGTAGAAAAGATGAGTTTTGGGGGCTCTTCCCAATGGTTGTATGTTCGGAGTTTTCCGGAGAGGTACTGGCAGCGAGTTCCACAGCGCGGGGGCAGCATTTCTGATGGATATCTGGCACCTGAACGCTTCTTGCTGGTGGTGTCACTGGAGCTGGGAATGGCAAGGCGGGACTGTGAAGAAGAGCGGATGGATCTGGGCGGTGTGTACGGAACAGTCAATTCTTGGAGGTGTTGAGGTACCGATCCGTGAAGACACTGGCAGTTTAGGCAAAGAATCTTCTGTTTATGCGGTGATGGATGGTTGTGTAACCTATCTTTTCCGGCCACAGAAAGGAGAAAGGTAGAGGGTGGCTGGAGGTTTTTTTTTTTTTTTTAAAGATTTAACATCGAGGGTGATTTCACAGATGAGGGCCCTAGAAAAAGCCTGTACAAATTTTGGCCTTGTCGGGATTCAAACCTTTGACATTCCGATCTCCAGTCCGATACTCAGCTGGTTTAGTCACCCGACTGCCTTAGCAAAAACACCAGAGGTAGAGCTTAAACTTCCTCTTTAGCTGTGTGTGTCAAGATGACAAAAAGACGACGCACAGGCGGATAAAGACCATTAGTGCAGAGTGTGCGATGACTCATAACAATGCACCAAACGCGGAGTTTGCTGTGTTATCTCTAAAAACTATCTGTGGTTGCCGGATTGTCGCATAGCTTCAGCCGTGGGTGATTGGTCTTTCTTCGCTAACGTTTGGCCTCAAAAGTTTCAACTTTCCTGGCTTCAACTGCGTGGTGGAAAAGGGCATTAACACCCACCAAACACCCACCTTACCGGCTTCAAGCGCAGTCTCGCAATATGAGTGTCTTCCTCACTTTAAAGTGCACAGCCAATACGACTGGTTGGCACAACTTACAGTCCCGTACCGGAGTAGCCCAGGTAGCGTCGCCACAGTGAAGCGTCATCCATCATTTTGTTTTTTTCCCTGCATACAGGATGTGTTTTTCATTCCCCGGCGCCTCCCGCTGGGAATGGGTTAAAATAAAGTTCACACTCGATATTGTGCCTGCGTGTGTACACGAAATCGAGACAGGCACCGTGAACGTGTCTGCTCGGGAATTTGGTCAGGAAAAATCCCATCAAATTCCTGATCACCGGGGATTCAAACCTGCGTATAAGGAAACAGCAGCGGACTCAGAATCCGTAGCGGATGCCCTGACCACCAGGCTAAATCCCCAGTCTATTGACAGCAATGCACCACTGTATCACAGATCCAATAAATTCACAATCCAGCCGGCCCCCGTACTGTAGTGGTTAGCACTTCGGACCATGGACCGGGAGACCTGGGTTCGAACCACAGCCGGGGCAGGTGGATAATTTCTTACCGAGGGCGGCTCCTACCCAGAGCGGGTGTGCTATGGGCCCAGTGGGAAGGGCTGTTCGGCATAGCCTTGACTCGCCCACTTTACGGGTGAGATTTTGAGGTTGCTTCCCTTGCCATGACATATCGCAAGATGTGGGTTATTACACGGGCAGCACCGCAGGTGCCGTAGTTCCCGGTACTGGTTACGGCCGGGATATTTATGACAGAAAGCGTGGAATGCGGACCTGTTGCGCAGTCTCAAACCACATCATCATACAATGTTCATACCATTATCCCCACCATCATGCATAATAAAAATAGCACATGTTTCCGAACCCTCTCATGACCTGGGAGGAATACCACTGGAGCTGGCGAAGAGTTGGGTGCAGAAAAAAAATCCCAACCCAGTAAGGAAGCCCGACCATGCGAGTGGTAGGGTGTTGGACTGTCAATCTTCGGGTTGTGAGTTCGAATCTTGCCCGGGAGCCAGAAATATCGTGCTTTATTCACGTTGTCCCGTCTTTGATCATGATTACCTTCATGTGGTGGAAGAAAAACAAAAGGACGTTATTCTCCTGAATAACCAACCAACGCAGTCCGATTAAGTTCGAAGTGTCTTTGTTGAGTCAAGCACTCGAAACTTTTGGGTTTTCATTTCGTGGTTCAAAATCGCGTGCTTAACGTATGTTGTTCCATAGGCAAAATCTTGTCCTTTAGTTCAGAAATATTAATAATTTAACTATTTTTATAAAGGGGTGTGTGCATGTGTGTGTGTGTGTGGGGGGGGGGGTGAATAAAATACATTTCCACCAGTTTGTGTGTGTGTGTGTGTGTGTGTGTGTGTGTGTGTGTGTGTGTGTGTGTGTGTGTAAATTATCACTCAGGTTTCGTATCTAAGAATCGACTCTTGAACTGCGCAAGGGAGAGCAGCTCGTCCTTCAAGAAGGCTTGCACCAGGGTAAGAGCCTTCTCTCTCGTGCGGACAACCCTCTGATTGCCTTGCTTGTCACGTTGTTGTTTGTCCCTTAGTCGTGACAGCAGAACTCTCTGCAGGCGGTCGTGACGAGCGATGCGCACTTTCTCCATCCTGATGCTGTAGGCGTAGAGCAAGGGGTTGAGGGCAGAGTTCAGCGGGGCGATGAAAACATACAGCGCCACCTTCACGTCCACTGACATATCAACGCCCGCCGCCGACAGAAGTCCTAGGGAACCGGTAGATAACCAACACAGACAGTCAGACACAACGACGAGCCTCAGCCGGCGAGCGATGTCCAAGTCCTTCCATCGACCAGACACGCTAGTGGTGGACGACCCGAGGGAACCACACCTCCAGCAGAATGACAGTTGACCGACGATAATCAACAGGGAGATGACGAAGTTTAGAATTGTCACACTCCCCCAGAAAACACTCTGGCCAAGGAAGTTGTTTCCCATGTTTGTTAGGGGGGTACAAATGCTAGACTGACCGTAGAAATGCCAAGGTGACGTAGTTGGCAACAAAGGGACTGAAGCTAAGATAAGGGCGACTATCCACGCCACAAAACACAATGCCTGAGTCAGCTTGTCTCGGACGTCGGTGGACAGTAACGTTGGAAAACGAAGCAGGAGAAATCGCTCCAGTGTCATGAGGCAGATAAGGAAGACCGACATCTCGCTAGAAAGCAGAAACAGGAAGCCAGCAAGTGTACACATTGGGCTGTTTCTCCATGCAATGTCTTCCCACAGGTAGTTGCCCAGGTAAACACGATCCGCAACACCTATCACGGCCAGGTATAAACCCATGAGAAAGTTCGACACGGTCAGGTGCGTCATAAGTCTTCCATACGCCATCTCGTTCGTTGATTTTTTCATCAGTATACGATACAGAAAGCTGCCCGAGTTGCCAAACAGCGCTAGACTGCTGTAGAGAGACACGGTCACGCGATACGTTCCTGAACCCAACAGTGCTTCACACGATGAGATCTCGTCTGTCGGAGAATGGCAGTCGTTAGGGTTAAACCCCGAAGGTAAGACGCTTCTACAGCATAACCTATAATCATCCGCGTAGACAGATTCCAGCATATGTAGATTTCTGAACACACCGCCGGAAAACTCCTTCACTGGACAACCTCGCAGATCCAACTCACGCAGGTCTTGTAGCGGCTGGAATCCCTCGGTGTGTAGACGGTGCAGACCGCTGTCAGACAGGTTGAGTGTCTGGATGTTGGGAAACACGGCCATCAGGACACGGTCCATCTCCTCCAGCTGAAGACGAGAAAGGTCTAATGTTATGACCGAGGTCAGTGACGTGTCTGGTGATACACTGGGGAAGAGGGAGGTCAGCGGGTTACCAGCCAAAGACAGAACTCTCAGGTGTTTAAGCTGTTGTATGTTCTCCCCCCTGATGGCAGTCAACAGGTTGTCGCTGATGTCCAGTGTGTGTAGATTAGGAAAGTTCAGCGTATCCAGGTCAGTCAGATTACACTTACCCAGACTCAGGTAAACCAGCATGCTGTTGTTAGTGACGTCAGACGGCGACATACCGGTCCCGCTGGCCTCCAGAAAGCGTAGTTCAGGGTACAGGGCAGCACTAAAGATCCGTGTGCAAAAGAAAGCCGTCCCGTAACACGTGCAGCTGTTGGGGCACTGCAGACCGTCACACAACAGTTCGTCATCGCGCTGCGGACACTGGTATATCTCGTCACACAGGTGATCCGGATGGAGACAGATCCTAGAAGCGCGGCATCTGTAGAAACCAGGACACGTGTAGCTGTCACACTCCGCCTCGTCCTCTCGGCCCGGACAGTCGTACACGTCGTTACAGCGTAAAAAGACCGGCAGGCAGTAACCGTCGCCTGGACACTGGAAAGTAGTTTCAGGACACGGGCCAACTCTTAAAAAATCTGAACGGAAATATCTTCTAGTCGAGACTATCGTGAGCACAGCAGGTGGCGGGTCAACTTTGTAGTAGAGTGACAGCCAGTCTTCCAAACAGTCTGCCTCGTCGACACCATTCCTACAGTGTTTGACTCTATCGCATCTCTTCGCTCTAGGAATGCACTGAAAGTGTGGTCTTAATTAACATGCTTCATACACTCGCCAGTGCAAATTTTCAGTGAGTTAACTACGAGAGCTTCACGTTCGTGGTAATGGTAATAATAGTAAGGAAACAGAGAACGAAAGTGTGAGTTATGACTTTCCATAACCAACTCATTGGTTTACGAGTGCACAAAATCACACTCCAGTTACGTCATCAGTCAAAGACGTGCATAAAGTGCGTCATTTCAAACATTTGGACCTCATACGTCACGACAGTTGCACAGTTATTTTGTTCACTTTTGGGCCGGGGGGGGGGGGGGGGGGCGATTTCCTTTTGCTTGGATCACGTACAAAAATGATCGCACAGAAAAATCTCTGCGAAGTATTTGCGAGTACACTTTTGAATGCCGGTACATGAGAACGTGATGATTTTCTTCGTAACATGGAGCCTTTTCGACCGCTCTACGCACCATTTTCTGACAAATCAGTGCGCAGAATTTTGAGGGGGTACATAACTCACTAGTCATCCTGACAGAAAAATAAAATGTCGCCGAAAATGTATGCCACTAGATGTAAGAGTCTGAATGCTCGTGGTATAAACAGCTTATATGATTAGTTTACCAGGAAACAAATCACTCAATATTTCAGTTTTTGAAACTTGAAACATCCCATGGATGCATTCTTTCGTGATAAACCACGACAACTAATCATGTCAACTCGACCAGTTACACTTGCTAGTCACTTTTCAATTACAGCAACCGCCATGATTGGTTTATGTTTGTTGTTGTTGTTGTTGTTTGTTTGTTTGTTTTTATCAGTCAGATTTGCCTAAGAAAAGACAGCTGATAAGAAAAAGGAAAAAATTGAAACCTGAGAGTTTTCGAAAACATCTACCTGTTTATTACCACAGTGGTACTGGAGGAACGGATCACATGGCGGGAAGACACAGAAGTCTTCATCACTGTCGTCTTTACAGTCAGAGCGATGGTCACACACCAACGTGTACGGCACGTGCTCGATCTCATTCCTACAGGTGAAGGACGGAGTAAGTGGCGTCAGCGTGACGTCACATGACGCAACAGAGCCGTAATCCTGTTGCCAACATGCGCTGTGCACGTCACAGGCCAGAAACACGTGCGTGCTGTGATTGGCTGGACAGTGGAAAAGGTCAACAGCGGGTGTCTGGACACTGGGACTTCGAAGACGTATTGGTGAGTGCCGTGCACTTGAAGCGTGTGGGGACATTTTGTTCGCTGCGTCTTTCTCGCAAAGAACCCGGCCAGGCATACGACGAGTACAAGTTTCTGGTCTAAGAGAGTAACCACCATGAATAAGGATGTTCTTGTGGTGGTAATTTGCGCACAGCGGTGAAGGTGTCTCCCGGGCGAATAAAGAATAGTACGAAGCAACGATCCCATCACTCCATTGCCAGGCATACCGATATCTGAGACAGTGATATTATTGATCCTTATACGTAAGTGTTCAGTTATATGTACGTCGTGTTCTTAACAGCCCAGGCGAAATACGTGAAATCTTCCCTAGAATCCACTTCAAGCCACTACTATGTAGTGGTCGCGGGCCTGGTGGGGAATACGCCTTGCGTAATAGTGGCTTGAAGTGGCAAGTACTGGTGTCAGAATCAGAATCAGAATTGTTTATTGATAGGCCTCAGGCTCATTCAAAGTTGAGAGTGACATCCAGACATTCTTTTAGACATCAATACATGTACCAAAAATAACCAAAATGCAAAATAAAGTATATCAACTCAGCTGAGCAACTGTTGTCTTTTTCTTAAAGCTAGAAAAAAATATATAATGCCAGATTCTTAAAAAATAACTGTATAATAGTTACGTGAGGCCATTAACAAAGTGAATCGAAAGCTGCTTGGATGGTTCCAGTAGTTTCTAGGGATAAACCGGGTACGTATGTCAGAAAGACTGGGACAGTATAAAAGAAAATGTAGCTCGTCCTCAATACCAGTCTGACACAGTGGACATAATTTACTCAGGGAAAGAAAATGTGTGCTTTGGTGTGTTCTTTTTATTAGCGGGCAGCGGGACGTCGGGGTCGGGCTCTTAGGAGATAAGGCGAATTAGAAAGTTTAACGGGGTGGGGGTGGGTGTTTGGGGGTTTAACGTCTTTTTCCACCACATAGGGTGATATCAAAGACGGGGCAACGATGAAAAAGCCAGCACAAATATTTGGCCCCAGCCGGGATCGAACTCACGACCCGAGCATTAGAAGTCCAACGCTCTACCATTCGACCACCCCGGCTCCCCAGAAAGTTTAACGGACTACTGGTTGATTAAACAGAGAAGACTAAATCTCGTAAGAGCAGTGAAGGTTTGAAACTTCTTACATTTCCGGTAATGACGGGGTGTGCTGCGTCAAGCCGATGAACACACGCTCCAGGATCAACTTGCGCAGAAAGTCGAAGACGTTTTTCCATTCGGCGTAAGTGTTGAGACTGGCAAGCTTGGCACCACGTTTCAGACAAACGTCTGACGCCTCACGCCACGTCAGGTCGGTCTCGGGACTGATCAACTCATAGCAGCTGGTTCCTAACGAGATAAGTCCGTCACCGCAGGCAGGACTGGCGAACGGGCAGTCGCTCTCATCCTCGCCCTCCAAGCAATCTGCTTTCAAGTCACAGGCGAATGTCCGGGCAAGGTGCTCGCCGTGTGTCAGGGAACAGTTCCACTTGCCTTCTGGTGAAGCTCGGGGCACGGTTAGGTTGTGGAAGAACGCGAAGTAGAGTTTAAATCCCGGATACGCATTCCCGCTGGTTCTGAAGCGTAGTGACAGGACGTTGGTCTCATACGTCTTTGGCTCAGGTGGATGCATACCGCAAACCTTTAGTTTGGCAGGATCAAAGTATGTCCTTTGATTGTTACTGTTCTGTTTGGCCGGAAATTCTCTCTCTCTCTCTCTCATGGCCGGAAATTCTCTCTCTCTCTCTCTCTCTCGCTCTCTCTATCTGTGTGTGTGTGTGTGTGTGTGTGTGTGTGTGTGTGTGTGTGTGTGAGAGAGAGAGAGAGAGGTGGGTTTTTTTTTGTCTTTCGTGTAATATTTCCTTCGAGTAATTTTTTTTTTTTTGCCATAGTTTTTTGTTTCTTCTTCTTTTTTTCTTGTATTTCCTTTTATCTTGCCATTGTAGTCTCTCTTTTTTGCAGAAACGGCCGGCTGATCGAAAATGAATCATTGTTCGGTTAAATCACTTCCTTTGGAAAATAAACTTCGTTCGTTCGTTAAATGAAGTTCGTTCTCTCTCTCTCTCTCTCTCTCTCTCTCTCTCTCTCTCTCTCTCTGTGCGCGCGCGGTCCTTACGGAGATTCGAACCTGGAACCTTCCGATGCTACCAATTGCATCAACGTAATTGTGAATAACATACCCTCTCAGTCCTTTCTCCCAAGCACGATTTCCCTTCGTGTATGGCTAGGTAGTGTAAAAAGCAGTTCCATACAGGGTTGATCCACATGCTGTAGAAGTTGATCAGGATCCACTGACCTTCAGGTGCCGTGATGTTGACGCAGCTGTCCATATATTCAGGATAATTCTGTCCCAGATCCCAGCCTGGTGACTGTACATAACCTGTCAACAAAACGTTACACACACACACACACACACACACACACACACACACATATTCTCTTGAAAGTTGAGCAAAAGTTCGGGTTTTTTTCTGTACCAGTGAAACAGCCAACTTCAAAGTCTCTTTGTCACAACAAACCACAACGACCCCGAATAACTACAACTAGATCATTTGTGGCGTGACCCTGTGGGACTTCGAACCCTGGGCCTTCCGACCTTGACATCAAAGCGAATCCAGTTTAGCTATCCGACTCCTTCTTCTTAATAATAATAATAATAATAATGAGTATTATATAGGCGCTTTACCCAATTTCATGAATCGGCTCAAAGCGCCGCGAACTGAACCCAACACGCACGCTCACGTGAATCACACGCATTCTCTCACACACCGGACATAAACACATTACAATCACGTGGTGCGAAGGGTCAGCTCAGCTATTTAAATTTCGGAATTTAGAATTGCATTTATTTTTCAAATTTGGTGGGCTGAACATTTCCAAAGCAGAGGGGGAGGAAGCCGGAGTACCCGGAGAGAACCCCCGACGATCGGCCCGAATGAACGGTGCCACATACGAGAAGGAAAAATTCTTTGCCCCGAGTGGAACTCGAACCCCTGACCTCTCGCGTTGGTGACAGGTCTCTTAACCACTAGACCACCGACCGCCCCGGTAAACAACTAACGGAAACAACAAGACATACAACAACGACGACGACAACAACAACAACAACAACAGCAACAACAACCTATTAAGCTGAACGTACCTGTACTTGAGGATGTCAGGTTCATTTCGAGTGTCTGTGTGCTGACCATGGCGTCGCTTTGAACTGGCAGGAAAACGAAAGAGATTTTGCGTCTGTCGGTAACGGCCGGCTGAATGGTAAGGGTTTTATACAGAACTGCTTTAGCTACTATCACACAAAGAGCGCTTGGAAAGGTCAACCATTAGCAAAAACCAGTGAAACATACTGTCAGCTGAAGATTAAATTTTGAGTCCATCTGTTTGAAACAGGAGCGCTCTGTCTTTGAAGGGCGGCGTGGGTGTTTGGGAGAGAGGGGTGGGTGTTTGGGAGTTTAACGCCCTTTCCCGTGAGGAAGGGGCACAAGCAGCACAGTACAGAGTTTTCCCAAGATGTCTTTAAATGTGGGTCGATCCTTTTCTCCTAAGGGACCGAGCACACCCATCCCCTGTCCACTATATGATAACACTGGTTTAAAAAAAAGCCACTGTAGACCATTGGGAGCCACTTTTAAGCAAGGTGTGGGCACTAGGCCTGAGAGTGCTGAAGACTGCATAATAGTGGCTTCTAGTGATCTGAAGATTCCATGTAAAATATCTATTTTTTGCTTGGGATTTTAAGAGTTAACGCTTTTGGTGTAATGATGATTTTATGCATCTGCCCAAGTGTTCGTGCTGCGAGGTTAACTCATGTGTTTTTGTTTCTAACATTCGACTACTTCTATCTGTCTGAGCCGTACCAACAGGATCCTGGGTAATATTATGGTTCCTGGCGTAGGCCTAAACGAGGTCTCCTGCAAGGGCAGAAATCTCGCGAGACTTCGTGTCAGATGTAGTCATTGGTTGGTTGTGTGCACGTACAGAGTGAGTCGATGAAAACCATGCCGCGGGCATGTGGGGACCCAACTAACAGCACTCAACATGACACTACACAGTCGCTTCTTGCTTTCACCTCCTTAACTAAGGACAATAAAAAGATAAAAAGTTAAAAATCTGAGAATCCCCCCCCTCTCCCCAAGCCTTTCCTTCGCTGGAGCATTACAATGGAATTCACTCCCTTCACACCTGAAACAAAATATATCTACTTCTACGTTTAAACGTGCACTCAAACAGTACCTGATGGATCGCACGTAACGTACGTTACGGGGCAACCTGCTATTTTGATTTTCTGTTTTACATCAATTCAGTATTATAATCAGTGATTTGTGTTTACGAAGGTCGCACGTGTGTGTGAATGCGTTTTGACCTGATGGACGATTTTCTCTATGGTTTTGTTTCTTGTAGTTTATATTTTGCTCCCTTTTTTTTTCCTTAGTAGATAGTCTCTGTAGTATTAGCAACGGCAAGTTTGCAAACTGGCGAATTTCTGTCAAAGCTTTTACCGTTGATAAAAAAAGTTTCATCATCATGATCATCATCATCTCTCAAGAAAGTCTTCACCATTACGGCCAGTGCTCCATCTCTCATTCTCTTTTACTGGTTGAGCTGGATGCACATGATGTCACTAATAACCTCACTCAATAACTCTTCATGTATAAGCTATGGAACAGAAAGGCTCCTAACTGTTTATCCGACTGTTGCCACCGCTCAGCTTCCCGATATGGCAGTTCAAACAACCTGTGTATCATTCCAAAGCCGCGAATTCACATTTTCAAAAGCAGTCTTTCATGTTCTGGAGCGGCATTATGGAACAGTCTTCCAGCTCATGTTAAACACGCATGCTCTGTAGCAAATTTCAAAGCTTTTCTTCACATATCTTATGTCACACGATGTTTAATCTTCCCACAGTTGATTATCGCCCATTCCTACATGTATTCTTACTTGTAATTGGTATGTTCATCACGATTTTTAAATGTTCCTGTCTTAGTAGAGTGTAGTTTCATTTCCTATGGTTTTTCCTACATGTATTCCTACTTGTAATTGGTTTGTTCATCACGCTTTTTAAAATTATTGTTCCTGTCTTATTAGAGTGTAGTTTCATTTCCTATGGTTTTATTGCTATTTTGCTTTTTCCTGTTGCATTACATGTGTGTGTGTAATTTTTCTGTTTAGATAGATATTACTAGAAATAGCAACGGCAGGTATGAAAACTGAAAGTTTCACGTTAACTACCTCTACCGTTGAAAAATAAAGTTTTCTTGATTCTTGATTCATGTCTCAATAAGATTACTTATACTTATGATAACGCTGATACCGTTGGTCTCGTTCATCGACTATCCATCCCAGTGAAAATAACACGCACATCTGATGAGTGAACTGTATAATTGCACCGGAAAAAATAATCGGAGCATAGACCTTCACCTTCTTTTTCTGCTGCGGTTAAAAGACGTCCAGGCTGATGATGAATGGTGAGCTGATTCTGGCTTACGTCATTCGGCTTAGGTTATTCGGCTTACGCCATCCTGCTGCGTCACCCGGCCTTGAAATCTGCATTGAAGACAGCGTAAATAGAAAGGTCCGCCTATGATGAAACGTAGGTCTGTGGCGAGCAGAAGGAAAGCATAACAAGTGACAAGGAGGAATGGCCCCATGTCATAAAGTCTGCTTCTCCACATTTCATGCTATTTTGTCTGTTTTGTTGTTATTGTTGGCGGTTTTTGTTTGTTTGTTTGTTTGTTTGTTTTTCTTTCTTTCTCTCTTCAAGTCGTAAGACCTACCAAAGACACTAGATCTGCTATGTTACAGCGGATCTAGAATCTTAGGAGAGAGAGACAGGCACGCACAGAACGGGGGGGGGGGGGGGGGGGGGGGGGGGGGGGGGGCGTCATTTCATAAACTAAACAATTGACGTCAGCATCATAGAGGTTGTCTAACAGAGGGTGCTTGTTCATGTCTGGTGATTTCTCTGTTGGATTGTGACTTCACTGACTGAAACATTTTTACATAAAATATGGATGATATAGAGGGATGGTGAAACGTGGACTTGAATACCTTGGATCGCAAAATCGCAAAAATGGAACTCTTTGGGCCGGCGTGTCTCGCAGAAACAAAATGTTCAGCCAAAATCGCTGTTATTGTTAATATTCAAGGTATAAAAGTGCAGTAGTTACTGTCATATGATTGTGCAGTTGTCACACATTACAAAAACGCCGGGATGATGAGTAATTTGAAGGACACTTTTTACTGAATAGACAGTCGGCCGTGTATGCAAAACACCCCTACCTCAGAAATCTTTTTGATGAACTTCGAAATTCTACTTAATGAAAGCAATTTTGTCCGTAAATAGGTGATAACTCTTCTAAAAATGCGGCAAGAGAAAATCGTGAAAGGTGTCACTGGAACATACATGTAGAACTGCCTATTTCATCTCAAAGCAAAAAGCCCTCCAACACGATGGTTTAATAAAAGATAGCCATGGTTACGTCCTCGCGCACGCACGCACACACACACACACACACACACACACACACACACACACACACACACACACACACACAACACACACACACACACACACACACACACACACACACACACACACACACACACAACACACACACACACACACACACTACCACAACACATACGTTCAAAACCGTACAAGTGGTAACCTGTCATAATATGCACAAATGGGTTCCACCAGTTCTGTACCTCCTAGAGCTCCAACGCTTGACACACTCTTTCATTGTGACTTGCTAATAACAACCATTACCAGAGATTTACAAAAATATTTTTGCCACCTCACGACAGACGTAGGAAAAAGTGGGTTCATTTTATACAAGTGGGTTCATGCTATTTTTAGAGTGCCGAGTGTTTAAAACTGGGTTCACCAAACCGGAAAACTGGGTTCATTGATGTGGGTGGTCGAGCAGGTGGGTGTTTTCATTGTTTTATGTCTTTATTCACCACGACGACTATTCTAAATACGGGGGAACCAAGGAAAAAGAAGAACAAATTTTGCTCCCGAGTTTTGAACCCGCAACCTTCATGTCCAATGCTCTAAACCATGAGGTAGCCTGACTCCCCTCATTCATGAGGTTGTCAATGCTTAATCATAATGTGGGTATGTGTGTTAGCCCAGTTTGGTGCTACCCGAAATCAAGATACTTCAGCTGATAAGAATAAACAAAAACATTCATTGTTTTTGTTTTTAAACTTCATGTATCCTCTTGCTCCACACACTCACACACAGAGCGACAGACAGACAGAACAAAATCTCAAAATGAACTGACACAGATTACTCTTTACTTTGTTTTTATTCAAATCAAAGTGACATTAACAGGAACAGAAGGTCCTATGACGCAAACTGCGATCATCTACAGGGTCCAAATCAACACTAAATGTTGTCAAACTTGTATACAAGTTGTGTTTCTGATTTGAAAGAATTTGTCATACTCAAAAATGGTTTACATACAATTTACATGTGACACATACAATTTAGGATTGAGACTAATTTTTGTCAAAAATCTTTTCGGTGTTAAAAAAAATCCATTTTAAGTATGTTGATTGTTAATTGCTTAATGGAGCTACAGTATATTGAATTTTCCTGTTGGGAAAAAATAGTGCGTCATCCCATGACTTTTGGCATTAACAAAAACTAGGAGAAAATTCGGGGAAAAATTTTTTTTTTTTCCTCAGGAGTATTACTGACACTGTTAATAAATTTAGCACAACTCTATGATGTCTTAGCCAACTGGTCCACTTTCACCGAAGCATGCATGTACAGACTCTTGTATACTATCAGCCAAAATGGACTGGCCATAGCTGGTCGAAAGCATGGGAATGAGCTTTTACATAAATGGGCGAAGAAGGGAGGGGCGGTTTCCTATCAACTTGACGACAATAGTGACAAAACCGCTCCGTCAATTGCAATGGAATCTTCATCGATCGACATCAAAACAAATGTACTGGATTCCAGAAAATTATTACAATTTCAAGAGTAAACTCAAAATAGCGTGCTTTAATGCCCAGCAAACTACACTGGTTCTTTTAGGGCGGTGCTGCTTTGACTTTTTAATGTGCCACACATGAGCGAGAAGTTGCAGCACAGGCTTCATGTTTCACCCCAGTTAAAGTATACTGACACAGAGCCACCTCGGAACTTGGGTCTTCTGCATACCGAGGTGTGCACCCTAACCACCGGGCCACCGCTGGGGTTCTCAATTTGTAGTGAGAAATTAAACAAACAAAGAGACCCCCTTCCTATTTTCTTATACCACATTGTGAATTTGCACTGCAAAAGAGGGCTGGTCTGCAGAATACCTCCAAAAAGGCAAATAAAAAACCAGACAGGAAGCCAAAGAACCCACAGAAATATTATTAGATGGATTTCATAGAAACATGAAACTGGGAAAATAGAAGCAAGAAGTGCAAGTAAATGAAGCAAAATAATGTTGGACACTAAAATGAATGCATGCAGTGCCAGTTATAACACATGAAAGAGCAAGTTATGGGCATTAATTCTCAAGATACCACATGATCAGAACATTCAACATTTCCTAAAAGTAGAAGGACAAAGCCCATGTGACTCACGTGTTCCAATGACACTGATCTTGTGACCTTGTCCCTAGGTCAAGATCATCCTCACTTACGTGGTTAGAAAGGTCTTGTCACAAACTACATTCTGGCCAAGTTTCATTACTGTAGTGATAACAGTTTCCAAGAAATTGAAAATGTTGCAGTTTTTCACGATTTTCCATCAATTCCTGTGACCCTGACCTTGACCCAAGGTCATCCAAACTTATACAATAAGGAAGCCCTTTCTGCACCGGCCCCCGTAGTGTAGTGGTTAGCACTTCGGACCATGGACCTGGAGACCCGGGTTCAAATCCCAGCCGAGGCAAGCGGGATGTTTCCTACCTAAGTCGGCTCCTACCCAGAGCGGGTGTGCTATGGGCCCAATGGGGAGGCTGTTGCCACACAGCCGAGATTCACCCACTTCACCGGTGTGACTTTGGGGGTGCTTCCCTTGGTATGACACGTCTTATGATGTGGATGATTACACAGCCGGCATCGCAGGTGCTGTAGTTCCCTGGCCTTGGTGAACGCCGGGATATTTATGACAGGAAGCGAGGACTGCGGCCCTGTCCTGCAGTCCCAAACCACATGTCCCTCCATAGCATCATCTTACCATCATCCTCATGTCTATCATCATGCATAATAAAACTTGCCCCAGCTTTCCAACCCTCTGTGGATTCCACCCAGGACCTGGGAGGAAGACCACTGGAGCTGGCAAAAAGAATTGGGGCAGCAAAAAAAAAAAAAAAAAAAAAAGCCCTTTCCCTAAACACCAAGTTTCATTGTTATAGTAGCCATAGTCAAGGGAAAAATGCTTAAAGTGCATTTTTTTTCAAAATTTTCCACTGATCTTGTGACCTTGACCTTGGGTCAAGGCCATCTTCACTTGTATTTCTAGAAAGGTCTTGTCACGTACTACCTACTGGCCACGTTTCATAACTGTAGGGTAAATAGTTTCCGAGAATATTGTTCATGAATTTTTAAGTTTGTGATGGTCGGACGCCGTAGGGTCATTACATAGACTCACTTTTCGTCTACATACTTGAGTCAATCATCACCTCCCTTATACAAAGTTGTACAATAAGCACCTTCATTAATTCAATGAATCAATAACAAAAAAAAATGAAAAAAAATCATGGACATTAAATCAACCGCCGCCGAAAGTCAGTGTGCTAGCAGTGAAAACAGCTATCAAGCACAGAACTGTACACTCAGAAAGCATTTGAAAGTTGCATATGCACATTGACTTAAAAGACAGTGAAAAATCTACATGACATGAATTACACAACAGATCTATAGGAAACAACAACAACAAAAAAGTGGTGTTCAAATGCAAAGAAACCATAAAATTTCACAGAAGGCCATATCCCACAGCATAATCTTCACGTGCGATCATGATCATCAGCAAATCAGCCAAATGTCATAACCTGACTGCTTGTCAAACTTACACAGCTAGAATTCCCCAACTGCTCCTCTCCCCACCTCATAAAGCGTCACGCAAAATAAGAACAATGTCACTCCCACTGTCGAATTTGACTGACTCAGTGATAATCGAAGAAAGTGAAGCAGAATCTGAGAGGTCAGGGGAACCAGGCGCATAGTCCGGTACCTCCTCTTCAGCTGCACTGCTCTCTGCCTCAAGGACTTCCTGATCAACGTCACGCTGACTTGCTGCACTGCGAGATCTGGACAAACAAAAGTCAACAACAGCCAGAATGTCAAAGCCCATATGGCTTATGTGTATTAATTAACAAAGCATAAGGCTTTTTCATATTTTTTTCATTTCATTTTTTCCCGGCTACCAGATGCAAAGTATTATTGAAAGCAAGCATTCTGGACCCTGGTTTGGCTCAGAAAAAAAAAAAAAATTTCCACTAAATTAGTAAATAGTAAGTGTAAGTGTAAAGTTTGCACTTACCCCTTTTGATTTATTATCCCTGAAGACTTCAAATACTCGAAGACAGCTGACGCACTCAGAGATCCTGTCTGAAATAAAATGGAAATTATACGAGACTTATACAACTTGTACTGTACACATACACACATAATCCACCAAGGGCTTAAGAGATTACTCAATAGCGATCGACACAATTGATCTCTCAGACGATTGATCTCTTAAATTTGTCGGTCGCACAACATCATTCTGTTGATCACACAGCACAATTTAGCACCCGATGATGAGCTTATAGTGTAGATCAAATGACTGCTCTGCGCAAGGTGACAAGCACAGTTTTCTTGTGGTGGTGCAGCGCAAATAGATGACTGGGCTGAACTCAGCAGCAGAAAATCACATACACCAGCAAGACCACCCCACCCCCACCTCAATAAAACGGCATCTTTTTCAAAACAGTGGCTGAAGTAAAAGGCAATGGGTCCTGGATTTGATCCCAAATGGGGTAAGAATTTGATCTAGGATTTTGCCTTCTTCAAATACTGTAGAGTCAAACTCATTTGCACACACGTTTGTGGTGCTTACTAGACTCCCGAGTACATACAAGTACAACATTTATCATCAAGTGTACTCGTTAAAGATCCAGTCTCCATCATTCGTAAGAGAAGACCATTGTCTGCCGGTGGAATAAACACACCTAACTTACATAAACCAACAGTGACAGAATATTCAGCAAAGAGTAAAGTTGGTCACTAAAATGGAAACACATTTTGCGCGAGCGAACATTGTAGACAACACAATATTATCCATAATCGTACATTGTAGGCAACACAATATTATCAATAGACTGCATTGAGCGATAGACAGATTGTTGTGCGATGGATAGATGGCAACGGAGGCAAGTGTGTGTGTCACGCGACCGATCGAATGATGCAAATCGTTGGTGCACGCGGACACCCGTTTCTCCCCGCGCATTTTCTCATGAAAGTCAGCCGTTCTACACCCTTTCCCATGCCTAATGATAGTACATTAATAGATGAATTGTTTGTCGGGAAAACAAAATCAAGCGCCTTCAGCCAACTGGAATGTTAGTGTGTTTCACTGAAAGTGAAACTGATTTTGATCTGAGAAGTAGGTCGTTGTAGTCAGGAAATGTCAAATACGGACAAGACTCATGATAGATCAAATGCAAAACAGTACTCACCTTTTTGTTTTCCATGTCTGGGACGCAAGAATGCTGAAAGTTGCAGAAAACTATCCATGAAAGCACCACAAATTCCACAAGCAGCGGCACGCGCGTATTAACCGCGAACCGGAAGTGACATAAACCAATAGCTCTTCAGAGTGACTTCCCCTTGAAACCTGCCAAAGGCAGAAACCGACACACACCACGGAGTGTGAAATCGCAAACACTCAAAGTTGGAAAAAGTTGAGTAGCTGGGGGTTCGAAGTGAGATATTTATATAGGGGGGCATTTTTTAGAGCATTTGCTAACTCTTTCCAAGTTATTGACAAAAGTGGGTTTACCGATCGTGAACCCACCATTTTTTTGTAAACCCACTTGTATTGAGTGTTTCCAGGTTCGTGAACCCACTTGTGCAGTTTCATTTCACAGGCGCACACACACACACACACACACACACATGCATACACACACGCGTCGTACAACTCCCGCCAAACAGAACACAGCAGCACTGTGTCACGTAAAGTGTCTACGACGCCTAATTCGTTACGTCGCTGTTAATGTATTGTCTGGAGAAACGTCACAGTCTTGTTTTTTATACTCAAACTTGTTGCTACGCGCAGCAAAATCTGCCCCATCCCATGAAATTGTTTCTCTATATACAAACAACTCAAATACTATCCGACTGTCCCTGAAACCCCTATGAAACATAAGGGCAGCCTGATTTCACAGCTTATTTACGTTTTGTCTGAGCTATAAAGATTGAAGTGGCTAGTCTTCTCGTGCAGCACACAACACCCGCTAGACACTGTAGCTCGCTGACCAAAAGCCCGCATTATGAAGTCACTGAAAACTCACGAACTGGTTTTATAAGGATCTCCGAAGCGCTGAAAACACTGCAATTGTGACAGAGTTGCCTGCATTATGTATAGGCGCAGTTAAAAAAAAAAGAAAAAAGTTTGCGGCTTTTTGTTGAGATTGCAGACATTTAATGTCATGTATTAGCCGCTCGCTCACCTTCATGCGATCTTCGGCCATCTTGTCTTAACTCTAACGCCCTCTGCTCACTCGCGTGCATGCGCCTGTGCGTGCGCGCTTGCATCCGTGCGTGCACGTGTATGTGTGTGCGTGTTCCCACGGAGAAAGCAAAGAAAACGAAGCACACACAATGATGAACCGGTCTCAAGAGTTTAACAAACTGTAGGTAAAAATACTAAAATAAAGCCAGTACATGTATGTGCAAGACAACCATTTGGTGTATTGTATTCCACTGAGGTTCCAAACGAAAGCAGAAAACAAATGTGCAGGACAAATTGTCTTCGATTCAACAGCTCTGGAGTGTCCCCAAGGAAGACAAATTAATTGTGGCACAAAGAACAATGTATTTCACAAAGGCATCACACACACACACACACACACACACACACACACACACACACACACACACACACACACACACACACACACACGCGCGCGCACAATGTCGCGAAATTTTACTACCTGCAGAACGGCAATACCACACACACACACACACACACACACACACACACGCACGCGCGCCGCACAATATCGCGAAATTTTACTACCTGCAGAACGGCAATACGATATGGTGTAGTTTTAGAGAAACAAGAAGACTCATTCGTTTTACGGTTCCTTGGGGGAAAATTGTGATAATTTGTGAAAGGCTGCATGTACTACATAAGGTCTCCTATGGGTCATTAGGGCTCGGTAAAACACGATACCGACGTTTCCCACAGCGACAACCCGCTTGTTTCACAAGAGAAACAACCTGAGAGCAAGTCCTGAGGGTATACACTTAGGACCAGAGACAGGAATTTGTTTTATGAACAAATCACATCAAGAAAAGAAAGAAAGTGGAGAAAAACAAAACAAAACAAAAACCGATAAGCCCTTCCAGCCTTGTCTTTTGTCTTTATTCGCTCCAGCCCATTTCAAAGTGTTTTGTCTCCATTCACTTGCGTGTCTCTGCGACTGTCCGGCCGTCAAGTGCGGTTAAACATCTAACTAATACTGTGGGCGGACTTCTTACATCTCGTTATCTGTCTGCAACATGGCCAAACAATTCAGAACACATGAATGGATTTTCATTCTACTTCTTCAAAGTATAGCGCTTTTCAACCAGTCAGGTTCCAACTACGTATATGATGTCAAGAAAATCGCCTTTGTTTCATTATCTCATGTCCATGCGGTTGTCCTGAAATCCAGTTTAACCAAAAGTACAAACGACTATAAGGAATATTCGCCAACGTTACTAAGCAACCCAGACGATGCGGATCGCGGCGATGTGTGGCTGAGGAATAAGAGACTTGAAGACACGTTTATCCACCAGACTCTGAGCACTGGTGCCGTATATTATGACCACCCATTCTCCAGTAAAGCCTTACCTTACAACCACATCCCAACCAACCGCGATTATGACCTTGCATCTACCAAAGGAAACATAGGATACAGCCGCACACCAACCAACAGGACACGAGATCATGACCAAGCACCTTCCACTGGGAATACAGCTTACGGCCACACGCAACACACTGATACCAAAGCCAATGAACTCGCACCGACCAGCGAAACACTGTCCGTGTACATCCACAAACTAGTGAATAGAACCACGGCTTATGACCACGCATCGACCAGAAGAACCGAAATATCTAACACCCGTTCGCCAACCAATAGAACCAATGCATCTTACCATCATGTACCGACCAATGGAACCACTGCTAACGCTCATAACAAAGTTGCTGACGACAACGGTATGACTTCACAGAGCCCCAGGATGACAACAAATACCAGCCCATGCGGAACGGAGAGTGTTCTTTCAAGTAGAACGGCATCTATGCACGCGTTAGAGGCAACATCTTCGAGGATATTGTTTAACGAGACGTCTTCACTATCGACCGATGAGATACGCCAATGCTTGTCTACCGAAGGAACTTTGACTGTGAACGCCTCGCGAGGACACATCACATATCAAAAACTTGGCACAGACACTTTTCCTGATGGGAGCATTTTGGCCTTTGTTAAGTGCCGTATATTTCTTGTCTTTCCCCGTGAAAAGGTCATCAGAATGACGATCCATCAGCTGCCTTCTCTGTGTGACACGCGGTTCAGCCTTAAGATCGACAATGGCCGAGCGAGTAGTTTTGTGTGGGGGAAGTTACGCAAATTTAACTGTTATTCCTCTGGAAATCTGCAGATCCTCAGTACTGAAAACATTGTCACCATTGAAATGAGTGTCTACAAAACGTCACAGACGTCATTGTTTCACATGAGTTTCGAGGAGGGAGAAACGCTATCTCTGTCAATTGTCTTCCTCACGGGAACTTCCGGTAAGCTGGGCTGTTGCTGTCGTGCGTATGGTCTCTTCCCGTGTTGTACACGTGCATTTACTTCTTTCTCTTTGGCACCGTCCCTGGCTTTGATATTACGAGTATTGTGTATCTGCATGTTGTTTTGCACCTTTAGCTATGTCCATGATATTGTGAGTATTGTGTACCTACGAGATGTACGCATACCTCCCTAGCTATGTCCATTATACCATGATATTGTGAGTATTGTGGATTGTGTACAGACTGCATACACACAGCACTAGCTATGTCCATGATATTGTGAACATTGTGTATCTACAACCTGCACACACACACACACACCCCTTTGCTATGTCAATGATACGGTGAGTATTGCGTATCTACAACCTGCACACACACAGCCCTAGCTATGTCCATGATATTGTGAATATTGTGTATCTACAACCTGCACACACACACACACACACACACACACACACACACACACACACACACACACACACACACACACACGCACGCACATAACCCTAGCTATGTCCATGATATTGTGAATATTGTGTATCTACAACCTGCACACACACACACACACACACACACACACACACACACACACACACACACACACACACACACACACACGCACGCACACAACCCTAGCTATGTCCATGATATTGTGAATATTGTGTATCTACAACCTGCACACACACACACACAGCCTTAGCTATGTCCATGATATTGTGAATATTGTGTATCTACAACCTGCACACACACACACACACACAGCCTTAGCTATGTCCATGATATGGTGAGTACTGTGTATCTACAGCATGCATGCGTGTAGCGCTCCGGGTGTGGGGTCCTCGTGGTTGTCGGGCACGCTACAGATATAGTTTAGTGAGCTACTCTGAAATGTGTGTTTAGGATGACTGAAGTGCGAAAGAGTATTGTTTTATACTGTCGGGCCTACGTGCCACACATTTCTACGCACATAGTCATCAAACTTACACTATCTCTCGAAAGAAACAATTGACAAGAGAGTCAGTTCGATTTCAGTGGTTCCAGACACAGTTCACAAATACAGAATCACAGTTTGTTCGACAACCGAATTGCCTCCTCTTGAGGACAATATACAGAATTATTGAATTGAATTGAATTGAATTGAATTTTTAGTGTTTATGCTCATCACGCGATCACGTGGCCACTGCCAGCGCACATGAGAACTGACCCTTCACCGTGGCTAGCTTGTCCCTAATTAAAAGTGCGCCTGTACTAAGAATGGCTCCTGTGCTGAACACAAACATAGCGAAGTGCATCTTCGCTACATACACACACCCCTGGCTATGTCCATGATATTGTGTATCTACAGTCTGTATACACACCCCTGGCCGTGTCCACGATACTGTGAATATTGTGTGTTTGCAGGCTACATACACACCCCTAACTTCAGTGGAACTGGTAAATACCCCAGTGACGTCGATAGCTGCGTCACATTGTCAGCTGGGGCTGGTCAGCTCCCCATGCTCAGTTTCGTTCATATGGATTTACCAGTGGGTTCACCGATAGCAGACGGTACGATATTCTGTTCTAAAGATTACGTTGCCCTCTATGCTGAAGGCACGTGTTTGGGACAGGAGATATGGAGAGCGTGTGACTATTTTCCACCGGAAACGCGACTCTACCCTCACCAGAATCTGTCGGTGAAGTTTCATAGTAACCAGAAAGACGAAGGAACTGGTTTCAAAATCTACTTTTCCTTCCACGGCCTGCCAAACATTCCCCAGCAGTTAGCGGACGGTTTGTGGAACTGTTCCGTGCCTCACTGGGCGGACTTCCAGCATCACTTGCGTTGTAACGATGAAGTGGAGTGTCGCGACGCTAAGGACGAAATAAACTGTCACAATAAGACCAGTGCTTGCAGACCGGGGCTTCTTTCTATAGGGAACAAATGTTACCTTTTCTCCAAGCAGAAATACAGCAGTATCATGTCTTGGGACGACGCGTTTCAACAGTGCGCGAGGCGTGGAGGTCACCTTCCTAACCTGAAGACCCCGGATGAGTGGGATGTGGTTTGGACGTTTCTGACGGACTTTTATTTTGACTGGGTCTATGTGGGACTGTCTGCCGCGACTTCGGCGATGCCTGAAATGTACGGTATGCCGGTCGACACGAGGATGTAAAGACCCCTCCACACACACACACACACACACACACACACACACACACACACACACACACGTTCAAAGTTGTAAAATAAAGGACCGTTCTCGTGATTGTTTTTATCGTCCCGCTTTAACAAGGATACTTTAAGTTAAAGTGTGAGTTTCATAAAGCAAATAAATGATTATAAAGTTCAAACAGATGACAGTGGGAACGTTTCAAGACTTGATGATATTCACCAAGCTAGCACGCACAAACACACACACACACACACACACACACACACACACACACACACACACACACACACACTCTCGTGTTATTTTCAAGTACCGGCAGAATACGACTATGCCGAGATTAATAGTTTTGTCATAATAAATAATACCAAGGTACCGCAGAGAATGGTCCTGGAGTGATGGCAACATTGCCTTCTACGCACACATTAACGACAAAGACACTCCTATCCCGCCTAGGTGTGGCGGGTTCACCTACACATACGGCAGGCTCAACCCTGAGTTCTCCGCGGGTCTAAGCCACAGCATGGGGATCATGACGTGCCAATTCGCAAAACCGTCTGCTCTTCTGTGTGAAATGGAACCAGAAGAGGAAGCAATCAACCTACTGACAGCTGAGCTACGGGGAATCCGTCTTCAACCTATGACATCACCAACAGCTCGAGCTGAACTTATCACATGTCCCACCGATCACCACACGCACGTCTTTTTGGCTTGCGACGTTCCCAGCATGTGCTGGCAGCGAAAGTATGGCTTGGCTGCTCCGTGTGACGTCACGCTGACGCCACTTCCTCCGTCCTTCACCTGTAGGAACGAGATACAGCACGTGCCGTACACGTTGGTGTGTGACCATCGCTCTGATTGTAACGACGGCAGTGATGAAGACTTCTGTGTCTTCCCGCCATGTGATCCGCTTCGTCACTTCATGTGTGGCAAGCAAGAGGTACGTGGTACAGAAAGACGTACTTTGTGTGTGGCAAGCACGAGGTACGTGGTACAGAAAGAGGTACTTTGTGTGTGGCAAGCACGAGGTACGTGGTACAGAAAGACGTACTTTGTGTGTGGCAAGCACGAGGTACGTGGTACAGAAAGAGGTACTTTGTGTGTGGCAAGCACGAGGTACGTGGTACAGAAAGACGTACTTTGTGTGTGGCAAGCACGAGGTACGTGGTACAGAAAGAGGTACTTTGTGTGTGGCAAGCACGAGGTACGTGGTACAGAAAGACGTACTTTGTGTGTGGCAAGCACGAGGTACGTGGTACAGAAAGACGTACTTTGTGTGTGGCAAGCACGAGGTACGTGGTACAGAAAGACGTACTTTGTGTGTGGCAAGCACGAGGTACGTGGTACAGAAAGACGTACTTTGTGTGTGGCAAGCACGAGGTACGTGGTACAGAAAGACGTACTTTGTGTGTGGCAAGCACGAGGTACGTGGTACAGAAAGACGTACTTTGTGTGTGGCAAGCACGAGGTACGTGGTACAGAAAGACGTACTTTGTGTGTGGCAAGCACGAGGTACGTGATACAGAAAGACGTACTTTGTGTGTGGCAAGCACGAGGTACGTGGTACAGAAAGGCGTGAGTGGGTGCAACCGCTGCTATTGTTTCAGTAAGTGCAGTTGCGATTTCAGTCCAGTTCTCAGAGCCAGAGGGTACAACGGAATCGGACTGAACAATTCAACAACCATCCTTTACAAGCAAAATCATTATTTGATAAAGAATTTGTCGTTTGTCAAGTTTCCAAAGGCTGTCTGTCTGTCTGTCTCTCTCTCTCTCTCTCTCTCTCTGATGATCACGACGTTGATGACGACAATGGTGATGACGACGACGAAACAGATGTTCACAATTTTCGACTATGACGACGACGACGATGATGTATGTATGTATGTATGTATGTATGTATGCATGTATGCGTGAATGAATGTATGTGTCATTATCTACAAGTGCATACCGAGAGAACAGCAGTGTGACAAGAAGGCGCAGTGTGTGACCGGTGCGGACGAGCTGGACTGTATTTTCCCCCGTAGTGAGGATGTTCTTTACCAACCTCCACGGCCCCCAGCACTCGTCAGCTTCACCAAGACCATGCGTTTCACTGTAGAGCAGCTCAGTAACGTTAACACCACCACGTTGTGTCCGGAGTCCCACTTCCAGTGTCCAGGCAACGGTTACTGCCTGCCGGTTTTCTTACGCTGTAACGACGTGTACGACTGTCCGGGCCGAGAGGACGAGGCGGAGTGTGACAGCTACACGTGTCCCGGTTTCTACAGATGCCGCGCTTCTAGGATCTGTCTCCATCCTGATCACCTGTGTGACGAGATATACCAGTGTCCGCAGCGCGATGACGAACTGTTGTGTGACGGTCTGCAGTGTCCCAACAGCTGCACGTGCTACGGGATGGCTTTCTTTTGCACACGGGTCTTTAGTGCTGCCCTGTACCCTGAACTACGCTTTCTGGAGGCCAGCGGGTCCGGTATGTCGCCGTCTGACGTCACCAACAACAGCATGCTGGTTTACCTGAGTCTGGGTAAGTGTAATCTGACTGACCTGGATACGCTGAACTTTCCTAATCTACACACACTGGACATCAGCGACAACCTGTTGACTGTCATCAGGGGGGAGAACATACAACAACTTAAACACCTGAGAGTTCTGTCATTGGCTGGTAACCCGCTGACCTCCCTCTTCCCCAGTGTATCACCAGACACGTCACTGACCTCGGTCATAACATTAGACCTTTCTCGTCTTCAGCTGGAGGAGATGGACCGTGTCCTGATGGCCGTGTTTCCCAACATCCAGACACTCAACCTGTCTGACAGCGGTCTGCACCGTCTACACACCGAGGGATTCCAGCCGCTACAAGACCTGCGTGTGTTGGATCTGCGAGGTTGTCCCGTGTCGAGCTTTTCGAGAGGAGTGTTTAAAGGACTGGAGAAACTGGAAGCAGTTTACGCCGACAACTTCAAACTCTGCTGCCCGGCCACGCTGCCGGACGTATTCGACGTCAACATGTGCCGCGCGCCGTCAGACGAGATCTCGTCCTGTGACGCGTTGTTACGCTCGGAACTATTTCGTGCTTTTCTCTCTGTCTTTGCCGTGTTCACTTTGGTGGGAAACTGCGGTAGCTTTGTGTATCGCGTGTTCTTCAGGAAGATGGCGGCCAACATGGGATATGACGTGTTTGTAACACACCTGTCCGTGTCTGACTTCCTGATGGGTTTGTATCTAGCTATCATAGGTGTGGCGGACCGTCTTTACCTGGGCAACTACTTGTGGGAAGACACTGCATGGAGGAACAGCGCAGTGTGTAAACTAGGAGGCTTCCTGTCTTTGCTGTCGAACGAGGTGTCGGCCTTCATCATCTGCCTCATCACGCTGGAGCGATTTCTCGTCGTCCGCTTCCCTTTCAGTCACTTCCGTTTCCGGAAAACCTCAGCGCTTATAGCATGCGCAGTAGCTTGGGGCCTGGGTCACGTGCTGGCTGTATTACCCTTGCTCCCAGCAACCTCGCACTGGCAATTCTACGGCCACACCGGTATCTGTATTCCGCTTCCCGTCACACGCGCCGAGTTCCCGGGACACGATTTTGCTTTCGCCATATTGATCATCGTCAATTTCACGCTGTTTGTTGTGATCGGCGTGGGTCAGGTGCTGATCTACTGGTCCATCCAGACCAATGAAATGTCGGCCACTGACACGAACAGGACGTCCAAAGACCACACCATCGCCCGTCGCCTCATCACCATCGCCGTGTCCGACTTCGTGTGCTGGTTCCCCATCGGCGTGCTGGGTCTGATGGCTGCTAACGATGTCCCTATTCCTGGGGAGGCCAACGTGGCTGTCGCTATCCTGGTGCTGCCGCTCAACTCGGCGCTCAACCCTTTCCTCTACACTATCAATGTCATCCTGGAGCGTAGACAGAAGGCAAAAGAGGGCAGAATGCTGAAGCTGATGGACCAGAGCGCTAGAGAAAGGGGTGACTATGATAATGGTGTGTACACTGAGGGCGAGGCATGGAGACTGCTGGACGGGTTCCTAAAGGAAGGCTTGGTGTCCCGTGACGACGTCCTGCAACTGGCTGATGAGGATGACAAGGTGGCCCACGGGAACTGATAGGGCAAACGGCAGCAGCCTGCTACGCTACAGTGCCAGCTGACAGAACTAGAGTGCGGCTCACTGGTCTGGATAATTGAATTTGCGCATTTCTTCTTTTTTTGCGCCTACTCTTAAGAGGGGTGCGGGGTGGCCGAATGGTAGAGCGTTGGACTTCTAATGCTCGGGTCGTGAGTTCGTATCCCGGCTGGGGCCAAATATTTGTGCTGGCTTTTTCATCGTTGGCCCGTCTTTGATATCACCCGTATTTGGTGGGAAAGGACGTTAAACCTCCAAACACCCACCCAACCTACTCTGAGAGCTGGCAGTATGAAAATTAATATAGATCGGGTATCTAGCGGCCTCATATGGATTCTACTCACATAATTTTCTGCCTGACACACTTGTCTCGGCATTTAAGTGAACTTTTCAGTTTAAATTTTAACGAAGTTCGAAGTCTGTACTGTTTTCAGAAACAAACTTTAGATTGCCCTCCTGCAACGAGCACCAAACATGCTGCTGCTCTCTCTCTCTCTCTTTCACACACACACACACACACACACACACACACACACACTAATGGATATCCTTGCACGTGCAACTAGTCAGCTAGGGCGACGGATTCGGACAGGCAGTAGGAGGAGCACGTGCATTTGGTGGGGCGCTTACTATATTCTGTTCCACGGAATGC
The DNA here is from genome assembly GCA_018292915.2 of Batillaria attramentaria. Lineage (NCBI taxonomy): Eukaryota > Metazoa > Mollusca > Gastropoda > Batillariidae > Batillaria > Batillaria attramentaria. Next base: position 1,391,562 of record JACVVK020000022.1, read on the forward strand.
TACTGAGGTCGAGTGAGTGGGGGGGGGGGGGTTGTTTGGGAGTTTAACGTCCTTTTTCCACCGCGTATGGGTGATAGCAAAGACGGGGCAACGGGGGAAAAAAAAGGCCAATACAAATACTTGGCCCCAGCCAGGATTCGAACTCACGACCCGAGCAATGAAAATCCAACGCTCTACCATTACCGGTCGACCTAAAAGAAAGGTTTTGACCAATGTCATTGACCTCTGGCGGTTAAGTAGAGATGTGAGAAAAGTTTCAAAACGGTTCATGAACTGGCACACTGAAGTGTTACCACTGTGTGCCTGTTATGGCTGTGTGTGGTTTTCTCGTCTCACAGAACCGGTTTGTCTCAGACAGTACTACATGTACCTACCTGCTAGTGATGCTCTTTTCTGCCTGGTGTGGTTTCCGGAGCACAGCGCTATTTCGTATTGACAGACGCTACTTTCAGCACATTCTTTACGGAGCGTTTTCTTGGGAGATTTAGGGTGGATCCCCGCACTGAGACATGCATAGTGTGTGTGTGTGTGTGTGTGTGTGTGATGGTGTGTGTGTGTGTGTGTGTGTGTGTGTGTGATGGTGTGTGTGTGTGTGTGTGTGTGTGTGATGGTGTGTGTGTGTGTGTGTGTGTGTGTGTGTGTGTGTGTGTGTGTGTGTGTGTGTGTGTGTTTCCCACTCTCGCTTTTTTTTTTGGGGGGGGGGGGAGGGGGGGGAGTGGTCCTAACAGGTTTTAAAAAAAAAATTTATCCTATGTTGTTGTTTTTTTCTCCGCCTAGTCGCACTGTCAAAACACAGTTTTGTTCTATTCCCCCTAATAAAATTAAAACAGTAAAACCTTGATTGACTAAAGTGTGTAGTCACTTCAGACACAAGAAATGGTCAGCAGAAATTAATATCTAACTTATATGATATATACAAAGTTGATAGCATCACCCCCCCCCCCCCCCAGTAAAGGGAAAGGGGCTAAACTGGACCTCACGTAGCAACAAAATGTTTATAAAATATAAACATCCACAACAAACACACACAACAACAACACACACGCACGCACACATTCCCTATTCATGCACAGAGCAGTAGAACAATGGACTTTCAAGGCTTCGCTCGTGAGTTTGATTCCCGTCTGGGACCAAATATGTGTGCTGGTCTTTGGGGTTGCTCTGGCTTTGCTATCACCCATGTGTCAGGAAAGGATGTTGAACTGTGTTAACACCCACGCCCATTCTACTCACGCACACTAAACACTAAAGAATGCAAAGACCAATCCGAACGTCTTGTTTCTGACTTTATTTCCCACCAGCAATGACAGCATCATCTCTTGTTTCTTCCAGCCTTCAGCAGCTGCAGTGCTATCTCCTCGTCATCTTGCATGTTGCTGAAAACAACAAACCACAAACGATCAAAACAAATGTTTATGCTGGCCCTGTTTTGTGGAAGTGAAAAACTTGTCCATGTAGCACCATTTTCTGCTAAACCCATGAGAAAACAAAATCTGGTCAAAACAAGGACACTAGAATGCGATGGGTGCCTCAAGACCTTGACCTTGCTGGTAGCGGAACAACTCGTGTTTGCGGCACTTTGACCCTTGAACTGAAGCCACGCCCTTAAACCAGATTTTAGTTTAATTCACTGTGACAGCACCCAGACATACACCCAGACTATATACAGAAATATATAACATAATATCTATATTATCCGCTTCTACAAAGTCTCTTCAGAGGTAGGTGGCTGTGATTTGAGGGAGACAGATCATTTCCACTAGAATGATAACCGTGCATTCCGACCGGGCTCAACATGCAGTACAATGCTGACGGCGTACACGGATAAGAATAACTAAGTACTTTAAAGTTCTACTACTCTCTACACTTTCACACTACTGACCTGTTTAGAATATAGCTGTATAATTTATCACTTTTATTCAACAAGGAAATACCCCTATAGTTATCAGGTAAGTTAATGTCTCCCTTTTTATGCAACGGTTGAATGATTGCCTCTGTCCATTCATCAGGGAACTGACCAGAGTCAAATAAAATATTGAAGCCGGGTATTCTGTTAGGAACTTGATAATGACGAGTGCTTAAGGATTTCACCAATGAGTTTATCTGCACCAGGCGCCTTTTCCCCTTTGAGAGCATTAATGGCGGCCCGTACTTCCCCAGTCGTAATAATACCATCCAGTGTCTCATTCACAACGTCTTCTGTCTGGTGTACACCAGCTTCCCTTCTTGAGAGAGGGAGAGGGGGGGGGGGGGCTCCAAAATTTATCAGATTTTTAACTTTTTATCTTTTTATTGTCCTTAGTTAAAGAGGTGAAAGCAAGAAGCGACTGTGTGTTGTCATGTTTAGTGCTGTCAGTTGGGTCCCATTGCTAGTTTCCTTCGGTCACGTGTCATGAATGTTCGGCGCCTAGTTAGTACGTAGAGGCTTTGCCGAAAAAAGCCGAGGAATTTTGCTTGTCTTCGCCGAAGAGTAGTTCGGGCTCAATTAAGACGCGCCTTAAGCCGAATGACGTAAGCCGAATGACGTAAGCCAGAATCAAACCACCATTCATCATCAGCCTGGTCGTCTTTTAACCGCAGCTCAAAAAGAAGGTGAAGGTCTATGCTCCGATTATTTCTTCCGGTGCAATTATACAGTTCACTCATCAGAAGTGCGTGTTATTTTCACTGGGATGGGTAGTCGATGAACGAGACCAACGGTATCAGCGTTGTCATAAGTATAAGTAATCTTATTAAGACATGAAGAGTTATTGAGTGAGGTTATTAGTGACATCATGTGCATCCAGCTCAACCAGTAAAAGAATATCAGAGATGGAGCACTGGCCGTAATGGTGAAAACTTTTTTCAGAGAGAGAGAGAGAGACAGACAGACAGACAGAGAGAGAGAGAGAGAAAGGGGGGGGGGCGAAAATTTTTCTGATTTTTTTTAACTTTTTTATCTTTTTATTGTCCTTAGTTAAAGAGGTGAAAGCAAGAAGCGACTGTGTAGTGTCATGTTTAGTGCTGTCAGCTGGGTCCCCACATGCCCGCGGCATGGTTTTCATCGACTCCCTCTGTACTTACACACAATCAGGAGTGCGTGCTCTAACACGAAGTCTCGCGAGATTTCTGCCCTTGCAGGAGACCCCACTTAGGCCTACGCCAGGAACCATAATATTACCCAGGATCCTGTTGGTACGGCTCAGACAGAAGTAGTCGAACGTCAGAAACGAAAACACATAAGTTAACCTCGCAACACGAACACTTGGGCACATGCATAGAATCATCATTACACCAAAAGCGTTAACTTTTAAAATCCCAAGCATGTTTTACATAGCGGTTTTACTTGAAATCTTCAGATCACTAGAAGCCACTGTTATGCAGTCTTCAGCACTCTCAGGCCTAGTGCCCACACCTTGCGTAAAAGTGGCTCCCAATGGTCTACAGTGGCTTTTTTTAACCAGTGTTATCATATAGTGGGCAGGACATGAGCAGGCTCGAGCCCTTAGGAGAAAAGATCAACTTTCATTTAAAGACATCTTGGGAAAACTCTGTACTGTGCTGCTTGTGCCCCTTCCTCACGGGAAAGGGCGTTAAACTCCCAAACACCCACCCCTCTCCCCCAAACACCCACGCCACCCTTCGACGACAGAGCGCTCCTGTTTCAAACAGGGCCCGCGTTAGGCCGTGGGCCAGAGGCCTCTAAAAGGCCTAGTTTTTGAGTTTTTTTCAAATTTGTGCAAATCACAAAATTTTAAGTGTCCCTAAAGGTAAATTTCACGCTGATTTCAAATCTGAAGAGATCCCAAACGTAAGTATGCGCACTACTTCAGAAAATGAGGGACAAGTCTGTGATGACCCTTCATAAGAAGTATCAATACTGTGATGTTTTGTGGCTGCAAATGATGCACTATTCTATTCAAAACAATCTGTCTTGTCCCTTTTGCCTATGACAATATACACTATACATGATTAGTAAACAAATTTGGCAGTTAAGGTTACTTGCAGGTAGGAAAAATATAAGAGAGATAATAAGAAGATAAGAACTTTATTAATCCCCTCAGGAAAATTTATCGTGTACAGCTCTTGATCACATAATACACAGTACAACTATTATGACACAATAACAAAATCTCCATGAAGAAATCAGCCATGCACCCACACGCGCGTCCACCCATCACAAATATATATATATATGCACCCACACACTTAAGTGACTTATCCATAGTCATAGCATACACTCTTCTCATGCATACCGCCATGCCACACACCACAAAGTGAAATAACCTGCACACATAATACATACTACATAGTGAAGCTACGTATTATAATTACATTATTAAAAACAAATCTACAATTCAGGGGATACTACTATAGTTCATCATAGGCACTGATCTACTGGTGTACGCCTATGTAATTTACACCATGCATCCACGCACTCTTCACTCATACACCCATCAAATACACTCCTGGCAGAAATACTGTTATGAATTTCATGATTAAGAAGAAAACTGTAATTCAAAATAATTTAGTCCATCACAAAAACAAAATCTCCACATAAAATCAACCATGCTTTGCACACTTATCTGCTCATCCACATATCACATGCGCACACACACTCAGCCATAGTCGTACACTCCACACCTCCACGCCATACATCACCTGGTGAAATACATTCGGATTTCCAATGCACTAGTCATCTTGCCTCATAATTTCAAACATAATATAAAAAGAACTAAAACTGTTAGAATACTTTGAGAACACAACCACAACAGGGGTTATTTCACTTCAGCAGCACACTGTACAGCAGCAACAGGTAGTGGACGGCACGCTCTGAAAACAGACTAAGACCTACAGTTCTCTGATCAAAGCTAAGTTCTAATCATAAATTAAACGCTTTAGTAGCTTCAGGCAAGAAAGATCTCCTATGCCTTTAAGTTTGGCTTGCAGGAGTAATTATTCTCCCACTGAATGTACTTCTCTGGCCCTCGATGAGGCTGAACAGGGGGTGTCACTGTCAGACACTGGACATGACAGAGATGTTTTTTTCTCAAGTCTCTTATAATAAATTATCACTTCAAGCCTCTTCTGGGGTTTCCCCACCACTGACTCAGCTTTCTTTACAACTTTGTCCACTCTACCCCTGTCCTGTTTTGAGATCTGACTACCCCAACAGACACAGCCCAAGAAGAGGACACTAACTACAAAAAGTACAATGGACATGTATACATACATGTGTGTAAAACATGTTCAGAGTTTTCTCACTAGCATCAAAAGAGTGTAATTTCCTCAAGGAGTACAGTCTGGATTGAGATTTCTTTATCACATGATCAGTGTTAGCATTCCAGTTCAGTCTGCTGTCAATAATCACCCCCAAGTATATAATATATAGGTCAACCCTCTGAAATACCTCCCCCTTAATATCTACAGGATCAACATACTTGGCTTTTTTCCCTGAAATCAATGACCATTTCTCTGGTCTTACCAATACTGAGATGTAAAAAATGACACCACTCAACAAAGTTTATTGTAAAGATGGGCAACAAACATCATAATATATTATATTGGGAATGAGGAGATTGAGACGCAGCAGTATGCAATAAAGCTGAAAAAAAAAAACTCCTGACTGAGTACAGTGCCATTAGTATTTAAAACGATAAAGTTGAACAGCATAACGAAACAGTAATGCTCATAATTACTTACAATACAAGGCAGAAAACTGCATGGTCTGTTTTCACGGTCTCTTGGTGTAGCACCTGAATGCCCTGTCTCATCATCTGACTGGTCTGTGAGAATTTAAACTGGTGTTGTCACACTCTCAGATATTGTGGCTTTAATTGTTAATACCTCAGACGTCACTGTCAGAATTTACACTGGCGTTGCCTTAGCCCCCAATGCTGTGGCTTTACCAGTAATTTCTGTCACTTCAGATATCACTGTCATACTCTGATGTGTCACTGTCACAATATGAAGCACCATCACACACCTGGCTCTCAGCTTCATCTGCACTGTTAGCTACATGTAAGATGTCTTGTGCAGTGGCAAGAATCTTTCTCTTTACAGTCCCACTGACATCAGCAAATTTGTCCAGCCAAACTTCATTAATAGAAGTACCACACATCCACACCAATAAATTGAACAAGCCCACAAGAACCATCTCCATAGCATGCTCCGTTGTGAGATCCTTGCTGTCAGCAGGCCATACTGCTGGTGATGTCACTGACATGACCTGCTCCCTCAGATACATGCTCCCATGGTAAAGTTGCCTCTTGTTGGCCTCATCTGAAAAATATTGTACCAGCAACAGGCATATAGTGACCTTAGGCAGGATGCTTGGCACAGCTGAAATACTCCCCGATCCCCTCCCCAAACAACTCAATTAGTACTGATCTAGGAAGTAGTGGAACTCTCAATTTTTTTTTTTTTTTTTAAATATACGCTATTCATCGTGCTACGTTGAAGTTGACCGTGACTACAAAGAAGTCTAGACCTGTCTATATTATGAGGTCCGGCAACGTAATTATCAAGATCACTGAAAAATGCTCATATTATCATTGTGATTACATACTATTTTCACGAACTTCTCATTCAATTTAATAAATCAAACCTAATCCGAAGCACCACGAACAAAAGTTGCAGAAACTTACCTTGAACTATGATATGCCTGTAATCGATTGTAGCATTTCTTGTGAAACCCTGCCTCGTCAACGTTGAGGTCACTAAAGGCTTCCAAAGAATGACGAGCGACGTCTCCTTGAGTGCAGACGAACAAAGACCACCTTTCGCGACATTCCGAGACTCTTTGCATCGTTTTCTCGCTGAAAGAAAACTGTTTCACTACTGTTGGTCGGCCGTACAAAGCGTGGGCAGCCATTTTGTTTCCAAGCGTAGTCTCTTTCTGATTGGTCGAAAAAGTAATTTATTCATCAAGTGAATGAATCGGCGCCTCTTCAGTAAAATCCGATTACCTCCCTTACAAGCTCTTTCTAATTATCTTTCATCCGCGATTAAAAACCAGTGCGCAACATTTCAGCTCAGATCTCCCAGTTTCTATCTAGTTATGGTGTATTATTGATGATAAAAACCAGAAAATGTCATTTGCATTGCAAAAATATTTTATGACACGAAAACCGAGGGCGGCCCACGGCCTACGTGTAAAAGTCGGGGTTAGGGAGTTAAGCCCCGGGTTAGAGTCCAACCTCGAATTAAACTAACTCTAGGGTTAAACTTTCTGGGTTTTTTTGTTGTTGTTGTTGTTTTGTTTTTTTTAATCAGGAAGCGGGTCCATTCCAGCAAGGTGCCTATACCGTTATAGAAGGATTTTTGTCTTTCTTTCTTCACTTCCTTTTTTATTTAATTTTGTTTTGGGGTTTCTTTTGTCCTAGTCTGGGTTAGGCCCGTAGCCGTGGGTTAACTTAACCTTGAGTTTTACATACGGGCCCTGATGGACTCTGAAGAAATTTGATCTTCAGCTGAAACTATCTTCCACTGGTTTTTGCTTATGTTTGACCTTTCCAAGAGCTCATTTTGTGGTAGTAGCTAAGTAGTTCTGTGTAAAACCCTTACCAGTCAGCCGGCGGTTACGACAGACACTAAATCGCTTTCGTTTTCCTGCCAGTTCAAAGCGACGCCATGGTCAGCACACAGACACTCGAAATGAACCTGACATCCTCAAGTACAGGCACGTTCAGCTTGATAGGTTGTTGTTGTTTTTGTTGTTGTTGTTGTTGTTGTCATTGTATTTGTTGTTGTTTCCGTTAGTAGTTTACAAGAACAGGGAGTCGGATAGCTTAACTGGATTAGCTTTGATGTCAAGGTCGGAAGGTCCAGAGTTCGAAGTCCCACAGGGTCACGCCACAAATGATCTAGTTGTAGTTATTCGGGATCGTTGTGGTTTGTTGTGACAAAGAGACTTTGAAGTTGGCTGCTTCACTGGTACAGAAAAAAAATTGCTGAGTTTTCAAAAGAATGTGTGTGCGTGCGTGCGTGCGTGCGTGCGTGCGTGCGTGCGTGCGTGCATGTGTGTGTGTGTGTGTGTGTGTGTGTGTGTATCGTTGTGTTGACAGGTCATGTACAGACACCAGGCTGGGATATGGGACAGAAATATCCTGAGTATATGGACAGCTGCGTCAACATCACGGCACAGGTCAGTGGATCCTGATCAACTTCTACAGCATGTGGATCAACCCTGTATGGAACTGCTTTTTACACTACCTAGCGATACACGAAGGGACATCGTGCTTGGGAGAAAGGACTGAGAGGGTATGTTATTCACAATTACTTTAATGCAATTGGTAGCATCGGAAGGTTCCAGGTTCGAATCTCCGTAAGGACCGCGCGCGCGCACAGAGAGAGAGAGAGAGAGAGTATTTCCGGTCATGGGCCGCTATCACGATGGTGACAAAACAAAACAGAACAGCAGCAATCAAAGGAATGCACATAGAGGGAGGGGGAGAGAGAGAGGGGGGGGGGGGGGGGGGGCGGGGGTAGATTTGCTGTGTTTGGCACTGTCGGACAGTCTCAGTAGAAAAGATGAGTTTTGGGGGCTCTTCCCAATGGTTGTATGTTCGGAGTTTTCCGGAGAGGTACTGGCAGCGAGTTCCACAGCGCGGGGGCAGCATTTGTGAAGGATCTGGCACCTGAACACTTCTTGCTGGTGTTGTTGCTGTAGCTGGGAATGGCATCGCGGGACTGTGAAGAGGAGCGAAGGGATCTGGTCAGTTCTTGGAGGTGTTGAGGTACCGATCCGTGAAGACTTTGGCAGGTCAGGCAAAGAATCTTGTGTTTTATGCAGTGATGGATGGTTGTGTAACCTATCTTTTCCGGCCAGTAAGGAGAAAGGTAGAGGACGGCTGGATTTTTTCAGATTTAACATCGAGGGTGATTTCAAAGATGAGGGCCCTAGAAAAAGCTTGTACAAATTTTGGCCTTGTCGGAATTCAAACCCACGACATTCCGATCTCCAGTCCGATACTCAGCTGGTTTAATCACCCGACTGCCTTGGCAAAAACACCAAAAGCAGAGCTTAAATTTCCTCTTTAGCTGTAGGTGTCAAGATGACAAAAAGGACGACGCATAGGCGGATAAAGACCATTAGTGCAGAGTGTGCGATGACTCAAAACAATGCACCAAACGAGTGAGCACTGCTCAAGCGAACAGGTCAGATGCACTGAGGCTGATCTCCGCAATTTTTTGAACATTTCTGGTTGTTAATCAAGTTTCTAATTACCAAAAAAACCGATGCTTTGGTCTGCTATCTGAAGTGCGGGCCCTGCTCGTCCGCCGACAGGAGGATGTAGGGGTACTAGCGAAAATTACGATCGAGAAGGCACATCGCCATGAGGGGCGAGACCCACGATACAACCACACGACATGTCGGGAGCAGCGAAGCGGAAAGCCGCCGAACGGTCTACGGACACTAGCCAGGTGCTATCCTCGAGCTGTGAGATCCCAAGGAGGAAAAAAAGCCGAACTCTTAAACAAGGCGAGACGGAATAAAGCAAAAAAAAAAAAAAAAAAAAAAGAATGAACGGGATCCAGTCACAGGTTTTGAGTCTATCAAGGCACATTTTCCCGTTACAAAAGACTCCATGGCTGTGTCGTCTGCTACAGAGACTGACGCTGTGACCTACATTTGGAGTGAGGCTGAGGACAACAGATGCAACTCCGCGCCATGCTTTGCTTTGTTTGGTTGTGTTTTATTTCTGTTGCTGTGGTCTTCTCGGTTTTTGTTTTTGTTTATAGTTTTGTTTTGTTTCTCTCTCTCTCTCTCTTCGTCTTCTTCACATGCCCCCAGAGGGTCTTGAAGAATAAATAAATAAACGAAAACGAAGCTAGTGTCAAATGCAGACCTCCAAAAACTGTGTGAGATGTCCGAGAAGCTGACCAAAGTAAACGTAGCGGTGGAGGAACTAAGAAGTGAGACCTTCGAGGTGAGAGGCAGGAGAATAGTGTGCTGAGAAAGGACCTAGAGCACTCTAAGGAAAAACTACATAAGGCAGAGAAAAAGGTGGACGAAGCCAAAACTCTATCCGCCATTGCTGAACGACGGGTGAACGACCTAGAGCAGTACGGTCGTCGCAACAACGTGAGGATACTGGGAATACCAGAATCGTACGGCGAAGACTGTGAGAAGAAAGTGCTAGACATCTTTCGCAACTAACTTCGTTTTCAGAGCATTGGGGCAGCGCACCGCGTGGGCCAGCGACCGCAGAGCCACCGCGGACAGCAACAACAACAACGGAAACCGCGCCCCATCATTGTGCGCTTTGTTAACAGAAAGGCGGCAGACACAGTGCTTCAAAACAGGCGTATGTTAAAACGCACACCTTTTGTGATCACGGAAGACTTAACACGTGCAAACTTCGCTCTCCTGAACTACTGCTGGGTCCATCCTGACGTGGACGACGCATGGTCCAAACGAGGCAACATCTTTGTGAAGAGAGGCACCAGGATCAGGAAGATCGAATCCAGGTCGGATCTCCCGGACTGTCCCCTTGACTCCTCCACGCCACACATGCAACGACGCAGACGACAACGTGATCCTCAATCCGGCCAGGACCCCCACGCGGACAACAACAACACCGGCCCAAAGTCTCAGTGCTGCGGTTATTATGGCCGATCAAAACAACACCCAGGCCAGTATGACTGATGAGGAAACTCAAGTGAAACATGTGTAGAAACGAAGGTGGGTGTCTCTAGCTTCTCTTGTAATGTTTACACTCATGCACAAGTAGTATCTAGTACATCCTCTTTTGTCTGCTTTTGCCCCACCTTTCGTTACGTTTAACTAAGTGCGATGTACTCTTTGGTGGGCGTGACAGACCGGGAAGGGCGCAGCGCTAGTCCTGCAGCCTCTCTCGATCTCTTCCACCTGCATAGATAGTAATTTGTAGTGTGTGCCACACTACTCCCGAAATTTCTCTTTGCTCCTTTAACACCACTGTCGTGTACTAAGTGCTTGAGTGTAGCAGACGAGAGAAGGCAGAAACGGACACCTGTAGTACATCAACATGTCGTTACTGGGGACACTAACACGCGATTGGGTGATTCCGGCAGCGACAAGGGAAAGAACTATGTTACTGAATCATGGCGGCGGCAGTTGCGAACACGTATGTGGTTCTCAGGAGCTCTTAATCCTGTTCGTGCATGGGCTACCGACGACCAGAACTTAAAAATACCCAATGTACTACGAGTTAGTAAATTACGGCCGGTGGAAAATCTGTTTTCCGTGATCCAGAAGTTTCTATTGTTTTCATGAAAAATCTAGAAGTGGTGACCTTGTTTCGACTGTAGCTAATTTCGCGACGGGAGGCGCTACGCATTTAGGGTCAAGGTCTGAGTCTCCCGGAAATTTCGTGAAAACAATACAAACTTCTGTATCACGGAAAACAGATTTACATTAATAAAACACAATATGAACTAAACGTAGCAACTCCTCTGTCTCACTCAACCTTCTAAAAAAAAAAAAAAAAAAAAACACAAAAAAACACACACACACACAAAAACAGCTGTTATCTTTCGCATACAAGTAAAACATTAACAAAACACACAGCCACGCTCGTAACAGGTAAGTTCACGTATTGGAAAACAATTTTGTTTCTTGCGTAAACATTTCAGCTCGAGCTTGCAGAACGAAAAGTAAACTTGAACCGTAATTTGGAGATGTTGTTCCCGATAAAACGCGCTTGGCAAATCTGAGTGCCCGCGTGTACCATTTCTCACAAATCAATCTCGGCAAATTAAAAAAAAAAAAAAAAAAAACTTTCCGTCAACATTTGTTGCGCCATTCTGACGGCGACAGGACGACATACGAGCGACACTGATCAAATTCAAAAGTGACACGACTTGTATGGGGGTCATTGACTGTGGACAGTACTGATTTGGCCACGGCTGCTGTGATGACCACCGCACGGAAGGATGACCACTGCACGATGTGCACAGTAGCGTGGACGGAGCCCGACAGGAAGCGGGGGCAGTTTTTCGGCACGGTTTTGTCGCTGTTTCTGGACACTGTGTGAACTCTGCAACTGTGACAGAGTTGACTGTGCTTGCACGGTCGACTCTGTAAAAAAAAATTTCACACTTCGGAAAGCTTTATGTTGGGAGCTTAGATCTTTAACCGACGGAGGCTAATGACATTGGTCATAACTTTTGTTTTAGGTCGACTTCAGTAATGGTAGAGCGTTGGATTTTCAGTGTTCGGGTCATGAGTTCGAATCCTGGCTGGGGCCGAGTATTTGTATTTGTATTTGTATTTGTATTTTTACCCGTTTCCCCGTCTTTGATATCACTCATACGCGGTGGAAAAAGGACGTTAAACTCCCAAACACCCACCCACTCACTCGACCTCAGTGGCATTCTTGGAACAGAATATCGTAAGCGCCCCACCAAATGCACGCGCTCCTCTTACTGCCTGTCAGAATCCGTCGCCCTAGCTGACTTGTTGCACGTGCAAGGATAGTGTGTGTGTGTGTGTGTGTGTGTGTGTGTGTGTGTGTGTGTGTGTGTGTGTGTGAGAGAGAGAGAGAGAGAGAGAGAGAGAGAGCGGCATTTTTGGTCGTGTTTGTTCGTGCTTGCGCACAAGCGCCACGTGCTCGTTACAAACGGGGAATCTAAAGTCTGTTTCCGAAAACAGTACAGACTTCAAACTTCGCTAAAATTTAAACTGAAAAGTTCACTAATATGCCGAGACAAGTGTGTCAGGCAGAAAATTATGTGAGTAGAGTAGAATCCATATGAGGCCGCTAGATACCCGATCTATATTAATTTTTTTACTGCCAGCTCTCAAATTAGGGTGGGTGTTTGGAGGTTTAACGTCCTTTTCCACCACGTACGGGTGATATCAAAGACGGGCCACAGATGAAAAAGCCAGAACAAATATTTGGGCCCAGTCGGGATAGGAACTCACGACCCGAGCGTTAGAAGTCCAAAGCTCAACCATTCGGCCATTCCGGCTCCCCTCTCAGAGTAGGGGCAAAAAGAATAAATGCGCAAATTCAATTATCCAGACCAGTGAGCCGCACTCTAGTTCTGTCAGCTGGCACTGTAGCGTAGCAGGCTGCTGCCGTTTGTCCTATCAGTTCCCGTGGGCCACCTTGTTATCCTCATCAGCCAGTTGCAGGACGTCGTCGCGGGACACCAAGCCTTCCTTTAGGAACCCGTCCAGCAGTCTCCATGCCTCGCCCTCAGTGTACACACCATTATCATAGTCACCCCTTTCTCTAGCGCTCTGGTCCATCAGCTTCAGCATTCTGCCCTCTTTTGCCTTCTGTTTACGCTCCAGGATGACATTGATAGTGTAGAGGAAAGGGTTGAGCGCCGAGTTGAGCGGCAGCACCAGGATAGCGACAGCCACGTTGGCCTCCCCAGGAATAGGGACATCGTTAGCAGCCATCAGACCCAGCACGCCGATGGGGAACCAGCACACGAAGTCGGACACGGCGATGGTGATGAGGCGACGGGCGATGGTGTGGTCTTTGGACGTCCTGTTCGTGTCAGTGGCCGACATTTCATTGGTCTGGATGGACCAGTAGATCAGCACCTGACCCACGCCGATCACAACAAACAGCGTGAAATTGACGATGATCAATATGGCGAAAGCAAAATCGTGTCCCGGGAACTCGGCGCGTGTGACGGGAAGCGGAATACAGATACCGGTGTGGCCGTAGAATTGCCAGTGCGAGGTTGCTGGGAGCAAGGGTAATACAGCCAGCACGTGACCCAGGCCCCAAGCTACTGCGCATGCTATAAGCGCTGAGGTTTTCCGGAAACGGAAGTGACTGAAAGGGAAGCGGACGACGAGAAATCGCTCCAGCGTGATGAGGCAGATGATGAAGGCCGACACCTCGTTCGACAGCAAAGACAGGAAGCCTGCTAGTTTACACACTGCGCCGTTCCTCCATGCAATGTCTTCCCACAAGTAGTTGCCCAGGTAAAGACGGTCCGCCACACCTATGATAGCTAGATACAAACCCATCAGGAAGTCAGACACGGACAGGTGTGTTACAAACACGTCATATCCCATGTTGGCCGCCATCTTCCTGAAGAACACGCGATACACAAAGCTACCGCAGTTTCCCACCAAAGTGAACACGGCAAAGACAGAGAGAAAAGCACGAAATAGTTCCGAGCGTAACAACGCGTCACAGGACGAGATCTCGTCAGACGGCGCGCGGCACATGTTGACGTCGAATACGTCCGGCAGCGTGGCCGGGCAGCAGAGTTTGAAGTTGTCGGCGTAAACTGCTTCCAGTTTCTCCAGTCCTTTAAACACTCCTCTCGAAAAGCTCGACACGGGACAACCTCGCAGATCCAACACACGCAGGTCTTGTAGCGGCTGGAATCCCTCGGTGTGTAGACGGCGCAGACCGCTGTCAGACAGGTTGAGTGTCTGGATGTTGAGAAACACGTCCATCAGGACACGGTCCATCTCCTCCAGCTGAAGACGAGAAAGGTCTAATGTTATGACCGAGGTCAGTGACGTGTCTGGTGATACACTGGGGAAGAGGGAGGTCAGCGGGTTACCAGCCAAAGACAGAACTCTCAGGTGTTTAAGCTGTTGTATGTTCTCCCCCCTGATGACAGTCAACAGGTTGTCGCTGATGTCCAGTGTGTGTAGATTAGGAAAGTTCAGCGTATCCAGGTCAGTCAGATTACACTTACCCAGACTCAGGTAAACCAGCATGCTGTTGTTAGTGACGTCAGACGGCGACATACCGGACCCGCTGGCGTCCAGAAAGCGTAGTTCAGGGTACAGGGCAGCACTAAAGGGCCGTGTGCAAAAGAAAGCCGTCCCGTAGCACGTGCAGCTGTTGGGACACTGCAGACCGTCACACAACAGTTCGTCATCGCGCTGCGGACACTGGTATATCTCGTCACACAGGTGATCAGGATGGAGACAGATCCTAGAAGCGCGGCATCTGTAGAAACCGGGACACGTGTAGTTGTCACACTCCGCCTCGTCCTCTCGGCCCGGACAGTCGTACACGTCGTTACAGCGTAAGAAAACCGGCAGGCAGTAACCGTCGCCTGGACACTGGAAGTGGGACTCCGGACACAACGTGGTGGTGTTAACGTTACTGGGCTGCTCTACAGTGAAACGCATGGTCTTGGTGAAGCTGACGAGTGCTGGGGGCCGTGGAGGTTGGTAAAGAACATTCTCACTACGGGGGAAAATACAGTCCAGCTCGTCCGCACCGGTCACACACTGCGCCTTCTTGTCACACTGCTGTTCTCTCGGTATGCACTTGTAGATAATGACACATACATTCATTCACGCATACATGCATACATACATACATACATACATACATACATACATACATACATCATCATCATCATCATCGTCGTCGTCGTCGTCGTCGTCATAGTCGAAAATACCGACGAGTATTTTGATCCAAGACGCAAGTCAACCCTGAGCTTTAGCGAAGGATCAAAATACGAGTCGGTATACAACAGCTTGATGGGGTGTAAATGCTTTATCGTCCTTTTTTGGGCTAATTTATGGTATATTTTGAACGTTTACCCTAGTAAAAACTGACAGTCGACAGCGGCTGCATATAGCAGACGAACGAGTTTGTACGTCGGCAGAGCACTACGCCGACAGAATAAAGTGCGCCTTTTTATGCTGGCAAAACGGTGTCAATTCACTCATGAACTAAAATCCAAACAAAAACACAAGTTTTAAACTTCCACTAAAGACACAAACAAACGTGCTGACGCTTTCAAGGAAATGTAAATTTGCGAGTGAATGCGAAACCGAACAAGCACAGCTTAGTCTGTTCACGCTTTGCACGATTGGGGCGCGTTCAAGCGGGGGTCTTCCTGTCGCGATTCTTCACGAAATATGAAGCTTTGTGTTTATTCTAATATTTGTAGTAGATGTACACCGATGAAAGTGTCCTTCCCCCAGCAGCTACATTTTATAACTGCATGCGTGACTCAAACGATTCAAGAAGCTTCTGTTCAATCGGAGATCTATCTAGACCACGAATCCGCTGCCATTCTCTGCGCCGATAGCACACGACCAAATCAGTACCCAGCATACACGTCGGTGAGACGCCAGCTTCGATTGAACTTTTTGAGAACGACTTGATAAGTCTTGGTTAAAACTGTCCGAAATTTGAGTAAGGATTGCTTGCTAGGTACAGGCTAATGTAACTGTTGTTTTGTACTTGTACAACGAGTTTATGAAATTGGAAACACCGATACGCCGAGTCAAAAATGTTTCGTCGTCGATGGTGATGACATAGGGAGCAAGTTCTGCCCGAGGAGTAGTAATACATGTACTTGCTCATCGATGACGATGGGTTTTTGGCCAAAAAGGCTGTATCTCTGTTCTTTCTGTCTGAAATAAAGAACCTTTTTGCAGGCAATCACTCCTGATTGTCATGTGATGTCGTGCTCTGTGTCACATGATTTCTCAAGTACTAGTACAATACGGACACTTATTCCACAGGAGAGATCAAAGAAAAAGAGGCCGCTATGGATGATAATGTTCTAGATCAGACCTGTTTAGTATGTAGGCAGCCCTGCACTGACAGCGTTCTTGGTTCTTCTTTCATGAATTTGTTATCCAATAAAGTATTGGAGTTGTATTCTGTTGTATCCCGTGTCTTCTCTGCGAGTGAACGAAGAGAGCGACATAGCAGACGTAAAATACAAGACCACGTCTCCAAACAGAGGAATTCGGAAAGAAAGTGGCGAGACCCCCAAGAAAAACCAGCATCACGTCAATCAAACATGACGCTCATACTTTGCGTCAGTGCGCGTGCGTCTCTTTTTCGATGTTTGTGAGGCTTGTGGTTTGTGGAGGAAATGTGCTTTGAGTACAAATTTTCGAGTCAACTGACTACAACGGCTGCAAAGAATTTTTCTAATTTTTTGGTATATTTTTAAGGCACCCCAGACACATTATCTCCATATAGTGGAGAAGTGCGTTCACTGCACCATACACGTCAGCATCGATGACGCACGTTTTCTTACGTCATTGTCAGAGTTACACTTGCAAAATCGTCTCTGCGGGAGATCGGCAGTGACCTGCACAGAAAATTGCATATGAACACAGAGGCTTGCCTATGAACGTGGAAAATTTAGCCCGTCCTATGGTGTTGTTTACATTACTATGGAAACAACATAAAAACGACAAATTCTTTATCAAATAAGGATTTTGCTTGTAAAGGATAGTTGTTCAATTGTTCAGTCCGATTCTGTTGTACCCTCAGCCTCTGAAAACTTGAAATAGCAATTGCACTTACTGAAACTGGGTGACAATAGCAGCGGTTACACCCACTCACGTCTTTCTGTACCACGTACCTCGTGCTTGCCACACACAAAGTACGTCTTTCTGTACCACGTACCTCGTGCTTGCCACACACAAAGTACGTCTTTCTGTACCACGTACCTCTTGCTTGCCACACATGAAGTGACGAAGCGGATCACATGGCGGGAAGACACAGAAGTCTTCATCACTGCCGTCGTTACAATCAGAGCGATGGTCACACACCAACGTGTACGGCACGTGCTGTATCTCGTTCCTACAGGTGAAGGACGGAGGAAGTGGCGTCAGCGTGACGTCACACGGAGCAGCCGAGCCATACTTTCGCTGCCAGCACATGCTGGGAACGTCGCAAGCCAAAAAGACGTGCGTGTGGTGATCGGTGGGACATGTGGTAAGTTCAGCTCGAGCTGTTGGCCATGTCATAGGTTGAAGACGGATTCCCTGCAGCTCAGCTGTCCGTAGGTTGGTTGCCTCCTTTCCTGGTTCCATTTCACACAGAAGAGCAGAGAGTTTTTGGTATGTGCATGTAATGATCCCCATGCTGTGGCTTAGACCCGCGGAGAACAGAGGGTTGAGCCTGCTGTATGTGTAGGTGAACCCGCCACACCTAGGCGGGATAGGAGTGTTCTTGTCGTTAATGTGTGCGTAGAAGGCAATGTTGCCATCACCCCAAGACCATTCGCTGCGGTACCTTTGATATTATTTATTATGACAAAACTATTAATCTCGGCATAGTCGTATTCTGCTTGTAATTGAAAATAACACGCGTGTGTGTGTGTGTGTGTGTGTGTGTGTGTGTGTGTGAGTGTGTGTGTGTGTTTGGTGCATATCATCAAGTCTTGAAACTTTCCCACTGTCATCAGTTTGAACTTTATAATCATTTATTTGCCTTATGAAACTCACGGTTTAACTTAAAGTATCCTTGTTAAAGAACCCAGAGAAACAGTCACGATAACGTTCCTTAATTTTACAACTTTGAACGGGTGGGTGGGTGGGTGGGTGTAGGTGTGGGTCTTTACATCCTCGTGTCGACCGGCATACCGTACATTTCAGGCATCGCCGAAGTCGCGGCAGACAGTCCCACATAGACCCAGTCAAAGTAGAAGTCCGTCAGAAACGTCCAAACCGCATCCCACTCATCCGGGGTCTTCAGGTTAGGAAGGTGACCTCCACGTTTCGCGCACCGCTGAAACGCGTCGTCCCAAGACATGCTACTGCTGTATTTCTGCTTGGAGAAAAGGTAACATTTGTTCCCTATAGACAGAAGCCCCGGTCTGCAAGCACTGGTCTTATTGTGACAGTTTATTTCGTCTTTAGCGTTGCGACACTCCACTTCATCGTTACAACGCAAGTGATGCTGAAAGTCCGCCCAGTGAGGCACGGAACAGTTCCACAAACCGTCCGCTAACTGCTGGGGAATGTTTGGCAGGCCGTGGAAGGAAAAGTAGATTTTGAAACCAGTTCCTTCGTCTTTCTGGTTACTATGAAACTTCACCGACAGATTCTGGTGAGGGTAGAGTCGCGTTTCCGGTGGAAAATAGTCACACGCTTTCCATATCTCCTGTCCCAAACACGTGCCTTCAGCATAGAGGGCAACGTAATCTTTAGAACAGAATCTCGTACCGTCTGCTGGTAAATCCATATGAACGAAACTGAGCATGGAGAGCTGACCAGCCCCAGCTGACAATGTGACGCAGCTATCGACGTCACTGGGGTATTTGCCAGTTCCACCGAAGTTAGGGGTGTGTATATAGCCTGCAAACACACAATATTCACAGTATCGTGGACACGGCCAGGGGTGTGTATACAGACTGTAGATACACAATATCACTGACATAGCTAGGGCAGCATATCATGGACATAGCTGGGGTTGTGTGTGTGTGTGCAGGTTGTAGATACACAATACTCACCATGACATAGCTAGGGTTGTGTGTGTGTGTGTGTGTGTGTGTGTGTGTGTGTGTGTGTGTGTGTGTGTGCAGGTTGTAGATACATAATACTCACCGTATCATGGACATAGCTAGGGTTGTGTGTGTGTGTGTGTGTGTGTGTGTGTGTGTGTGTGTGTGTGTGTGTGCAGGTTGTAGATACACAATACTCACCGTATCATTGACAAAGCTAGAGGTGGTGTGTATACAAGCTCGTAGATACACAGTACTCACAATATCATGACATAGCTAGCGGTGTGCATATACATCTCTTAGATATACTCACAATATGATGACGTAGCTGCGGGGGGGGGGGGGGGTATACAGTACTCACAATATCATGACACAGCTCTGGGGGGGGGGGGGGTATACAACCTGTATGTACACAATACTCAGAATATCTTGGACATAGCTAGGGGTGTGTGTATGCAGTCTGCAGGTACACAGTGCTCACAGGATCATGCCACAGTTTGGGGGGGGGGGGGGTATACAACCTGTATGTACACAATACAGTGGACTTCGGATATAAGAACAGCGCCGGGGCCAGCATTTGGGTGTCCTTATAAGCGAGGTTTCTTATAAGCATACCTCGGATATAAGGTCAGGTGTGCTAGTGTGTGTTCTTATAACGAAGGAAAGAAGAAAATATTGTGGACAAGCTAAAAAGAGTCGTATATCGACCTCTAATGGACTGTGTGCGTGCGTGCGCGCGCGCGCGCGCGCGCGCGTGTGTGTGTGTGTGTGTGTGTGTGTGTGTGTGTGTGTGTGTGTGTGTCCACGGCAATCTCTTGCTTGTTTAAGCCTTTGCGTCAATGAAGTGGAACTTGCTGGTTGGCTTGATCTCGATGCAATATACTTACTTACTTAGGCCCTTGGCTCCACGTGGAGCATAGGCCATCGACAACCCTTCGCCATCGCACTCTGTTCTGGGCTAGTCTTGCCACTCCAGTCCAGTTGGTCCCCTGCTTACATAGCTCTGCCTCAGTGTCCCGCCTCCAGCTGTTGCGAGGCCGGCCTCTCTTCCTTTTCCCCTGCGGGTTCCATGTCAGGGCTTGGCGTGTGGTGCTGGATGCTGGCTTCCTGAGGGTGTGTCCAATCCAGCCCCACTTCCTCCGCAGGATCTGCTTGGCCACTGGTTCCTGCCCCGCTCGCTCCCACAACTCTTCATTCCGGATCTTCTCTGGCCATCGGATGTTGAAGATGCGCCTCAGACAGGTGTTGAGAAATGTCTGGATCTTCTGCTGCATCGTCTTCGTTGTCCTCCATGTTTCGCATCCGTAGAGCAGAACTGACTTCACGTTGGAGTTGAAGATGCGAAGTTTGGTTCTTATGCTGACAACTTTGGATGCCCAGACGTTCTTCAGCATGACCATTGCTGCCCTTGCCTTGCCGATTCTGGCTGTGACATCTCGGTCTGTGCCTCCCTGTCCATCAACCACACTCCCCAGGTAGACAAAAGACTCCACCTCCCTGATGGGCTCTCCACCGACTGTGACTGGTGTGTTGGCAGTGGTGTTGATCTTCATCAGCTCGGTTTTCTTCCTGTTGATCTTGAGCCCTGTTCCGGCTGATGTGGCTTCCAGGCACGTAGTCTTGTCCTGCATCTGGCTGTGGCTGTGAGACAGGAGCGCCAGGTCGTCCGCGAAGTCGAGGTCATCCAGCTGCGTCCAGAGTGTCCACTGTATCCCGTTTTTCCTGCCTGCTGTAGTGGTCTTCATGATCCAGTCGATGACCAGGAGGAAGAGAAACGGGGACAACAGGCATCCCTGGCGGACTCCGGTCTTCACCTCGAAGCTTTCTGACAACTGGCCGGCATGGGCAATCCTGCAGCTCATGTCTTGGTAGGTGCACTGGATCAGGGAGATGATCTTCCCGGGAACTCCATAGTGCCTTAGCAGCTTCCACAGCGCCTCTCTGTCTACACTGTCGAAGGCCTTCTCATAGTCTATGAAGTTGATGTAGAGGGGGGAGTTCCACTCCAGTGACTGCTCCACAATGATGCGTAGGCTGGCAATCTGGTCAGCGCAGGACCTGTTCCTGCGAAAGCCTGCCTGCTGGTCTCGGAGCATGGGGTCGACTGCCTCTCTCATCCTCTCCAGTAGAATTCTGTTGAGAACCTTGCCTGGCACTGACAGGAGCATGATCCCTCGGTAGTTGCTGCAGTCCCTGAGGTCCCCTTTCTTTGGCAGCTTGATGACGATCCCTTCTTTCCACTGGGCTGGCACCTCTTCCTTCTCCCAGATCTTGCTGAACAGGCTGTGCAGCATGTTGACGGCTGTCTCTGTGTCTGCTTTAATGGCTTCTGCTGGTATCTCGTCCGGCCCTGCAGCTTTCCCATTTCTCAGTGTCATGATGGCTTTCCTGATCTCCGCCTTAGAGGGCTTGTCGCAGTTGATGGGTAGTTCTGTCTCAGCTGGCGGGATGTCTGGTGGTGTTTCAGGGATGGGGCGATTTAACAGCTCCCTGAAGTGTTCTGCCCATCGCTTCAGCTGTTCCTCAGTTGTTGTCAGTGGGTGCCCGTTCTTGTCCTTCACTGGTTTGTCTGTCTGCTGAAATTTGCCCGCGAGCTTCTTGGTCACCTGGTACAGGTCTTTTAGATTCCCTTGTCGGGCTGCTTCCTCTGCTTGACTGGCCAGGTTGTCGATGTAGTCCCTCTTGTCCTTCCTGGTGCTCCTCTTCACTTCTCTGTCAGCTGCTGTGTATTCTTCCTGTGCCTTTGCCTTAGCTCTTCTTGTTCGGCTCGTGTTCAGTGCAGTTTTCTTCTCTTTCCTAACTTCCAGCTTCTGGATGGTATCAGCAGAGATCCATTCCTTATGTTGGGTCTTTCTCTTGCCAAGGACCTCTTCGCATGTGTCGTGCCAGAGTTTCTTGCTGTGTTCCCACTGTGTCTCGATGTCCATTTCACTGTCTTCTATCAGGTCTTACAGTGGCTGGAACCTGTTGGAAAGGCTGATCCGGAATGCTGCTTGTGTGTCTGTGTTCCTGAGAAGTCCAACGTTGTACCTGGTCCGTGTGCTGTTGGCGTTGGTGTGCCTCTTAAGCCGAATCGATGCAATATAGTTTACTTCTTTTGCGTACGTGAAACATAAATTTAATGCAAATAACTCTAGAAGTTATGTAACAATAGCTGTCTTAATGAAAATGAGAGAGAGAGAGAGACACAGAGAGAGAGAGAGAGAGAGAGTTACGATCAGATTTTGACAAAATGACTTTAAAGAATACAAGGATACAAAGGCCGCGTTTCTTAAGGCGGGCGTTTCGAAACGTTCCGGGGCGCTTTCCTATGAAACCGTTTGCATGCACCTTGCCCGCGGCGTGCAGAAAAAGCGCTCGCGTGCGCAGTCTGAAGCAAGTTCGCCGCGAACAAAAGGTCACGTGATCAGTTTCTATGTAAACAAAGGCCCACCGAAGGCCTCGTTGAAGTGGAACTAAGAAATGGCTTAAAATGAATTTGCGGGTGGATGGAGACCTTCTGTCCCAACTTGTAATTGTGCAGAATAGTATACGAAAATAATTTGAGCTAATTGCACCGGGCCGTGGTCGCCAGTCATTCACGGATATGTTGTGCGTGTTTGTGGGGAAGGAGTGGTCAAAGTGAGTACGTAATGGTGCCTTACGTCTCCGTTTTGCATCGAGCAGAACATGCATACTAGCGGTAGACCATGCTCCAAGTCAGTAATTATTGCTCCTCGTCAAAAACGTCGTCTTCTGCGCTCAAAAGATGACTGATAGCTGCAAGCACTAGAGTTTTCTTCTTCCTTTTCAATCTTGCCAACAACCGTGTTCGTGATTCCGCCGCCATTTTGAAAGCGCCTTGGTTCTAATTGGCCGTTTCCCAACGAGGCAAAGCGACCTCCGCAAGCGCCCGCGAGCGCATTTGCGTAAGAAACGCGGCCAAGGATACAAGGAAATTTATTGGCCAAGTTTTCAACAACAACAAAAAACAAGATGGTCAGACATTCAAATGTGTTCCCAGTCTACGGCGTTCGCAGGGGAAAATAACGGTTTTTAACGACCCCTCCCCCTCCCCGCTCCTCCCCTCCCCACTCCACAAACTCACTCACAAACTCACAAGGGTTACGCTCGACCTCTCTAATTATTTCGATTTTTTGTTGGAGAGACAATGCTTTTCTCTTACGCTCCACCATTTTGTAGAAGAAATGTTTCTTGGAAATTCCGGGAAATGAAACGAAACGAAAATGAACCTAGCATAACTTCTGCTTTCGGTTCTTATATCCGAGGGGAGGTCGTGTTGGGAACAAGCAGATGGTGTCTTTACAAGCGAGGGTTCCAAAAATAGAATAATCGCAGACTTCCTAGAAATGATCATTCCTACTTGCGGTTCTTATATCCGAGGAAAGTTTGATGTGGGGACCTAGCAAGTGCTGTCCATATAAGCGATGAACCCTATATCAGAGGGTTCTTCTATGCGAGTTTTAATAAGTGATCACAAAGAACAACTTTGGCAGGGACCTGCTTTGGGGTGTCCCTATAAGCGATGGTTCTTATATCGGAGGTCCTTATAAGTGGAGTCCACTGTACTCAGAATATCTTGGACATAGCTAGGGGTGTGTGTATGCAGTCTGCAGGTACACAGTGCTCACAGGATCATGCCACAGTTTGGGGGGGGGGGGGTATACAACCTGTATGTACACAATACTCAGAATATTTTGGACATAGCTAGGGGTGTGTGTATGCAGTCTGCAGGTACACAGTGCTCACAGGATCATGCCACAGTTTGGGGGGGGGGGGGTATACAACCTGTATGTACACAATACTCAGAATATCTTGGACATAGCTAGGGGTGTGTGTATGCAGTCTGCAGGTACACAGTGCTCACAGGATCATGCCACAGTTTGGGGGGGGGGGGGGTATACAACCTGTATGTACACAATACTCAAAATGTCATGGACATAGCCAGGGGGGGGGGGGGGGTGTATGCAGTCTGTTGGTACACAATACTCACAATATCATGGTATAATGGACATAGCTCGGGGTGTGTGTATGCAGTCTGCACAATACTCAGAATACCTTGGACATAGCTAGGGGTGTGTGTATGCAGTCTGCAGTCTACACAGTGCTCACAGGATCATGCCACAGTTTGGGGGGGGGGGGGTATACAACCTGTATGTACACAATACTCAAAATGTCATGGACATAGCCAGGGGGGGGGGGGGTGTATACAGTCTGTAGGTACACAATGCTCACAATATCATGGACATAGCTAGGGGTGTGTGTATACAGTCTGTAGGTACACAATGCTCACAATATCATGGACATAGCTAGGGGTGTGTGTATACAGTCTGTAGGTACACAATACTCACAATATCATGGACATAGCTAGGGGTGTGTGTATACAGTCTGTAGGTACACAATGCTCACAATATCATGGACATAGCTAGGGGTGTGTGTATACAGTCTGTAGGTACACAATGCTCACAATATCATGGACATAGCTAGGGGTGTGTGTATACAGTCTGTAGGTACACAATGCTCACAATATCATGGTATAATGGGCATAGAGGTGTGCGTAGATAAACAATACTCACAATATCATGGACACAGCTAGGGGTGTAAAAATAACATGCAGATACACAATACTCGTAATATCAAAGCGAGGGACGGTGCCAAAGAGAAATAAATGCACGTGTACAACATGGGAAGATACCATACGCACGACAGCAACAGCCCAGCTTACCGGAAGTTCCCGTGAGGAAGACAATTGACAGAGATGGCGTTTCTCCTTCCTCGAAACTCATGTGAAACAATGACGTCTGTGACATTTTGTAGACAACCATTTCAATGGTGACAATGTTTTCAGTACTGAGGATCTGCAGACTTCCAGAGGATGAACAGGTAAATTTGCGTAAATTCCCCCACACATAACTAGTCGCCCCGTCGTCGATATAAAGACTGAACCACGTGGAACATGGAGAAGGCAGCTGATGGATCGTCATTCTGATGACCTTTTTACGGGGAACGACAAGAAAAATACGGCAGTCAACAAAGTCCGAAATGCTCGCATTAGGAAAAGTGTCTGTGCCAAGTTTTCGATATGTGATGTGTCCTCGCGAGGCGTTCAAAGTCAAAGTTCCTTCGGCAGACAAGCATTGGCGTATCTCATCGGTCGATAGTGAAGACGTCTCGTTAGACAATATCCTCGAAGATGTTGCCTCTAACGCGTGCATAGATGCCGTTCTACTTGAAAGAACACTCTCCGTTCCGCATGGGCTGGTATTTGTTGTCATCCTGGGGCTCTGTGAAGTCATACCGTTGTCGTCAGCAACTTTGTTATGAGCGTTAGCAGTGGTTCCATTGGTCGGTACATGATGGTAAGATGCATTGGTTCTATTGGTTGGCGAACGGGTGTTAGATATTTCGGTTCTTCTGGTCGATGCGTGGTCATAAGCCGTGGTTCTATTCACTAGTTTGTGGATGTGCACGGACAGTGTTTCGCTGGTCGGTGCGAGTTCATTGGCTTTGGTATCAGTGTGTTGCGTGTGGCCGTAAGCTGTATTCCCAGTGGAAGGTGCTTGGTCATGATCTCGTGTCCTGTTGGTTGGTGTGCGGCTGTATCCTATGTTTCCTTTGGTAGATGCAAGGTCATAATCGCGGTTGGTTGGGATGTGGTTGTAAGGTAAGGCTTTACTGGAGAATGAGTGGTCATAATATACGGCACCAGTGCTCAGAGTCTGGTGGATAAACGTGTCTTCAAGTCTCTTATTCGTCAGCCACACATCGCCGCGATCCGCATCGTCTGGGTTGCTTAGTAACGTTGGCGAATATTCCTTATAGTCGTTTGTACTTTTGGTTAAACTGGATTTCAGGACAACCGCATGGACATGAGATAATGAAACATAGGCGATTTTCGTGACATCATATACGTAGTTGGAACTTGACTGGTTGAAAAGCGCTATACTTTGAAGAAGTAGAATGAAAATCCATTCATGTGTTCTGAATTGTTTGGCCATGTTGCAGACAGATAACGAGATGTAAGAAGTCCGCCCACAGTATTAGTTAGATGCTGAACCGTACTTGACGGCCGGACAGTCGCAGAGACACGCAAGCGAATGAAGGCAAAACACTTTGAAATGGGCTGGAGCGAATAAAGACAAAACACATGACTGGAAGGGCTTTTGGGGTTTTTTTGTCTTTATTTTTTTCTTTTTTTTTTCTTTTTCTCTTTCTTTTCTTGATGTGATTTATTAATTAAACAAATTCCTGTCTCTGGTCCTAAGTGTATACCCTCAGGATTTGCTCTCAGCTTGTTTCTCTTGTGAAACAAGCGGGTTGTCGCTGTGGGAAACGTCGGTATCGTGTTTTACCGCGCCCTAATGACCCATAGGAGACCTTATGTAGTACATGCAGCCTTTCACAAATTATCACGATTTTCCCCCAAGGAACCGTAAAACGAATGTGTCTTCTTGTTTCTCTAAAACTACACCATATCGTTTTGCCGTTCTGCAGGTAGTAAAATTTCGCGACATTGTGCGGCGCGCGTGCGTTCGTGCGTGTGTGTGTGTGTGTGTGTGTGTGTGTGTGTGTGTGTGTGTGTGCGTGTGATGCCTTTGTGAAATACATTGTTCTTTGTGCCACAATTAATTTGTCTTTCTTGGGGACACTCCAGAGCTGTTGAATCGAAGACAATTTGTCCTGCACATTTGTTTTCTGCTTTCGTTTGGAACCTCAGTGGAATACAATAAACCAAATGGTTGTCTTGCACATACATGTACTGGCTTTAGTATATTCATGTATTTTAGTATTTTTACCTACAGTTTGTTAAACTCTTGAGACCGGTTCATCATTGCGTGTGCTTCGTTTTCTTTGCTTTCTCCGTGGGAACACGCACACACATACACGTGCACGCACGGATGCAAGCGCGCACGCACAGACGCATGGACACGAGTGAGCAGAGGGAGTTAAGACAAGATGGCCGAAGATCGCATGAAGGTGAGCGAGCGGCTAATACATGACATTTAATGTCTGCAATCTCAACAAAAAGCCGCAAACGTTTTTTTTTTTTTTTAACTGCTACTCCTGTGCCTGTACAAAATGCAGGCAGCTCTGTCACAATTGCAGTGTTTACAGCGCTTCGGAGACCCACATAAAACCAGAGCGTGAGTTGTCAGTGGGTGGTTGGCTCTACCATTCGGCCACCCCGGCTCCCCGAGTTTTCAGTGACTTCACTGTGCTTTCGGTCAGTGAGCGAGACACATCGCTACAGCGTCTAGCGGGTGTTGTGTGCTGCACTAGACTAACCACTGCGGTCTTTATCGCTCAGACAAAACGTAAATAAGCTGTGAAATCAGGCTGCCCTTGGCTTTTATAGGGGTTTCAGGGACGCTTAAAAATGCACAGTCGGATAGGTTTTGAGTTGTTTGTATATAGAGACACAATTTCATGGGATGGGGCAGATTTTGCTGCGCGCAGCATCAAGTTTCAGTCCACATAGAACAAGATGGCCACCAGCCCAATATGTTGTTTCCATTTGATCACCTGCTATCGTCACGGTCGTTCTTTTGTAATGCCATGTATCCACACACACACACACACACACACACACACACACACACTCTCTCTCTCTCTCTCTCTCTCTCTCTCTCTCTCTCTCTCGGAATGGAAACAACTGACCGGGCTGTCACACCAATCTTGTTTTTGGAAGAGAGACGTCAAGTTGTATTCTTTGAAATCTATGACGTTTTTGCTCACTGGGATGACGCATAATACATTTGGCGTAATAACTTTGATACAGTTCTTGCAATGAAAGCAGGCCCATGAAAATTGAAGTGTTGCTGCTGCGTGCGCAGTGTAAAGATCGAATTAATACCGACCCAATATGTTTAACAGACAAGTCTGCGCGGCGAACGTTTTCTAACTATGTGTTATGTCAGACATACACACACGCGCGCGCACACACTCACACGCACGCACGCACGCGCACACGCACACACACACACAGACTCGCGCGAGCCGCGTTTGTGCTCCATTGAGACCTGTGTGGTGTCCTCTCACTCTACTATGCTATTGAGTGAGAGTCAGTGGGAAAAACAAAGCACACTACATCATAACCCCAGTCACGTGGCTAATCGGCTTGGTGCACGAGTTAACTACATCAATGAAACTCCCGCTTTCCCCGTCTACACATAGAGAACGTCCAAAAAGTGGCGACACATCCCCAAGAAATGCCAGTATCACGTCAATCAAACATGACGTCGGAAAAATGACGCTGATACTGCCTTTTGCGTCAGTGCGCGCGTGCCTTTTCTGCGATGGATCTGACCTGTTCAGTACGTAAGCAGCCCTGCACAGCGTTCTGGGTTCTTCTTCTTTCATGAATTTGTTCTCCGTGCATATTCTGTTCATAAAGTATTGGAGTTGTATTCTGTTATATCCCGTGTCTTCTCTGCGATTGCACGAAGATGGCGACATAGTAGAAGTAAAATACACCACGTCTCCAAACAGAGGAATTCGGAAAGAAAGTGGCGAGACACCCCCAAGAAAAAACAGCATCACGTCAATCAAACATGACGCACTTACTTTACGTCAGTGCGCGTGCGTCTCTTCTTCGATGTTTGTGAGGCGTGTGGCTTGTAGAGGAAATGTGCTGTGAGTACAAATTTTCGAGTCAACTGACGATAACGGCTGCAGTGAATTTTTCTAATTTTTTTGTATATTTTTTACGGCACCCCAGGCTCATTATCTATGTATAGTAGGAGCGATTTTGAGATCTAAAGTGTGTTCACCAGCACTTTTATCAGGTACGGCTTGCGCCAAAAGTATAAAAGCGAAAACCTCCAAAATTAACTTAGTTGAGAGTCCGTATTTATGCTATCTATGTCCAACAAATGGAGTGGTTTAGGTAAATATTACGCCTTTAAACGCCAGAAAGCCACTTTTTCTGAAAAGGGCGATTACTCGCAAATTATGTGTGCAATCGTACCTGGATCGGGCCTTCTATTAAACAATCTTGATTCATTTAGAAACCTTAAATTTGAAATCGATCGGTTCAGTATTTTCGGAGAAATAGGCATCTGAACTGGGTTCACATGCAATGTCAACTCATGCTCGGTTTACATGAAAACTATAAGAGCGACCATTTTCTAGTAGTGACTCTGTTCAGAGTCCGTATTCAAGCTATCTACTGCCAAAAAATTGTGTGATTTAAATAAATATTACGCCTGTACACGAAAGACAACCAACTTGTCTGAAAAGGGCGATAACTCCCAAATCACGTAAGCAATCATCACACGCTTGAATCGTCTAATGTAACATTTTGATATATTTGAATACCCCAAATTTGAAGCCATTCGGTTGAGTATTTTCCAAGAAACGGGCCTGGACACAATTCACACACACACAGCCGCACGCACACACGCACACACACACGCGTCATTATGTTGTTTCCATAGTAATGGAAACAACATAATAGGACGGGCTAAAATTTCCACGTTCATAGGCAAGCATCTGTGGTACAAACGCACGTCACTGCCGATCTCCCGCAGAGACGATTTTGCAAGTGTAACTCTGACAATGACGTAAGAAAACTTGCGTCATCGATGCTGACGCGTATGGTGTTCCGAACGCACTTCTCCTCCTCAGTGAGTGCCGTCTGTGCGGATGTGTGTGCGTGTGTGCGTGTGTGCGTGCGGCTGTGTGTGTGTGAATTGTTTCCAGGCCCGTTTTTTCGAAAATACTCAACCGAATGGCTTCAAATTTGGGGTATCCAAATATATCAAAATGTTACATTAGACGATTCAAGCGTGTGATGATTGCTTAAGTGATTTGGGAGTTATCGCCCTTTTGAGACAAGTTGGTTGTCTTTCGTGTACAGGCGTAATATTTATTTAAATCACTCAATGTTTTGGCAGTAGATAGCTTGAATACGGACTCTGAACAGAGTTACTACTAGAAAATGGTCGCTCTTATAGTTTTCATGTAAACCGAGCCTGAGTTGACATTGCATGTGAACCCAGTTCAGATGCCTATTTCTCCGAAAATACTGAACCGATCGATTTCAAATTTGGGGTTTCTAAATGAATCAAGATTGTTGAATAGAAGGCCCGATCCAGGTACGATTGCACACATGATTTGCGAGTTATCGCCCTTTTCAAAAAAAGTGGCTTTCTGGCGTTTAAAGGCGTAATATTTACCTAAACCACTCCATTTGTTTGGACATAGATAGCATGAATACGGACTCTTAACTGAGTGAATTTTGTAGGTTGTCGCTTTTATACTTTTGGCGAAAGCCGTACCTGATGAAAGTGCTGGTGAACACACTTTAGATCCCAAAATCGCTCCTACTATACATAGATAATGAGCCTGGGGTGCCATAAAAAATATACAAAAAATTAGAAAAATTCACTGCAGCCGTTATCGTCAGTTGACCCGAAAATTTGTACTCAAAGGCACATTTCCTCTACACAAGCCACACGCCTCACAAACATCGCAGAAAAGGCACACGCGCACTGACGCAAAACTGTATCAGCGTCAGTTTGCCGACGTCATGTTTGATTGACGTGATGCTGGCATTTCTTGGGGGTGTGTCGTCACTTTTCGGAAGTTCTCTATTTGTAGACGGGGAAAGCGGGAGTTTCATTGATGTAGTGAGCTTTGTTTTTCCCACTGACTCTCACTCAATAGCATAGTAGAGTGAGAGAACACCACATAGGTCTCAATGGAGCACATGCACAAACGCGGCTCGCGCAAGTCTGTGTGTGTGCGTGCGTGCGTGCGTGCGCGCGCGCGTATGTCTGTGTGTGTCTGTGTGCGCGCGCGCGCAGCAGACATAACACATAGTGAAAAAACGTTCGTCGCGCAGACTTGTCTGTTAAACACATTGAGCCGGTATAAATTCGATCTTCACACTGCGCAGCAGCAACACTTCAATTTTCATGGGGCTGCTTTCATTGCAAGAATTGTATCCGAGTCAAAGTTATAACGTCAAATGTATTATGCGTCATCCCAATGAGGAAAAACGTCATAGATTTCAAAGAAAACAACTTGACGTCTCTCTTCCAAAACCAAGATTGGTCTGACAAGCCCGGTCAGTTGTTTCCATTCAGAGAGAGAGAGAGAGAGAGAGAGAGAGAGAGAGAGAGTGTAGTTAGTGTGTGTGTGTGTGTGTGTGTGTGTGTGTGTGTATGTCCTCCCGAATACATGGCATTACAAAAGAACGACCGTGACGACAGCAGGTGATTAAATGGAAACAACATATTGGGCTGGTGGCCATCTTGTTTTTCCGACGTCATGTTTGATTGACGTGATACTGGCATTTCTTGGGGATGTGTCGCCACTTTTTGAACGTTCTCTATGTGTAGACGGGGAAAGCGGGAGTTTCATTGATGTAGTGTGCTTTGTTTTTCCCACTGACTCTCACTCAATAGCATAGTAGAGTGAGAGAACACCACATAGGTCTCAATGGAGCACAAACGCGGCTCGCGTGAGTCTGTGTGTGTGTGTGTGCGTGTGCGCGTGCGTGCGTGCGTGTCAGTGAGTGTGTGCGCGCGCGCGTGTGTATGTCTGACATAACACATAGTTAGAAAACGTTCGCCGCGCAGACTTGTCTGTTAAACATATTGGGTCGGGTGGGTGGGTGTTTGGGGGTTTAACGTCCTTTTCCACCACATAGGGTGATATCAAAGACGGAGCACAAATATTTGGCCCAAGCCGGGATCGAACTCATGACCCGAGCATTAGAAGTCCAACGCTCTACCATTCGGCCACCCCGGCTCCCCCATATTGGGTCGGTATTAATTCGATCTTTACACTGCGCACGCAGCAGCAACACTTCAATTTTCATGGGCCTGCTTTCATTGCAAGAACTGTATCAAAGTTATTACGCCAAATGTATTATGCGTCATCCCAGTGAGCAAAAACGTCATAGATTTCAAAGAATACAACTTGACGTCTCTCTTCCAAAAACAAGATTGGTGTGACAGCCCGGTCAGTTGTTTCCATTCAGAGAGAGAGAGAGAGAGAGAGAGTGTGTGTGTGTGTGTGTGTGTGTGTGTGTGTGTGTGTGTGTGTGTGTGTGTGTGTGTGGATACATGGCATTACAAAAGAACGACCGTGACGATAGCAGGTGATCAAATGGAAACAACATATTGGGCTGGTGGCCATCTTGTTGTAATGTGTGACAACTGCACAATCATATGACGGTAACTGCTGCACTGTTATATCTTGAATATTTACAGTCACAGAGATTTTGGCTTCACATTTTTGTTCTGCGACAGACACCGGCCCAAAGAGTTCCATTTTTGCGATTTTGCAATCCAGGGTATTCAAGTCCACGTTTCACCATCCCTCAATATCATCCATATTTTTGGCTCACTTGTGTAACAAAGTGAGTCTATGTAATAACCCTCCGTCGTCTCTCTCTCTCTCTCTCTCTATGTGTGTGTGTGTGTGTGTGTGTGTATGTGTGTGTGTGTCTGTGTGTGTGTGTGTGTCTGTCTGTCTGTCTGTCTGTCTGTCCGCAGTAAACCTTAATATTTGCATTTTCTCAGACACAATGAGCAGCAGAGGCACCAAACTTGGCAAGCTGATAGACAGCCATGAGACGTTTCAAAACATACCAAAATGATTGACCTTGACCCAAGGTCAGGGTCACTAAAGCTGTCTGTTTGGAAATTTTACATTGGCATTTTCTCAGAATCTAGGAAAGCCAGAGACATCAAACTTTGCATGATGATAGACATTGACAACACATTTACTAACATACCTGTATTCGGTCACTTTGCTCAAGGTCAAGGCCATACAAGCTGTTTTGCGGAAAACCTTCCAAAACCTTAACATTGGCATTTTCTCAGAAACAATAAACAGCAGAAGCACTAAACCTGGTTTGCTGATAAACAGCAGCAAGACCCTTCAAGACATACCATTTTGAATGACCTTGACTGAAGATCAAGGTCATCAAAGCTGTGTCATTGGAAATTTAAAATTGCCATTTTCTCAGAATGTAGTGGTACCAGAGGCATCAAACTTTGCATGATGATAGACATTGACAAAACCTGTACTGATATACTTGTATTCAATTTCCTAGAGTCAAGGTCAAGGCCATTCAAGATGTTTTGCGGAGACTTTAACGTTAGCATTTTCTTGGAAACAACAAACAGCAGAGGCACCAAACAAGGCACAATGATAGGCAGCAAAGAGACCTATGCAGACATACCCATTTGAGTTGTCGTGAAATTTTACATTACCATTTGTACAGAAATTACAAAAATTAGAGCTATCAAATTTGGCATAATGACAGTGACTGATAGCTCTTCGCTTACAGATCTCATTTGAACGACCTTGACCCAAGGTCTAGGTCATAGAAGCTGTCCTGGGAAAACTGTTTTATTGCCATTTGCCGTTTTCTTAGGAACTATGAACACGAGACACCTTACTTCAGGATAGCTAGTGATAAAAGCTTTACAAACATACTCTTTTGAATAACCTTTACCCATCTCACAAGTGAGCCAAGGAGGCTTTGCTCCTCTAGTATGTAAATATGTTTCAGTCAGGGAAGTCACAATCCCAACAGAGAAATCACCAGATATGAACGAGCACCCTCTGTCAGACGACTTATGTGATGCTGACGTCAATTGTTTAGTTCATGAAATTGACGCCACCTCCCCCCTCCCCCCCCCCCCCCCCCCCCCCCCCGTCTCTGTCCATCTGTCTGTCTCTCCTAAGATTCTAGATCCTAGATCCGCTATAGCGTAGCAGATCTAGTGTCTGTGGTAGATCTTACAGACTTGAAGAGAGAAAGAAAGAAAGAAAAACAACAAACAAACAAACAAACAAACAAACAAACAAACAAATAAACCGGCAACAATAACAACAAAACAGACAAAATAGCATGAAATGAGGAGAAACAACTTTATGAGATGGGGCCATATATATTCCTCCTTGTCAATTTTTATTGCTTTCCTTCTGCTCATACAGACCTACGTTTCATCATAGGCGGACCTTTCTATTTATGCTGTCTTGAATACAGATGCAAATGATACTATTTCAAGGCCGGGTGACGCAGCCGGATGGCGTAAGCCGAATGACGTAAGCCAGAATCAACTCACCATTCATCATCATCATCAGCCTGGTCGTCTTTTACCGGCAGCAGAAAAAAAAAAGGTGAAGGTCTATGCTCCGATTATTTATTCCGGTGCAATTATACAGTTCACTCATCAGAAGTGCGTGTTATTTTCACTGGGATGGGTAGTCGCTGAACGAGACCAACGGTATCAGCGTTGTCATAAGTGTAAGTAATCTTCATTAAGACATGAAGAGTTATTGAGTGAGGTTATTAGTAATGGTAATGACTTGACCGTAATGGTGAAGTCTTTCTTGAGAGAGAGAGAGAGAGAGAGAGAGACAGACAGACAGAGAGAGAGAGAGACAGACAGACAGAGAGAGAGAGAGGGGGGGGGGGTGGCGGCGAAAATTTTTCAGATTAATTTTTTTTTAAACTTTTTGTCTTTTTATTGTCCTTAGAGGTGAAAGCAAGGAGCGACTGTGTGTTGTCATCTTTAGTGCTGTCAGTTGGGTCCCCAAATGCCCGCATCATGGTTTTCATCGACTCCCTCTGTACTTACACATAACCAACCAATGACTACATCTGACACAAGTCTCGCGAGATTTCTGCCCTTGCAGGAGACTGTGACAAACCGCATTTATGGGGTTTTCATTAATTATGTGTTTGCAGTTTTTGAATTGTATTTTCATGTGTAGTGTTAACAGTTGAATAGTGTTATGGACAGGTAGTACTGTATTGTATTTTGTCCCAGTCTAAAAACATTTTCTCGCGCGGGAAAATGCCTGCGCACGGCTATAGCGTTTGCTTGAGTTGTTACTCTGTACTGTTGTAACTCAGGTAGACCTGAGTAGTTGTCGGCTTACGAAGTGAGCAATTGCGACAAAGATTGTCCTATCATTGACCGGTGGAGGGAACAGACCTTTTCCTGACCCGGCTTCTTTTGTGTTCCGTATGCCATAGCGCTACAGGTATGTTTGACTTTTGAATGTTGTTTGCCTATGGCAAGACCAAGTGAATTGTTTGATAATTCTATGGATAATTTGAGGCATTATGATGTATGTATGATGTATTGCTGAATGTTGAAATTCTCGAATGGTCATTGAAATGAGAGAATTGTTGTGGGATTTTTGAAGTTCATTCTTGTGAGAACAAATCAGTTGTGAAAATATGGTTTGAGTTTGATGATGATGTTATAAGTTTGAACTGTTGATATTGTATTTGTATTTGGTAAATGGAAGATGGAATTGTTGATAATTTTCTGATGTCAGTTTGCATACGGAATTTTTTTTAGATCAATGCCAGATATCATTGTTTGTGAAATGGAACTTTGTTCAGGGCAAAAGCTAGCTTATGGAGAAGTTAATACTATCCGAGATAGTGGTATTGATTACGGGTTAATATTGTACAAGAACGACGCCGGAGACCCGGTGAGCTGACCGCATATTTTGATGTCCGCCTGATCAGCGTAGACGGCACCATGTTATAACCTACTATTGTCTGACCCGTCGGTCTGGATCTTCAAGCCAGCGACGTGCTTTTGTTCTCCCTTGAGGTCACGTGCAGCCATCCATTCGAGCGCCGTGTCAAGGTGGGGTTTTCCTGAGCCTGATGGAGTAAACCATCCTCAGCGTATCATACGTGTGAAGGTGCCTGCGGTCCAGCACTGTTCCAGTCACTTCCAGAAGAAGTGCTTTCAGGTGTTCATTCCAGGAGAATGAGAACGAAGATTTGAACCTCCAGAATTCACATAGGAATCGTCTGGACTTGCAAATAGTTTTTCTACTCAAGACCAACAAGTAAGTCTTCACCAAGTCTGCAGCGTCTTTTCCAACAAGCATGTTGGGTTCATCTTAAGTATTTCAAGTTGATATCTATTTCAGTCTGATTTTGTCTAGTGGGATATGTCCGCCTTGTAGTACAAGCGTAGTATTAATTTCGTATTAAGGCACATGTCCTTAGAGTAACTGATGTGCTTGTGAAAGCTCGAGACTCCTGCGTCATCAGCTGTGGAACTAAGCCTTAGAAACTACTTGTTTATTTGTGTGATTCTCTGATTGTTTTGTGTATAAAAGGTCTCGGTCAAAAAAAGAATAATTATTTGCTTGTGTGTATGAAAGGGAGTGAATGACGTTTGCATGCGTGCTTTTCTGAATGTCTGTGATGTGAAAGCGGAGTGAAAGTTGGGAGACCGCCCTACGTTACAGAGACCCCACTTAGGCCCACGCCAGGAACCATAATATTACCCGGGGAGTCGGGGTGGCCGAATGGTAGAGCGTTGGGCTTCTAATGCTCGAGTCGTGAGTTCGTATCCCGGCTGGGGCCAAATATTTGTACTGGCTTTTTCATCGTTGCCCCGTATTTGATATCACCCGTATGTGGTGGAAAAGGACGTTAAATCCCCAAACGCCCACCCCATAATATTCCCCATCGATGAGTGCATCCTTGCCGTTGGAGATGGGGCTTGCGTGTCTCCATGACCCCGAGAGCTATGCCGGCGGGAGATTCGTCTCCTGGTAGGGCCACCCATGCTGGACAGGTCGAAGGGTAGAGGCCAGACGAAGCGCACTCACTGGTCCTCCAGGTTGGGGGTTTGAGTAGGGCTAACAACCCAACTCTTTAAAAACAAAACCTGTTACAGAAACTACAACCACAGATCTACAACACAACTTGGTCCAGGAAGAGTCCTCTCTAGTAGAGCCCATGACGCGAGCTGGTGAAAGCCCTCGGGAAGCCAGTGCGCCGACTACTCTTCTGACAGCCAAGACCAAAGCCAGGATAGGGACCTGGAACATCCGAACCCTATACGAAACAGGAAAGACAGCACAAGTGAGTCAAGAAATGCATAGATACAATCTGAAGCTGCTCGGCCTATGTGAGACAAGATGGACAGGAACAGGACGCAATCGACTCACCTCCGGAGACACCATCCTCTACTCCGGACACGAAGACGGCCAACCACACATGCACGGAGTAGCGTTGCTGATGACACCTGAAGCAACACAAGCACTATTGTCCTGGGAACCAGTGTCACCAAGGATCCTGAGCGCCAGATTCAACTCAAAGGGCAGGAAAGTCACCATCCTCCAGTGCTACGCTCCCACCAACATGGCCGATGAGGAAGAAAAGGAGAACTTTTACGAGCAGCTCCAAGCCGTCCTCGACAAAGCACCGAGAAGAGACCTGAAGATCCTCATGGGAGACCTCAACGCCAAAGTGGGCACCGACAACACAGACAGAGAACTCATCATGGGCAAACACGGAACAGGGACACAGAACGAGAACGGAGAGCTCTTCACAGAATTCTGCACCACCAACGACCTGGTCATCGGAGGCACCATATTCCCCCACAAGACCATCCACAAAACCACCTGGACATCACCGGACGGAAGAACTGTAAACCAGATCGACCACATCACCATCGGCAGGAAGTGGCGAAGAAGCTTGCTGGACGTCCGAGCAAAGCGGGGAGCTGATGCAGCCTCAGACCATCACCTCGTCATTGCAGCGATCAAGATCAAGCTGAAGGCCTACAGAGACCAGGCGGACAGACCATCCCACAAGTACAACGTGCACAGTCTGAAGGAGAGCGTCAAGACCAACGCCTTCAGATGTGAGCTGAGGAACAGATTCAGCGCTCTCGACACACTACCTGAAGAGACAATCGAGGAGCACTGGCACGACCTGCGAGAAACCTGGACAGCAACATGCAGGGAAGTGCTGGGAAAGAGTGGCTTACATCTGACACCTGGGACCTCATCACAGAGAGGAAACGCCTGAAAGACCTGATCAACCACACTGACGACCAAGACGACAAGCGCGACCTGCAGGCTCAATACTGGGACGTCAACCGGCAGGTCAAGAGGAGCGCAAGGAACGACAAGAGGAACTTCATCAACGACCTCACAGAAAAAGCAGAAACAGCAGCAGGACAACGGAACATGAAACGGCTCTACGAAATAACAAGGACACTCTCTGGGAAAAATAACAACCCCACCAGACCAGTCAAAGACAAGAACGGACAAATCATCACCAAAGAGGAAGACCAAAGGACAAGGTGGGCTGAACACTTTAAGGAAACGCTCAACAGGCCTCCACCACCAGTCCCACCAGACATACCACCAGCTACTCGACATCAGCACCAACCCCCCTACCAAGACCGAGATCATCAAAGCCATCAAGTCCCTCAAGTCTGGCAAAGCAGCAGGCCCCGACGGCATACCACCAGAAGCCCTCAAGGCCGACATCCAGACCTCCACCGACATGCTGCACCCGCTCCTGAGGAAGATCTGGGAGAGCGAGAGCGTGCCACAAGACTGGAAGAAGGGACACCTGGTAAAGCTGCCAAAGAAAGGGGACCTCTCATCCTGTAGCAACTGGCGAGGCATCATGCTCTTGTCCATACCAGGGAAGGTTCTCACCAGGATCATCCTGGAGAGGCTGAAGACCGCGCTGGACAAGACACTCCGGGAGGAACAGGCAGGATTCCGCAACGACCGATCCTGCACTGATCACATAGCCACGATGAGGATCATCATCGAGCAGTCCCTGGAGTGGCAGACCCCCCTGTACAGCACCTTCGTTGACTTCCAGAAGGCGTTCGACAGTGTTGACAGGGAGGTCATCTGGAAGCTGATGTCTCACTACGGTTTTCCACCAAAGTTTGTCAACATCATCCGACAGCTGTACGAAGATGCCACCTGCCAGGTAATCCACGACGGGAAACTGACAGAACCATTCACAGTACGGACCGGCGTTCGTCAAGGCTGCATCCTCTCACCCACAATCTTCCTGATGGTGGTCGACTGGGTCATGAGGCAAGCCACCGACGGTAAGAGGACAGGGATCCAGTGGACCTTCAGCAAACAGCTCGAGGACCTGGATTTCGCGGACGACATCGCCCTCCTCTCCCACAAGCAACAAGATGCGCAGGAGAAGCTGAACAGAGTCGCCGAAGAAGCTGAGAAGACCGGCCTCAAGATCAACATCAGCAAGACCGAAGTCATGAGAGTCAACCACAAACAGCACGACCCCATCCAGCTGCACCAGGAAGACATCAAAGAGGTGGACAAGTTCATCTACCTCGGCAGCGTTGTCAGCAAGGATGGAGGAACGGACGAAGACATCAAGAGCCGCACCAACAAAGCCAGACATGCCTTTCGCACTCTGCGCCCCATCTGGAGATCCACAGCCCTATCCCTGCGAAACAAGATCCGGATCTTCAACTCAAATGTGAAGTCGGTCCTACTCTATGGCTCGGAGACATGGCGCACCACCAAGACAGGCTCCCACAGGCTGCAAACCTTCATCAACAGATGCCTCCGCAACATTCTCAACATCAGATACCCACTGGTGATCACCAACCAAGACCTCTGGGAGCGAACAAGACAGGTCCCCATCGAGCAGGAGATCAAGAAAAGGAAATGGGGATGGATCGGACACACTTTGCGAAAGCCAACATCAAATGTCACCAGGCAGTCCCTTGATTGGAACCCCCAGGGAAAGCGCAAAGTGGGCCGACCGAAGCAGACCTGGCGGAGGAGTACGGACGCTGAAGCCAAGGCCGCCGGAACGACGTGGGCCGAACTAAAGAGGGCGTCCCAGAACCGAGTGCGCTGGCGGAGTGTGGTTGCAGCCCTATGTTCCACAGGGAATAAAGAGGACTAAACTAACTAAACTAAAACCACCCCATAATATTACCCAGGATCCTGTTGGTACGGCTCAGACAGATAGAAGTAGTCAAACCTTAGAAACGAAAACACATAAGTTAAATATCTAAGCTCCCAACAAAAAGCTTTCCGAAGTGTGAAAAAAATTTACAGTTGCGGAGTTCACACAGTGTCCAGAATCAGCGACAAAACCGTGCCGAAAAACTGCCCGCACTTCCTGTCGGGGTCCGTCCAC
The DNA here is from genome assembly GCA_018292915.2 of Batillaria attramentaria. Lineage (NCBI taxonomy): Eukaryota > Metazoa > Mollusca > Gastropoda > Batillariidae > Batillaria > Batillaria attramentaria. Next base: position 1,431,670 of record JACVVK020000022.1, read on the forward strand.
GCTACTGTGCACATCTCCGTTTTGTCCTGGTCTGGGTTAGGCCCGTAGCCGTGGGTTAGATTAACCTCGAGTTTTACATACGGGCCCGGATGGACTCTGAAAAAAAAATTAATCTTCAGCTGAAAGTATCTTTCACTGGTTTTTGCTTATGTTTGACCTTTCCAAGCGCTCGTTGTATGATAGTAGCTAAGGCAGTTCTGTATAAAACCCTTACCATTCAGCCGGCCGTTACCGACAGACACTAAATCTTTTTCGTTTTCCTGCCAGTTCAAAGCGACGCCATGGTCAGCACACAGACACTCGAAATGAACCTGACATCCTCAAGTACAGGTACGTTCAGCTTGATAGGTTGTTGTTGTTTTTGTTGTCGTTGTTGTTTCCGTTAGTTGTTTACAAGAAGAGGGAGTCGGATAGCTTAACTGGATTCGCTTTGATGTCAAGGTCGGAAGGCCCAGGGTTCGAAGTCCCGCAGGGTCACGTCACAAATGATCTAGTTGTAGTTATTCGGGGTCGTTGTGGTTTGTTGTGACAAAGAGAATTTGAGGGTGGGGTGGGTGGGTGGGTGTTTGGGGGTTTAACGTCCTTCTCCACCACATACGGGTGATATCAAGGACGGGGTAACGATGAAAAAGTCAGCACAAATATTTGGCCCCAGCCGGGATCGAACTCACGACCCGAGCATTAGAAGTCCAACGCTCTACCATTCGACCACCCCGGCTCCCCCAAAGAGACTTTGAAGTTGGCTGCTTCGCTGGTACAGAAAAAAAAACCCCACTTTTGCTTGATTTTCAAAAGAAGTGTGTGTGTGTGTGTGTGTGTGTGTGTGTGTGTGTGTGTGTGACACGTTTTGTTGACAGGTTATGTACAGTCACAAGGCTGGGATCTGGGACAGAATTATCCTGAGTATATGGACAGCTGCGTCAACATCACGGCACCTGAAGGTCACTGGATCCTGATCAACTTCTACAGCATGTGGATCAACCCTGTATGGAACTGCTTTTTACACTACCTAGCAATGCACGAAGGGACATCGTGCTTGGGAAAAAGAACTGAGAGGGTATGTTATTCACAATTACGCAGGGCAAAAAAAACAAACAAAAAAACTCGTCTTCATGAGTACAGTAAGGAGGGTTTCTAAAGCAAAAGTTCTTCCAAAATAAAGCCTCTTCATCAAAATATTTTTTAACTTGCGTTTCCCCGTTCAAAGAAGTAACAAGTATTTTTTTTCCCGCTGAAGTTGAGGGGAACATAATGGCTAGGGACCGTACCTTTTTATTTATTTTTTTATGGCCGGAGCACTTTTAGGAGCTGTGCTACGGCTCTGTTACGTTGATGCAATTGGTAGCATCGGAAGGTTCCAGGTTCGAATCTCCGTTAGGACCGCGCGTGCGCGCACAGAGAGAGAGAGAGAGAGAGAGAGAGCCTTACCACACTTTGATCCTACCAAACTAAAGGTTTGCGGTATGCATCCACCTGAGCCAAAGACGTATGAGACCAACGTCCTGTCACTACGCTTCAGAACCAGCGGGAATGCGTATCCGGGATTTAAACTCTACTTCGCGTTCTTCCCCAACCTAACCGTGCCCCGAGCTTCACCAGAAGGCAAGTGGAACTGTTCCCTGCCACACGGCGAGCCCCTTGCCCGGACATTCGCCTGTGACTTGAAAGCAGATTGCTTGGAGGGCGAGGATGAGAGCGACTGCCCGTTCGCCAGTCCTGCCTGCGGTGACGGACTTATCTCGTTAGGAACCAGCTGCTATGAGTTGATCAGACCCGAGACCGACCTGACATGGCATGAGGCGTCAAACGTTTGTCTGAGACGTGGTGCCAAGCTTGCCAGTCTCAACACTTACGCCGAATGGAAAAACGTCTTCGACTTTCTGCGCAAGTTGATCCTGGAGCGTGTGTTCATCGGCATGAAGCGTCACACCCCGTCATTACCGGAAATGTGAGAAGTTTCAAACCTTCACTGCTCTTACGAGATTTTGGTCTTCTCTGTTTAATCAGCCAGTAGTCGGTTAAACTTTCTAATTCGCCTCATCTCTTAAGAGCCCGACCCCGACGCCCCCTGCCCACTATCTAATAAAAAGAACACACCAAAGCACACCAGTACTTGCCACTTCAAGCCACTATTACGCAAGGCGTATTCCCCACCAGACCCGCGACCACTGCATACATGATACTAGTGGTTTGAAGTGGATTCTAGTGAAGATTTCACGTGAAATTTGCGTTTTTCGCCTGGGTTGTTAAGAACACGACGTACATATAACTGAACACTTACGTATAAGGATCAATAATATCACTGTCTCAGATATCGGTATGCCTGGCAATGGGGTGATGGGATCGTTGCTTCTTACTATTCTTTATTCGCCCGGGAGACCTCTCCACCGGTGTGCGCAAATTACCACCACAAGAACATCCTTATCGATGGTGGTTATTCTCTTAGACCGGAAACTTGTACTCGTCGGATGTCTGGCCGGGTTCTTTGCGAGAAAGACGCAGCGAACAAAATGTCCCCACACGTTTCAAGCGCACGGCACTCACCAATACGTCTTCAAAGTCCCAGTGTCCAGACACCCGCTGTTGACCTTTTCCACTGTCCAGCCAATCACAGCACGCACGTGTTTCTGGCCTGTGACGTGCACAGCGGATGTTGGCAACAGGATTACGGCTCTGTTGCGTCATGTGACGTCACGCTGACGCCACTTCCTCCGTCCTTCACCTGTAGGAATGAGATCGAGCATGTGCCGTACACGTTGGTGTGTGACCATCGCTCTGACTGTAAAGACGACAGTGATGAAGACTTCTGTGTCTTCCCGCCATGTGATCCGTTCCTCCAGTACCACTGTGGTGATAAACAGGTAGATATTTTCGAAAACTCTCAGGTTTCTTTTGCTTTTTCTTTTCTTATCAGCTGTCATTTCTTCGGCAAATCTGACTGATAAAACAACAACAACAACAACAACAACAAAACCATAAACCAATCATGGCGGTTTCTGTAATTGAAAATTGACTAGCAAGTGCAGCTGGTCGGTACATAGAGTTTACATGATAAGTTCTCGTGGTTTACCACGAAAGAATCCACGAGATGTTTCAAGTTTCAAAAACTGAAATATTGAGTGATTTCCTGGTAAACTAATCACGTAAGCTGTTTATACCACGAGCATTCAGCCTCTTACATCTAGTGGCATATATTTTCGGCGACATTTTATTTTTCAGTCGGGGTGACTAGTGACTTATGTACCCCCTAAAAATTCTGCGCACTGATTTGTCAGAAAATGGTGCGTAGAGCGGTCGAAAGGGCTCGATGTTACGAAGAAAATTATGACGTGCTCATGTGCTGGCATTCAAAACTGTACTCGCAAATACTTCGCAGAGATTTTTCTGTGCGATCATTTTTTACGCGATCCAAGCAAAATGCCCCCCCCCCCCCCTTCTACCCACACCCAAAAGTGAACAAAATTACTGTGCAACGGTCTTGACGTATGAGGTCCAAATGTTTGAAATGACGCACTTTATGCGCGTCTTTGACTGACGACGTAACTTAAGTGTGATTTTGTGCACTCGTAAACCAGTGAGTTGGTTATGGAAAGTCATAACTCACACTTTCGTTCTCTGTTTCCTTACTATTATTGCCATTACCACGAACGTAAAGCTCTCGCAGTTAACTCACTGACAATTTGCACTGGCGAGTGGTATGAAGCATGTTAATTAAGACCACACTTTCAGTGCATTCCTAGAGCGAAGAGATGCGATAGCGTCAAACACTGTAGGAATGGTGTCGACGAGGCAGACTGTTCGGAAGACGGGCTGTCACTCTACTACAAAGTTGACCCGCCACCTGCTGTGCTCACGATAGTCTCGACTAGAAGATATTTCCGTTCAGATCTTTTAAGAGTTGGCCAGTGTCCTGAAACTACTTTCCAGTGTCCAGGCGACGGTTACTGCCTGCCGGTCTTTTTACGCTGTAACGACGTGTACGACTGTCCGGGCCGAGAGGACGAGGCGGAGTGTGACAACTACACGTGTCCCGGTTTCTACAGATGCCGCGCTTCAAGGATCTGTCTCCATCCTGATCACCTGTGTGACGAGATATACCAGTGTCCGCAGCGCGATGACGAACTGTTGTGTGACGGTCTGCAGTATCCCAACAGCTGCACGTGCTACGGGACGGCTTTCTTTTGCACACGGCTCTTTAGTGCCGCCCTGTACCCTGAACTGCGCTTTCTGGAGGCCAGCGGGTCCGGTATGTCGCCGTCTGACGTCACTAACAACAGCATGCTGGTTTACCTGAGTCTGGGTAAGTGTAATCTGACTGACCTGGATACGCTGAACTTTCCTAATCTACACACACTGGACATCAGCGACAACCTGTTGACTGTCATCAGGGGGGAGAACATACAACAGCTTAAACACCTGAGAGTTCTGTCTTTGGCTGGTAACCCGCTGACCTCCCTCTTCCCCAGTGTATCACCAGACACGTCACTGACCTCGGTCATAACATTAGACCTTTCTCGTCTTCAGCTGGAGGAGATGGACCGTGTCCTGATGGCCGTGTTTCCCAACATCCAGACACTCAACCTGTCTGACAGCGGTCTGCACCGTCTACACACCGAGGGATTCCAGCCGCTACAAGACCTGCGTGAGTTGGATCTGCGAGGTTGTCCAGTGAAGGAGTTTTCCGGCGGTGTGTTCAGAAATCTACATATGCTGGAATCTGTCCACGCGGATGATTACAGGTTATGCTGTAGAAGCGTCTTACCTTCGGGGTTTAACCCTAACGACTGCCATTCTCCGACAGACGAGATCTCATCGTGTGAAGCACTGTTGGGTTCAGGAACGTATCGCGTGACCGTGTCTCTCTACAGCAGTCTAGCGCTGTTTGGCAACTCGGGCAGCTTTCTGTATCGTATACTGATGAAAAAATCAACGAACGAGATGGCGTATGGAAGACTTATGACGCAGCTGACCGTGTCGAACTTTCTCATGGGATTATACCTGGCTGTGATAGGTGTTGCGGATCGTGTTTACCTGGGCAACTACCTGTGGGAAGACATTGCATGGAGAAACAGCCCATTGTGTACACTTGCTGGCTTCCTGTTTCTGCTTTCTAGCGAAGTGTCGGTCTTCCTTATCTGCCTCATGACACTGGAGCGATTTCTCCTGCTTCGTTTTCCAACGTTACTGTCCACCGACGTCCGAGACAAGCTGACTCAGGTATTGTGTTTTGTGGCGTGGATAGTCGCCCTTATCTTAGCTTCAGTCCCTTTGTTGCCATCTACGTCACCTTGGCATTTCTACGGTCAGTCTAGCATTTGTACCCCCCTGACAAACATGGGAAACAACTTCCTTGGCAAGAGTGTTTTCTGGGGAAGTGTGACAATTCTAAACTTCGTCATCTCCCTGTTGATTATCGTCGGTCAACTGTCATTCTGTTGGAGGTGTGGTTCCCTCGGGTCGTCCACCACTAGCGTGTCTGGTCGATGGAAGGACTTGGACATCGCTCGCCGGCTGAGGCTCGTCGTTGTGTCTGACTGTCTGTGTTGGTTATCTACCGGTTCCCTAGGACTGCTGTCAGCGGCGGGTGTTGATATGTCAGTGGACGTGAAGGTGGCGCTGCATGTTTTCATCGCCCCGCTGAACTCTGCCCTCAACCCCTTGCTCTACGCCTACAGCATCAGGATGGAGAAAGTGCGCATCGCTCGTCACGACCGCCTGCAGAGAGTTCTGCTGTCACGACTAAGGGACAAACAACAACGTGACAAGCAAGGCAATCAGAGGGTTGTCCGCACGAGAGAAAAGGCTCTTACTCTGGTGCAAGCCTTCTTGAAGGACGAGCTGCTCTCCCTTGCGCAGATCAAGAGTCGATTCTTAGATACGAAACCTGAGTGATAATTTACACACACACACACACACTGGATGAAATGTATTTTATTTACCACCACCACCACCACCCCCCCCCCCTCCCACACACCTTTACAAAAAAGTATTTGTACTATTAATAATATTTCTGAACTAAAGGACAAGATTTTGCCTACGGAACAACACAGGTTAAGCACGCGATTTTGAACCAAGAAATGAAAACCCAAAAGTTTCGAGTGCTTGACTCAACAAAGACACCTCGAACTTCGATTGCGTTGGTTGGTTATTCAGGAGAATAACGTCCTTTTTTTTTCTTCCACCACATGAAGGTAATCATTATCAAAGACGGGACAACGTGAATAAAGCACAATATTTCTGGCTCCCGGGCAAGATTCGAACTCACAACCCGAAGACTGACAGTCCAACGCCCGACTTCCGGTTCGCCCCCGAGGTCGGCGGGGCACGATTTTGGAGCTGTGTCTTTTTTGGACATTTTCACACGTTTTACCAAGTGTCGAGTCTCCAAAATCACCAAGAGTGGTTCTGTGTAGCGGCAGAATACAGTGGCTTGCTATTTTGCGGTGAAGGTGGTTGTTTTGGAATCTTTTCCGTGGTTTTGTGTTGGACAACTGAGCGACCGGTCAACAAGAGGACATTTGCACCGGTGCACGTGCGACAGCGGTAGTGCTGTGTTACGGCAAGGTGAACAACACAGCGGGTAGGACATATAGCCCGTATAGGTGAGTGGTATCGTTCACAACACACTATGGCCACGGGTGGAGAACATGAAGAGCGAGTGTTGCCGTTGTTTATTGTAGACAACCAATTACCGGCATTTGACAAAAAACCCTTTACAACTGCTGAGATTTGTGCCGCTTTAGAAAGAAAGGGCGGGTACAACTCTATGGATGGTGCTCAGAAAATTGGCGGTCTGTGGAGGCTGTATGCTAGAGACAACAGGGTTAGACAGAAACTTTTGATTGAGGGGTTCGTGTTGAGAGGTGTGACAATCACAGTCAAGGAAAAGAATCCTTTTCTGGTCTCGTCTGTGGGCGGAGAAAGTCGGGAAGTTCCCGCAACGAAGCTGATTATCAGCAACGTGCCGCTCTCGGTGTCAGACGATGAGATCAAAGGAGCGGTGATGGAACTACCAGGTATAGTGATGCGCTCACAAATAATTGCTGAAAAAGACAGGGATGAGCAGGGGAAGCTCACTCATTGGAAAACCGGCAGAAGGTTTATGTATGTGAGCGTGCCACAAGAGCCTTTTCCGCGCACTGTACAAATTGCAGGGTTCAATGCCTCTTTGTACCACAAAGAACAGAAGGGACAGCAGCAGCAAAACATCGAATGCAGAAAATGTATGCAAAAAGGTCACCGTGCTGCCGCATGCTCAAACTTGATAAAGTGTCGCCAATGTTTTTGTGACGGACACAAGGCAGGTGACAGAGAGTGCCCATTAGTTGCACAAAACGCACAAGACACAGTACAGAATGCACAAGACACAGTACAGAATGCACAAGACACAGTACAGAATGTCACAAACACTGACAATAATGAAGACAAATCAGACAAACACAACTCAGACGAAGGTATTGACAGAAGCCGTTCGCGAATCCGTGAAAAACTGAAAGCGTGTAGACGCGAAAGCTCGGGCTCAGTCAAACGAGTCCGGTCACCGCAAGGTTTGACTCCGCCGTATCGCACGGGCAAGCAAGCACGAGTGCAGGAGGACGCGGAGATGTCGGACAGCCAGTCAGAATCGGGGGAGAATGACACGGGCCAGCACGACTCGCTTTGCTGACCATCGTGTGACTCGGGCGCCTCGGCACTACGGACAATGCACGGACATGGACTGCGAGACTGATTGTGTTTATAAATACGATGCACTGGATTAGTATTGTCATCCTTGTGTATGAGTGAGATAAAAATTATCACACTCAACGTTAGAGGAATGAAAAACAAAATGAAACGTAATACTTTATTTAAGTTTGTTAAAGAACAGAAGGTTGACATAGCCTGTTTACAGGAGACGCATGTGTTAGAAAGCGATGTGGTCAGTTGGGAAAAACAGTGGGGAGGGAGAATATTTTATCAGGTAGGAACACACCGAAGTAAAGGGGAAGTGATCTTAATCTCCAAACATTTTCAGGGAGAAGTGACTTTAATTAAAAGAACCGAACGAATGTTAGTAGTATCGGTGCGAACCGAAAATTTCAAGCTGCTTCTAGTTAATGCATATGCACCAAATGAAGGAAATGAAAAACATGCTTTTTTTTTGCTAATTTGGTAAATGCCCTGGAGATTCATTCTGATGAGAACATAATTTTGATGGGAGACCTGAACACAGTATTGAACAACAACATTGACATAATTTGCGGCAGACCACATGCAGCTAATGAAGTAAAACTATTTAACGATATGATGGTATCGCTAAATCTGTGTGATGTTTGGAGGAGTCTTCACGAGGAACAAAAAGAGTATACATGGTCGAGGAGCAACCCATTTATAGCTCGTCGTCTGGATTACGGTTTAGTTAGTGAACATTTTATGCAGCACTGTGTCTCCAGCGAAATACTGTCAGTACCAAACACAGATCACAGAGCAGTAACAGTTGAAATTAACAACAAGCCCTTTCAGAGAGGACCTGGTTTTTGGCGTTTCAATAACAGCTTACTGAAAGATGAAGTATTTGTTGAGAAACTGAATAATCTGTTAGCGCAATGCTCACATGATGGAGATGTGCAACTTAACTGGGAACTGTGTAAAATTCAGATTCGAGACTTTTGTATAGAGTATGGTAAGGAAAAAGCAAGAAACAAGAGAAATGAATATTCTAAACTGCAAAATGAACTAAATGATATGGAAAAACACGTAGCCTCAAGCCCCACTGAGCATTTGTATGAAAAAGTAACACAGGTAAAGAAGAAACATGAAATTTTAGCAACGGAAAAGGCTAGGGGTGCCCAGATTCGAGCACGTACGAAATGGGTACAAGAGGGAGAAAAAAACACGAAATATTTTTTGAACCTAGAGAAAGCCCGATCTAAAAAGAAAGTTATTCTACAACTGAGAAACGAAAATAATGATCTTGTTACTGACCAGACGGAAGTACTACAAGAACAAGTGAATTTCTTCAAGAAACTGTACAGCCAAAAAACTGAAATAGAGGTAGATAGAATACAGAGCGAAGTGCTAAAATTTATTGATGATGCAACTATTCCTAAGCTAGGTAATAAAGAAGCCTCGACGTGTGATGGTGTAGTTACAGAAACTGAAATGGGAAAAGCACTTAAAGAAATGAAGAATGGTTCATCACCGGGATCTGACGGACTAACAGTAGAATTTTATAAATTTTTCTGGGACAAATTGAAAGCGACTATAACAAAGTCATTTAATGCTGCTTATCAAACAGGAAAACTGTCATACACGCAAAGACACGGTATCATAACCTTACTTTATAAAGGTGGTGAGAGAGACAAACTGAATAACTGGAGACCAATCACACTAACAAATACCGACTATAAAATTTTAGCAAAAACTCTAGCAAACAGATTGAAGGCGGTGATTGGAACACTTGTTAATGAAGACCAGGTGGGTTATATTAAAGGAAGAAACATAGCAACAGTTATAAGAAGTATAGATGATGCCATTCAATACTTAAATGTGACCAAGAAATCTGGCTATCTATTGGCGCTGGATTTTTCCAAAGCCTTTGATTCTGTATCAAAACCTTTCCTTTTGGAAACTTTTAAACTGTTTGGTTTTGGAGATGACTTTCAGAACTGGGTGAAGCTTTTGATGGAAGAAACTAAAAGCAGTGTAAACCATGGAGGGTGGATTTCAGAACCTATCGACGTAGATTGTGGAATAAGGCAGGGCTGCCCATTTTCACCGCTAGCTTTCATTTTAGCTGTTGAAGTATTTGCCATCAAAGTCCGGAACAGTAAGGTTAAAGGTATCTGTCTCCCAGCTAGGAAAACAGAAATGATAAAAATCCAACAGTTTGCGGACGATTCAACCATGCTACTGCAAGAGAAAAGAGACATTACGGAGGCAGTTGAGATAATTAGAACTTTTTCAAAATTTTCAGGTTTAAAATTGAATACAGCCAAAACAAAATGCATGAAAATAGGACTACATAGAGAGGAGGGCCAGTTGAACATACCCTTCCAAGTAGTGGAAAAGGTTAAAATACTAGGTGTGATTTTCATGAATAAATTAAGCGCACATGATCTAGAAGAAAATTGGAAAGAAAGAATAAAAGACATAAAAAATACAATACAGTCCTGGACCAAGCGGGACCTAAGCATAAGGGGAAAAGTAGCAGTGATTAAATGTTTCTTGGTGAGTAAATTAATTTATATTATGCAATCCATAGGAATACCAGAAAAAGCCTTAGAAGAAATAAACAGAATTTTGTACAAGTTCATATGGCAGAGACGTTTCGTAAACAAAAAAAGCATTTGAAAAAGTGAGACGATCAGTAATGGAAGCATCATATGCGGATGGTGGTGTTAAAATGATAAATGTAATACGCATGCAAAAGGTATTTTACTTGAAGTGGATTACACGACTCGTGGATACACAGGCGAAATGGGGACATATTCCGAAGTGGAACCTGTCGAGGGTACTGTCCGATCTTAATGTGCTCTGTATAAATAGTAAGTCAAAAGATGTTAAACAACTAGGACACATCAGGAATCCGTTTTGGGAAAGAGTTATCGGTACATATTTGGATAGTAAAAACGTGGTGGGTGAAAGCCAGATAGATGTCTCAAATGTTTTCCAGCAAATACTTTGGAACAACACACTGGTAAAATACAAAGACCGTCAACTTTATTTTCAGAAATGGAAGGAAGCTGGCATTGAAACTTTTGCCGACGTCATTAATTTTTGCGAGAAAAGGATTATGAATATTGATGAAATACAGAGTAAAGTCAACTTAAATAAAGCCAACGTCTTATTTGATTACAATGCACTTCAGCATGCAATTCCACAGAAGTGGAAAAATTATATTCCTAATGTAATTAATCAAACCGAGAAACGACCCGGTCTCCAATATATAAAGGAGGGGGTCCTTGATGTATGCGGTAAAATAAAAAAGAACAACAATGACCAAAAACCAGTACCATGCGCCGTGGGCTTTTGGCTCCGGAAATGTAATGTTGTTATCGATAGAGATACTTGGTCTATCGCACAACGCACAACACAAGAAATACGACTCCAAGAGTTACACTGGAAAATATTGCACAACATTTACCCAACAAATATTATGTTATGTAAAATGAAGGTAAAGGACAGTAACAGGTGTTCGTACTGCACAGAGACAGACTTTATAGAACATTTTTTCTATGAATGTTCAGCTTCTAAAAAACAGTGGGACTGTGTTGAAGATGACATACTGAGACTCACGGGTAAACAGTGTAAGTTAAGTTTGACAGATGTTTTGTTTGGGGTGAAAAAGATGGAGAATGTGTCCAAAGAGCATATCAAAATACTGAATCATTTAATACTGATTGGGAAAATGTGTATAAGCATATGGAAGAAAACTGAATCTAGAACACCGATTAGACACCTGTATGATTTTGAAAAATACATAAGATTTGGTGATGTGATATGATGAAAAATGATCTGCCACTTCCACACACACTTCCACCTCCACACACACACACACGCACGCACGCACGCACTGCTAAACAAAGATATGACCTTTCTCTCCTTTTATGTTATTATGTTGGTTGTGTTTCCTTTTGTTGCTGTTGTGGAGGTTTTTTATGCTGATATAGTACGTAGAATAAGTAAAGTGTGTGAAAACAAAAGGAACCAATGAAGAGGAGCGCTCAGCCATAGCAAAAAAGAAAAAAAAGAAAAAAAAAAGTTCAAGTAGTTTGTTTTTTTTTTTTTTTTGGGCCTGATGCGATCCGCATGCAACTGAGGTTCAAAAAAAAAAAAAAAAAAAAGACAGTCCAACGCCCTACCACTCGCATGGTCGGGCTTCCTTATTGGGTTGGGTTTTTTTTCTGCACCCAACTCTTCGCCAGCTCCAGTGGTATTCCTCCCAGGTCATGAGAGGGTTCGGAAACATGTGCTATTTTTTATTATGCATGATGATGGGGATAATGGTATGAAGATTGTATGATGATGTGATGAGACTGCGCAACAGGTGGTGAGCCGGGGTGGTCGAATGGTAGAGCGTTGGACTTCTAATGCTCGGGTCGTGAGTTCGTATCCCGGCTGGGGCCAAATATTTGTGCTGGCTTTTTCCTCGTTGCCCCGTCTTTGGTATCACCCTATGTGGTGGAACAGGAATGAGGATGTTAACCCCCCACACACCCACCCCTGCGCAACAGGTCCGCATTCCACGCTTTCTGTCATAAATTAAAATATCCCGGCCGTAACCAGGACCGGGAACTACGGCACCTGCGGTACTGCCCGTGTAATCGCCCACGTCTTGCGATGTGTCATCGACTCATGACCAGGAAAGCACCCTCAAAACTCACCCGTAAAGTGGGCGAGTCACGGCTATGCCGAACAGCCCTTCCCACTGGGCCCATAGCACACCCGCTCTGGGTAGGAGCCGCCCTCGGTAGGAAATTATCCACCTGCCTCGGCTGTGGTTCGAACTCAGGTCTCCCGGTCCATGGTCCGAAGTGCTAACCACTACAGTACGGGGGCCGGCTGGATTGTGAATTTATTGAATCTATGATACAGTGGTGCATTGCTGTCAATAGACTGGGGATTTAGCCTGGTGGTCAGGGCATCCGCTGGGGATTCTCAGTCCGCTACTGTTTCCTTAAACGGAGGTTTGAATCCCAGGTGAACAGGAATTTGATGGGATTTTCCTGACCAAATTCCCGAGCAGATACGTTCACGGTGCCTGTCTCGATTTCGTGTACACACGCAGGCACAATATTAAGTGTGAACGTTATTTTAACCCATTCCCAGCGGGAGGCGCCTGGGAATGGAATACACATCCTGTATGCAGGGGGGGGGGGGGGGAACCAAAATGATGGATGACGCTTCACTGTGGCGACGCTACCTGGGCTACTCCGGTACGGGACTGCAAGTTGTGCCGACCACCTACCAACTAGTCGTATTGGCTGTGCACTTGATAATTGTTGCCTTTATTTGTTGTGCATAGTTCTTATCATGAAGTAAAGTGTTCCTGAATTTCCAAAAAGACCTGGCTTTCCTTTTGAATCCTAACTTAAAGATCTAAGCTCCCAACGAAAAGCTTTCCGAAGTGTGAAAAAACTTTACGGAGTCGACCCTGCAAGCACAGTCAACTGGGGGGGGGGGGGGGTGAGGGGGTGTCCTAAATGGGTTTTTTTTTTGTATTTTCTTAAGTTTTTAGGTGTTTTTTTTTATCTCTGTCTAGTCGCACTGTCAAAACACACAGGTTTGTTCTATTTCCCCCTTATAAAATTAGAACAGGAAAACCTTGATTGAGTAAAGTGTGTAGTCACTTCTGATACACAAAATGGTCAGCAGAAAAATCCAACATATATACAAAATAATTTCAAAGTTGATAGCATCACCCCCCACAGTACAGGGAAAGGGGCGAAACGACCTCACGTACCAACAAAATGTTTATAAAATATAAACATCCATAACACACACACACACACACACACACACACACACATTCCCTATTCATGCACAGAGCAGTAGACCAATGGACTTTCAAGGCTTCGCTCGTGAGTTTGATTCCCGTCTGGGACCAAATATGTGTGCTGGTCTTTGGGGCTGCTCTGGCTTTGCTATCACCCATGTGTCAGGAAAGGATGCTGAACTGTGTTCACCCACGCCCATCCTACTCACACACACTAAACACTATAGAATGCAAAGACCAATCCGAACGTCTTGTTTCTGACTTTATTTCCCACCAGCAATGACAGCATCATCTCTTGTTTCTTCCAGCCTTCAGCAGCTGCAGTGCTATCTCCTCATCATCTTGCATGTTGCTGAAAACAACAAACCACAAACGATCAAAACAAATGTTTATGCTGGCCCTGTTTTGTGGAAGTGAAAAACTTGTCCATGTAGCACCATTTTCTGCTAAACCCATGAGAAAACAAAATCTGGTCAAAACAAGGACACTAGAATGCGATGGGTGCCTCAAGACCTTGACCCTGCTGGAAGCGGAACAACTCGTGTTTGCGGCACTTTGACCCTTGAACTGAAGCCACGCCCTTAAACCAGATTTTAGTTTAATTCACTGTGACAGCACCCAGACATACACCCAGACTATATACAGAAATATATAACATAATATCTATATTATCCGCTTCTACAAAGTCTCTTCAGAGGTAGGTGGCTGTGATTTGAGGGAGACAGATCATTTCCACTAGAATGATAACCGTGCATTCCGACCGGGCTCAACATGCAGTACAATGCTGACGGCGTACACGGATAAGAATAACTAAGTACTTTAAAGTTCTACTACTCTCTACACTTTCACACTACTGACCTGTTTAGAATATAGCTGTATAATTTATCACTTTTATTCAACAAGGAAATACCCCTATAGTTATCAGGTAAGTTAATGTCTCCCTTTTTATGCAACGGTTGAATGATTGCCTCTGTCCATTCATCAGGGAACTGACCAGAGTCGAATAAAATATTGAAGCCGGGTATTCTGTTAGGAACTTGATAATGACGAGTGCTTAAGGATTTCACCAATGGGTTTATCTGCACCAGGCGCCTTTTCCCCTTTGAGAGCATTAATGGCGGCCCGTACTTCCCCAGTCGTAATAATACCATCCAGTGTCTCATTCACAACGTCTTCTGTCTGGTGTACACCAGCTTCCCTTCTTGAGAGAGGGAGAGGGGGGGGGGGGGCTCCAAAATTTATCAGATTTTTAACTTTTTATCTTTTTATTGTCCTTAGTTAAAGAGGTGAAAGCAAGAAGCGACTGTGTGTTGTCATGTTTAGTGCTGTCAGTTGGGTCCCATTGCTAGTTTCCTTCGGTCACGTGTCATGAATGTTCGGCGCCTAGTTAGTACGTAGAGGCTTTGCCGAAAAAAGCCGAGGAATTTTGCTTGTCTTCGCCGAAGAGTAGTTCGGGCTCAATTAAGACGCGCCTTAAGCCGAATGACGTAAGCCGAATGACGTAAGCCAGAATCAAACCACCATTTCATCATCAGCCTGGTCGTCTTTTAACCGCAGCTCAAAAAGAAGGTGAAGGTCTATGCTCCGATTATTTCTTCCGGTGCAATTATACAGTTCACTCATCAGAAGTGCGTGTTATTTTCACTGGGATGGGTAGTCGATGAACGAGACCAACGGTATCAGCGTTGTCATAAGTATAAGTAATCTTATTAAGACATGAAGAGTTATTGAGTGAGGTTATTAGTGACATCATGTGCATCCAGCTCAACCAGTAAAAGAATATCAGAGATGGAGCACTGGCCGTAATGGTGAAAACTTTTTTCAGAGAGAGAGAGAGAGAGACAGAGAGAGAGAGAGAGAGAGAGGGGGGGGTGGGGGGGGGATTTTTCTGATTTTTTAACTTTTTTATCTTTTTATTGTCCTTAGTTAAAGAGGTGAAAGCAAGAAGCGACTGTGTAGTGTCATGTTTAGTGCTGTCAGCTGGGTCCCCACATGCCCGCGGCATGGTTTTCATCGACTCCCTCTGTACTTACACACAATCAGGAGTGCGTGCTCTAACACGAAGTCTCGCGAGATTTCTGCCCTTGCAGGAGACCCCACTTAGGCCTACGCCAGGAACCATAATATTACCCCAGGATCCTGATGGTACGGCTCAGACAGATAGAAGTAGTCGAACGTCAGAAACGAAAACACATAAGTTAACCTCGCAACACGAACACTTGGGCACATGCATAGAATCATCATTACACCAAAAGCGTTAACTTTTAAAATCCCATGCACGTTTTACATAGCGGTTTTACTTGAAATCTTCAGATCACTAGAAGCCACTATTATGCAGTCTTCAGCACTCTCAGGCCTAGTGCCCACACCTTGCGTAAAAGTGGCTCCCAATGGTCTACAGTGGCTTTTTTTAACCAGTGTTATCATATAGTGGGCAGGGCATGAGCAGGCTCGAGCCCTTAGGAGAAAAGATCAACTTTCATTTAAAGACATCTTGGGAAAACTCTGTACTGTGCTGCTTGTGCCCCTTCCTCACGGGAAAGGGCGTTAAACTCCCAAACACCCACCCCTCCCCCCCAAACACCCACGCCACCCTTCGACGACAGAGCGCTCCTGTTTCAAACAGGGCCCGCGTGTAAAAGTCGGGGTTAGGGAGTTAAGCCCCGGGTTAGAGTCCAACCTCGAATTAAACTAACTCTAGGGTTAAACTTTCTGGGTTTTTTGTTGTTGTTGTTTTTTTGTTGTTGTTTTTTTAAATCAGGAAGCGGGTCCATTCCAGCAAGATGCCTATGCCGTTATAGAAGGATTTTTGTCTTTCTTTCTTCACTTCCTTTTTTATTTAATTTTGTTTTGGGGTTTCTTTTGTCCTAGTCTGGGTTAGGCCCGTAGCCGTGGGTTAACTTAACCTTGAGTTTTACATACGGGCCCTGATGGACTCTGAAGAAATTTGATCTTCAGCTGAAACTATCTTCCACTGGTTTTTGCTTATGTTTGACCTTTCCAAGAGCTCATTTTGTGGTAGTAGCTAAGTAGTTCTGTGTAAAACCCTTACCAGTCAGCCGGCGGTTACGACAGACACTAAATCGCTTTCGTTTTCCTGCCAGTTCAAAGCGACGCCATAGTCAGCACACAGACACTCGAAATGAACCTGACATCCTCAAGTACAGGTACGTTCAGCTTGATAGGTTGTTGTTGTTTTTGTTGTTGTTGTTGTCATTGTATTTGTTGTTGTTTCCGTTAGTTGTTTACAAGAACAGGGAGTCGGATAGCTTAACTGGATTCGCTTTGGTGTCAAGGTCGGAAGGCCCAGGGTTCGAAGTTCCACAGGGTCACGTCACAAATGATCTAGTTGTAGTTATTCGGGATCGTTGTGGTTTGTTGTGACAAAGAGACTTTGAAGTTGGCTGCTTCACTGGTACAGAAAAAAAATTGCTGAGTTTTCAAAAGAATGTGTGTGCGTGCGTGCGTGCGTGCGTGCGTGCGCGTGTGTGTGTGTGTGTGTGTGTGTGTGTGTGTGTGTGTGTGTGTGTGTGTGTGTGTGTAACGTTGTGTTGACAGGTCATGTACAGACACTAGGCTGGTATCTGGGACAGAAATATCCTGAGTATATGGACAGCTTCGTCAACATCACGGCACAGGTCAGTGGATCCTGATCAACTTCTACAGCATGTGGATCAACCCTGTATGGAACTGCTTTTTACACTACCTAGCGATACACGAAGGGACATCGTGCTTGGGAGAAAGGACTGAGAGGTATGTTATTCACAATTACTTTGATGCAATTGGTAGCATCGGAAGGTTCCAGGTTCGAATCTCCGTAAGGACCGCGCGCGCGCGCACACAGAGAGAGAGAGAGACAGTATTTCCGGTCATGGGCCGCTATCACGATGGTGACAAAACAAAACAAAACAGCAGCAATCAAAGGAATGCACATAGAGGAAGGGGGGGGGGGGGAGAGAGAGAGAGAGAGCAGGGGGGGGGGGGGTAGATTTGCTGTGTTTGGCACTGTCGGACAGTCTCAGTAGAAAAGATGAGTTTTGGGGGCTCTTCCCAATGGTTGTATGTTCGGAGTTTTCCGGAGAGGTACTGGCAGCGAGTTCCACAGCGGGGGGGGGGGGGGGGGATGTGAAGGATCTGGCACCTGAACACTTCTTGCTGGTGTTGTTGCTGTAGCTGGGAATGGCATCGCGGGACTGTGAAGAGGAGCGAAGGGATCTGGTCAGTTCTTGGAGGTGTTGAGGTACCGATCCGTGAAGACTTTGGCAGGTCAGGCAAAGAATCTTGTGTTTTATGCAGTGATGGATGGTTGTGTAACCTATCTTTTCCGGCCAATAAGGAGAAAGGTAGAGGACGGCTGGATTTTTTCAGATTTAACATCGAGGGTGATTTCAAAGATGAGGGCCCTAGAAAAAGCTTGTACAAATTTTGGCCTTGTCGGGATTCAAACCCACGACATTCCGATCTCCAGTCCGATACTCAGCTGGTTTAATCACCCGACTGCCTTGGCAAAAACACCAAAAGCAGAGCTTAAATTTCCTCTTTAGCTGTAGGTGTCAAGATGACAAAAAGGACGACGCATAGGCGGATAAAGACCATTAGTGCAGAGTGTGCGATGACTCGAAACAATGCACCAAACGAGTGAGCACTGCTCAAGCGAACAGGTCAGATGCACTGAGGCTGATCTCCGCAATTTTTTGAACATTTCTGGTTGTTAATCAAGTTTCTAATTACCAAAAAAACCCGATGCTTTGGTCTGCTATCTGAAGTGCGGGCCCTGCACGTCCGCCGACAGGAGGATGTAGGAGTACTAGCGAAAATTACGATCGAGAAGGCACATCGCCATGAGGGGCGAGACCCACGATACAACCACACGACATGTCGGGAGCAGCGAAGCGGAAAGTCGCCGAACGGTCTACGGACACTAGCCAGGTGCTATCCTCGAGCTGTGAGATCCCAAGGGGGAAAAAAAGCCGAACTCTTAAACAAGGCGAGACGGAATAAAGCAAAAAAAACCAAAACAACAACAACAAAAAAAAGAATGAACGGGATCCAGTCACAGGTTTTGAGTCTATCAAGGCACATTTTCCCGTTGCAAAAGACTCCATGGCTGTGTCGTCTGCTATAGAGACTGACGCTGTGACCTACATTTGGAGTGAGGCTGAGGACAACAGATGCAACTCCGCGCCATGCTTTGCTTTGTTTGGTTGTGTTTTATTTCTGTTGCTGTGGTCTTCTCGGTTTTTGTTTTTGTTTTTGTTTATAGTTTTGTTTTGTTTCTCTCTCTCTCTCTCTCTCTCTCTCTCTCTCTCTCTCTCTCTCTCTTCGTCTTCTTCACATGCCCCCAGAGGGTCTTGAAGAATAAATAAATAAACGAAAACGAAGCTAGTGTCAAATGCAGACCTTCTCCAAAAACTGTGTGAGATGTCCGAGAAGCTGACCAAAGTAAACGTAGCGGTGGAGGAACTAAGAAGTGAGACCTTCGAGGTGAGAGGCAGGAGAATAGTGTGCTGAGAAAGGACCTAGAGCACTCTAAGGAAAAACTACATAAGGCAGAGGAAAAGGTGGACGAAGCCAAAACTCTATCCGCCATTGCTGAACGACGGGTGAACGACCTAGAGCAGTACGGTCGTCGCAACAACGTGAGGATACTGGGAATACCAGAATCGTACGGCGAAGACTGTGAGAAGAAAGTGCTAGACATCTTTCGCAACTAACTTCGTCTTCAGAGCATTGGGGCAGCGCACCGCGTGGGCCAGCGACCGCAGAGCCACCGCGGACAGCAACAACAACAACGGAAACCGCGCCCCATCATTGTGCGCTTTGTTAACAGAAAGGCGGCAGACACAGTGCTTCAAAACAGGCGTATGTTAAAACGCACACCTTTTGTGATCACGGAAGACTTAACACGTGCAAACTTCGCTCTCCTGAACTACTGCTGGGTCCATCCTGACGTGGACGACGCATGGTCCAAACGAGGCAACATCTTTGTGAAGAGAGGCACCAGGATCAGGAAGATCGAATCCAGGTCGGATCTCCCGGACTGTTCCCTTGACTCCTCCACGCCACACATGCAACGACGCAGACGACAACGTGATCCTCAATCCGGCCAGGACTCCCTCGCGAACAACAACAACACCGGCCCAAAGTCTCAGTGCTGCGGTTATTATGGCCGATCAAAACAACACCCAGGCCAGTATGACTGATGAGGAAACTCAAGTGAAACATGTGTAGAAACGAAGGTGGGTGTCTCTAGCTTCTCTTGTAATGTTTACACTCATGCACAAGTAGTATCTAGTACATCCTCTTTTGTCTGCTTTTGCCCCACCTTTCGTTACGTTTAACTAAGTGCGATGTACTCTTTGGTGGGCGTGACAGACCGGGAAGGGCGCAGCGCTAGTCCTGCAGCCTCTCTCGATCTCTTACACCTGCATAGATAGTAATTTGTAGTGTGTGCCACACTACTCCCGAAATTTCTCTTTGCTCCTTTAACACCACTGTCGTGTACTAAGTGCTTGAGTGTAGCAGACGAGAGAAGGCAGAAACGGACACCTGTAGTACATCAACATGTCGTTACTGGGGACACTAACACGCGATTGGGTGATTCTGGCAGCGACAAGGGAAAGAACTATGTTACTGAATCATGGCGGCGGCAGTTGCGAACACGTATGTGGTTCTCAGGAGCTCTTAATCCTGTTCGTGCATGGGCTACCGACGACCAGAACTTAAAATTACCCAATGTACTACGAGTTAGTAAATTACGGCCGGTGGAAAATCTGTTTTCCGTGATCCAGAAGTTTCTATTGTTTTCATAAAAAATCTAGAAGTGGTGACCTTGTTTTGACTGTAGCTAATTTCGCCACGGGAGGCGCTACGCATTTAGGGTCAAGGTCTGAGTCTCCCGGAAATTTCGTGAAAACAATAGAAACTTCTGTATCACGGAAAACAGATTTACATTAATAAAACACAATATGAACTAAACGTAGCAACTCCTCTGTCTCACTCAATCTTCTTAAAAAAAAACCCACACAAAAAAAACCCACACACACACACACACACACACAAACAGCTGTTATCTTTCGCATACAAGTAAAACATGAACAAAACACACAGCCACGCTCGTAACAGGTAAGTTCACGTATTGGAAAACAATTTTGTTTCTTGCGTAAACATTTCAGCTCGAGCTTGCAGAACGAAAAGTAAACTTGAGCCGTAATTTGGAGATGTTGTTCCCGATAAAACGCGCTTGGCAAATCTGAGTGCCCGCGTGTACCATTTCTCACATATCAATCTCGGCAAATTAAAAATAAAATAAAATAAAAACACCTTTCCGTCAACATTTGTTGCGCCATCCTGACGGCGACAGGACGGCATACGAGCGACACTGATCAAATTCAAAAGTGACACGACTTGTATGGGGGTCATTGACTGTGGACAGTACTGATTTGGCCACGGCTGCTGTGATGACCACCGCACGGACGGATGACCACTGCACGATGTGCACAGTAGCGTGAACGGAGCCCGACAGGAAGCGGGGGCAGTTTTTCGGCACGGTTTTGTCGCTGTTTCTGGACACTGTGTGAACTCTGCAACTGTGACAGAGTTGACTGTGCTTGCACGGTCGACTCTGTAAAAACATTTTTCACACTTCGGAAAGCTTTTTGTTGGGAGCTTAGATCTTTAACCGACTGAGGCTAATGACATTGGTCATAACTTTTGTTTTAGGTCGACTTCAGTAATGGTAGCGCGTTGGATTTTCAGTGTTCGGGTCATGAGTTCGAATCCTGGCTGGGGCCGAGTATTTGTATTGGCCTTTTTCCCGTTTCCCCGTCTTTGATATCACCCATACGCGGTGGAAAAAGGACGTTAAACTCCCAAACACCCACCCACTCACTCAAGCTCAGTGGCATTCCTTGGAACAGAATATCGTAAGCGCCCCACCAAATGCACGCGCTCCTCTTACTGCCTGTCAGAATCCGTCGCCCTAGCTGACTTGTTGCACGTGCAAGGATAGTGTGTGTGTCTCTGTGTGTGTGTGTGTGTGTGTGAGAGAGAGAGAGAGAGAGAGAGAGAGAGAGAGCAGCATTTTTGGTCGTGTTTGTTTGTGCTTGCGCACAAGCGCCACGTGCTCGTTACAGACGGGGAATCTAAAGTCTGTTTCCGAAAACAGTACAGACTTCAAACTTCGTTAAAATTTAAACTGAAAAGTTCACTAATATACCGAGACAAGTGTGTCAGGTAGAAAGTTATGTGAGTAGAATCCATATGAGGCCGCTAGATACCCGATCTATATTAATTTTTTTTACTGCCAGCTCTCAAAGTAGGGTGGGTGTTTGGAGGTTTAACGTCCTTTTCCACCACGTACGGGTGATATCAAAGACGGGCCACAGATAAAAAAAAAAACCAGAACAAATATTTGGGCCCAGTCGGGATAGGAACTCACGACCCGAGCGTTACAAGTCCAACGCTCAACCATTCGGCCATCCCGGCTCCCCTCTCAGAGTAGGGGCAAAAAAGAATAAATGCGCAAATTCAATTCTCCAGACCAGTGACACGCACTCTAGTTCTGTCAGCTGGCACTGTAGCGTAGCAGGCTGCTGCCGTTTGCCCTATCAGTTCCCGTGGGCCACCTTGTCATCCTCATCAGCCAGTTGCAGGACGTCGTCACGGGACACCAAGCCTTCCTTTAGGAACCCGTCCAGCAGTCTCCATGCCTCGCCCTCAGGGTACACACCATTGTCATAGTCACCCCTTTCTCTAGCGCTCTGGTCCATCAGCTTCAGCATTCTGCCCTCTTTTGCCTTCTGTCTACGCTCCAGGATGACATTGATAGTGTAGAGGAAAGGGTTGAGCGCCGAGTTGAGCGGCAGCACCAGGATAGCGACAGCCACGTTGGCCTCCCCAGGAATAGGGACATCGTTAGCAGCCATCAGACCCAGCACGCCGATGGGGAACCAGCACACGAAGTCGGACACGGCGATGGTGATGAGGCGACGGGCGATGGTGTGGTCTTTGGACGTCCTGTTCGTGTCAGTGGCCGACATTTCATTGGTCTGGATGGACCAGTAGATCAGCACCTGACCCACGCCGATCACAACAAACAGCGTGAAATTGACGATGATCAATATGGCGAAAGCAAAATCGTGTCCCGGGAACTCGGCGCGTGTGACGGGAAGCGGAATACAGATACCGGTGTGGCCGTAGAATTGCCAGTGCGAGGTTGCTGGGAGCAAGGGTAATACAGCCAGCACGTGACCCAGGCCCCAAGCTACTGCGCATGCTATAAGCGCTGAGGTTTTCCGGAAACGGAAGTGACTGAAAGGGAAGCGGACGACGAGAAATCGCTCCAGCGTGATGAGGCAGATGATGAAGGCCGACACCTCGTTCGACAGCAAAGACAGGAAGCCTGCTAGTTTACACACTGCGCTGTTCCTCCATGCAGTGTCTTCCCACAAGTAGTTGCCCAGGTAAAGACGGTCCGCTACACCTATGATAGCTAGATACAAACCCATCAGGAAGTCAGACACGGACAGGTGTGTTACAAACACGTCATATCCCATGTTGGCCGCCATCTTCCTGAAGAACACGCGATACATAAAGCTACCGCAGTTTCCCACCAAAGTGAACACGGCAAAGACAGAGAGAAAAGCACGAAATAGTTCCGAGCGTAACAACGCGTCACTGGACGAGATCTCGTCAGACGGCGCGCGGCACATGTTGACGTCGAATACGTCCGGCAGCGTGGCCGGGCAGCAGAGTTTGAAGTTGTCGGCGTAAACTGCTTCCAGTTTCTCCAGTCCTTTAACCTTCACCGGGCTGGACTTTTGACTACACACAAACGCCGATGTGGGTCGTTTAGGACCCATACTTTTCAAAGAAGGATTTTGGTGATTATTCCTATTCCGACTATGTGGGTCGTTTAGGACCCATACTTTTCAAAGTGGGATTTTAATAATTATTCTTATCCTTATTATTATTCTTACAGCTCTCTGGGCAGATACACGTTCTCAACTCGGCGCTCTAAGTGTGCGAGCATGAGTTGCTTGCTCAGCTGCCTTATGAACCCACCACGGGAATCCTTGGAGGAAATTTTATGCGGAACACGCAACGGGCAGCTATTGTTGCCAGGTCAAGCACATTGGCAAACATGGCCATTGGCCATCTCTTTCTTTTTCTCTTCGTTGTGTAGCTGTGGGCCAGCTTGTCCTTGGCATCCACAGAGCCTTTCGTTTCATTGTAGAACAGAACCATTTCTGGTTTCCGATTACACGTACTTGCATCGATGACGCCCTCATCGTGCATAGTGCTCAGCCCAACAGTGTTCTTGTTTCGTTTGCTTTGGTAGCTGACCATAGTGGTTGACTGGCGGTATGCAAACTGGCTCTCATGGAGACCCTGGCTTTTGTTCGATTTGAAAGGCACAGGCAGAAACCTTTTGTTGGTTCTCGATCACAGTGCCTTCCATTGTAAGACCATTTTTGAGAAGAGTTTCTGCAAGGACAAGGTCCGTGAAATATACTACTCCACATTTGCTTTGCATCACCATTCGTTTTGGGATTGATAAAAGCCCACTGCCAGATTTGCAACTGTTGTTGCTTTTTACGGGTACGGGCATGATTATTGATTGTAATGACATTGCCAACTTCGTGAATTGTGTGCACGCCATGCATCATAATGCAGTTGACCACCATAACCCTCAAATTTGCTCGTGAATAGTGCTCATGGCAAAATCTGGTTTAGCGATGGGAAAAAGATTAGTGTCATTTTGGTCTTGCTTGCTGCTACACCATGCCTCGACAACTGCTCCAGAGACGTTTGACTGACACTGAGATGGCCAGAGGTTTCGGGATGCTGGAGGCAGGGTCTTCTCAGCGTCAGGTGGCTCAAGCCGTCAATGTCACGCAAAGTGTCATCTAACGACTATGGAATCGCTACCAGACTACAGGGAGGCATTCTGGTGGCAGAATTAGGATCACAACTCAGGGCGAAGACGGATTCCTCGTCATGCAGGCTCACCGACACCCCTTCTGGAACGCGACTCAGCTCCAAAATGACCTCCGCCGTGGAACTGGGAGTCGGATTTCCACTGAAACTGTGAGGAGGAGACTTCATGGGGCTGGCCTGAGCTCCAGAGCCCCTGCAATCCGCGTTCCTTTGACTCAGCAGCACAGAAGAGGAAGACTTGCCTGAGCACAGCAGCACGCAAGGTGGACCGTCGCGGAATGGACGCCCGTCTTGTTCACTGATGAGTCAAGGTTTTGCCTGGACATGACAGATCATCGCCAGAGAGTGTGGAGACGTAGAAATCAAGCACGACCGGTATGGCGGCGGTTCCCTGATGGTCTGGGGTGGCATCAGTGTTTACGGCAAGACAGACCTCCACGTGTTCTGGAACGGCAGGCTGACGGCAATACGGTACCGGGATGAGATTTTGGACCCTGTCGTGAGACCCTACGCTGGCGCCATTGGTCTCATGTATGACAACGCCCGCCCACACAAAGCACGCATTCAGTGTGGACCAGTATATTGAAGAGGAATCCATGGAGCGGCCAGCCAGGTCCCCGGATCTTAATCCAATTGAACACGTTTGTGTTGATCAGACGAGCTGTACGTGCACGTGTCAACCCACCCCGCGCGCTGGTGCAGCAGGAGTGGGACCAGATCCCCCAACAGACGATACGGAACCTCATCCGTTCCATGAGGCGGCGCTGTCAGGCAGTCATTCCGGCTCGAGGAGGTCACACGCGATACTGACATTCCATTTCAGCTCGTTCAGCAACACCTTGTTCGCTTTTGAATGATACCACCTTTTTCTGCCCATATGCTGAATATCCCTGATTTTGAGGATAGGCTGGGACTTCTGTCTTTTCAACTGTTTTTTGAATGAAAATTATTTTTCGGTTATGATTGTTCTGTTTTGTTGCCTTATGCCCAAGGATTGCAATGTATTTACCTTGATGAAATAAAAGCAAATTGTCTATTCAACAGTCTTTGTCTTTGTCTTTGTAGTGATGCAAAGCAAATGTGGAGTAGTATATAGTTGTCACATTGCGACCTGTTTTGAAGAAGGGTGTAGCTAAGTGGAGAGCCACGTTGCGGCCAATGTTCACTGGTTTGCCTGTCTTGGCCCAAAGGCCTTCCCAGATAAGGAATCCCCAAAAGAGGGTAATTGTATATTGACTTGTAACTGAATATTTGCTGGTACGCTTCCAAGAACGATGCTCAGTGGCTGGATTCTTAGAATTAGCTGGCACGATTCCAAGAACAATGCCTCCAAGATTTCAGATTTTTCTCAGAAACGTAAGCATCTGCATCCGGTTTTGCCCAAATAAGATAATGAAAGTTCATTTTCCAGACATATTGCTTTTGTTTCTGGTGATACTTCTTGATTTCTCACTTTCAAGGAACTATACCGAAACAGACTGGATTATGAGAGAGAACTCAATTTCCTTCGCAAGGAAAACACAGACACACAAAAACAAACACAAAATACAATAAATGAGAAGATTGAGATGAGGTACGTGCAATGCTGTACTTTATTCTTCACAAAAGGTATGGGTTCTGAAAGACCCACATCGTCCAGATATGAAGAATCACCTGAATCTCTCTTTGAAATGCATGGGTCTTAAACGACCCACATCGTCCTGACAGGAATATTCGCTATTCTCTCTCTGTAAAATGTCTGGGTCTTAAACGACCCACGTTGTTGTTTGTGTGGTGTTCAAAATCAGACATTGTTTATTTGTTTATTTTTTCACCAAATAGTACCAGATTTTGGGAAAATGTGATCTTTTAGGAGTTTGAGGAATACTTAAAGTTTGACTGAAAAATTCCCAATAGTTCAGGAGATAATAAGAGTTAAACACCCTTCTGGGTCCTAAATGACCCACATAGCCCGGTGAAGGTTAAACACTCCTCTCGAAAAGCTCGACACGGGACAACCTCGCAGATCCAACACACGCAGGTCTTGTAGCGGCTGGAATCCCTCGGTGTGTAGACGGTGCAGACCGCTGTCAGACAGGTTGAGTGTCTGGATGTTGGGAAACACGGCCATCAGGACACAGTCCATCTCCTCCAGCTGAAGACGAGAAAGGTCTAATGTTATGACCGAGGTCAGTGACGTGTCTGGTGATACACTGGGGAAGAGGGAGGTCAGCGGGTTACCAGCCAAAGACAGAACTCTCAGGTGTTTAAGCTGTTGTATGTTCTCCCCCCTGATGACAGTCAACAGGTTGTCGCTGATGTCCAGTGTGTGTAGATTAGGAAAGTTCAGCGTATCCAGGTCAGTCAGATTACACTTACCCAGACTCAGGTAAACCAGCATGCTGTTGTTAGTGACGTCAGACGGCGACATACCGGACCCGCTGGCTTCCAGAAAGCGTAGTTCAGGGTACAGGGCAGCACTAAAGGGCCGTGTGCTAAAGAAAGCCGTCCCGTAGCACGTGCAGCTGTTGGGACACTGCAGACCGTCACACAACAGTTCGTCATCGCGCTGCGGACACTGGTATATCTCGTCACACAGGTGATCAGGATGGAGACAGATCCTAGAAGCGCGGCATCCGTAGAAACCGGGACACGTGTAGCTGTCACACTCCGCCTCGTCCTCTCGGCCCGGACAGTCGTACACGTCGTTACAGCGTAAGAAAACCGGCAGGCAGTAACCGTCGCCTGGACACTGGAAGTGGGACTCCGGACACAACGTGGTGGTGTTAACGTTACTGAGCTGCTCTACAGTGAAACGCATGGTCTTGGTGAAGCTGACGAGTGCTGGGGGCCGTGGAGGTTGGTAAAGAACATTCTCACTACGGGGGAAAATACAGCCCAGCTCGTCCGCACCGTTCACACACTGCGCCTTCTTGTCACACTGCTGTTCTCTCGGTATGCACTTGTAGATAATGACACATACATACATACATACATACATACATACATACATACATCATCATCATCATCATCATCATCATCATCATCATCATCGTCGTCGTCGTCATAGTCGAAAATTGTGAACATTTCTTCGTCGTCGTCATCGCCATTGTCGTCATCAGCGTCGTGATCATCAGAGAGAGAGAGACAGACAGACAGAGACAGACAGACAGACAAACAGAGACAGCCTTTGGAATATTGAACAAGATGGCCACCAGCCCAATAATTATGTTGTTTCCATTCAGTGATCTGCTGTCGTCACAGTCGTGGTCGTTGTGTCATGTATGCAGCCCGCGCGCACACGTACGCAAGCTCTCTAACATGAAGCATACTGACATAAAGAAAGTACTGGAAACCCTTTCCGTGCCTCTTTGCGCTCGCTAAACCCCAAATACATGAGGTCGTGTTAAGTCGCCTAGGTGGTTGACGTCACTAACTTGTTGACGTATGCGAGGTTCTACATGGGTGAATGAATTCTTGTAACACAGTGGTTCCTCTTTGACAGAGTTACTTCCCGCAGGCCTAGTTGAGGAATTAGCAGTTATTTCCCATCAAGTTGTGGTATACCGACGAGTATTTTGATCCAAGACGCAAATCAACCCTGAGCTTTAGCGAAGGATCAAAATGCAAGTCGGTATACCACAGCTTGATGGGGTGTAAATGCTTTATCATATCATCCTTTTTTGGGCTAATTTATGGTATATTTTGAACGTTTACCCTAGTAAAAACTGACAGTCGACAGCGGCTGCATATAGCAGACGAACGAATTTGTACGTCGGCAGAACACGACGCCGACAGAATAAAGTGCGCCTTTTTATGCTGGCAAGACGGTGTCAATTCACTCATGAACTAAAATCCAAACAAAAACACAAGTTTTAAACTTCCACTAACGACACAAACAAACGTGCTGACGCTTTCAAGGAAATGTAAATTTGCGAGTGAATGCGAAACCGAACAAGCACAGCTTAGTCTGTTCACGCTTTGCACGATTACGGCGCGTTCAAGCGGGGGTCTTCCTGTCGCGATTCTTCACGAAATATGAAGCTTTGTGTTTATTCTAATATTTGTAGTAGATGTACACCGATTAAAGTGTCCTTCCCCCAGCAGCTACATTTTATAACTGCATGCGTGACTTAAACGATTCAAGAAGCTTCTGTTCAATCGGAGATCTATCTAGACCACGAATCCGCTGCCATTCTCTGCGCCGATAGCACACGACCAAATCAGTACCCAGCATACACGTCGGTGAGACGCCAGCTTCGATTGAACTTTTTGAGAACGACTTGATAAGTCTTGGTTAAAACTGTCCGAAATTTGAGTAAGGATCGCTTTCTAGGTACAGGCTAATGTAACTGTTGTTTTGTACTTGTACAACGAGTTTATGAAATTGGAAACACCGATACGCCGAGTCAAAAATGTTTCGTCGTCGATGGTGATGACATAGGGAGCAAGTTCTGCCCGAGGAGTAGTAATACATGTACTTGCTCATCGATGACGATGGGTTTTTGGCCAAAAAGGCTGTATCTCTGTTCTTTCTGTCTGAAATAAAGAACCTTTTTGCAGGCAATCACTCCTGATTGTCATGTGATGTCGTGCTCTGTGTCACATGATTTCTCAAGTACTAGTACAATACGGACACTTATTCCACGGGAGAGATCAAAGAAAAAGAGGCCGCTATGGATGATAATGTTCTAGATCAGACCTGTTTAGTATGTAGGCAGCCCTGCACTGACAGCGTTCTTGGTTCTTCTTTCATGAATTTGTTATCCAATAAAGTATTGGAGTTGTATTCTGTTGTATCCCGTGTCTTCTCTGCGAGTGAACGAAGAGAGCGACATAGCAGACGTAAAATACAACACCACGTCTCCAAGACCCCCAAGAAAAACCAGCATCACGTCAATCAAACATGACGCTCATATTTTGCGTCAGTGCGCGTGCGTCTCTTTTTCGATGTTTGTGAGGCGTGTGGTTTGTGGAGGAAATGTGCTTTGAGTACAAATTTTCGAGCCAACTGACCATAACGGCTGCAAGGAATTTTTCTAATTTTTTTGGTATATTTTTTAAGGTACCCCAGACACACTATCTCTATATAGTGGAGAAGTGCGTTCACTGCACCATACACGTCAGCATCGATGACGCACGTTTTCTTACGTCATTGTCACAGTTACACTTGCAAAATCGTCTCTGCGGGAGATCGGCAGTGACGTGCACAGAAAATTGCATATGAACACAGAGGCTTGCCTATGAACGTGGAAAATTTAGCCCGTCCTATGATGTTGTTTACATTACTATGGAAACAACATAAAAACGACAAATTCTTTATCAAATAATGATTTTCCTTGTAAAGGATAGTTGTTCAATTGTTCAGTCCGATTCCGTTGTACCCTCAGCCTCTGAAAACTTGAAATAGCAATTGCACTTACTGAAACTGGGTGACAATAGCAGCGGTTACACCCACTCACGTCTTTCTGTACCACGTACCTCGTGCTTGCCACAAAGAAAGTACGTCTTTCTGTACCACGTACCTCGTGCTTGCCACACACAAAGTACGTCTTTCTGTACCACGTACCTCTTGCTTGCCACACATGAAGTGACGAAGCGGATCACATGGCGGGAAGACACAGAAGTCTTCATCACTGCCGTCGTTACAATCAGAGCGATGGTCACACACCAACGTGTACGGCACGTGCTGTATCTCGTTCCTACAGGTGAAGGACGGAGGAAGTGGCGTCAGCGTGACGTCACACGGAGCAGCCGAGCCATACTTTCGCTGCCAGCACATGCTGGGAACGTCGCAAGCCAAAAAGACGTGCGTGTGGTGATCGGTGGGACATGTGGTAAGTTCAGCTCGAGCTGTTGGCCATGTCATAGGTTGAAGACGGATTCCCTGTAGCTCAGCTGTCCGTAGGTTGGTTGCCTCCTCTCCTGGTTCCATTTCACACAGAAGAGCAGAGAGTTTTTGGTATGTGCATGTAATGATCCCCATGCTGTGGCTTAGACCCGCGGAGAACAGAGGATTGTGCCTGCTGTATGTGTAGGTGAACCCGCCACACCTAGGCGGGATAGGAGTGTTCTTGTCGTTAATGTGTGCGTAGAAGGCAATGTTGCCATCGCTCCAAGACCATTCGCTGCGGTACCTTTGATATTATTTATTATGACAAAACTATAAATCTCGGCATAGTCGTATTCTGCTGGTAATTGAAAATAACACGTGTGTGTGTGTGTGTGTGTGTGTGTGTGTGTGTGTGTGTGTGTGTGTGTGTGTGTGTGAGTCAATGAATCAATGAATGTTTATTTTACAACGGTAGAGGCAGTTAACCTTAACAGAACCACCAACAGGAGAGAGGGAGAGAGAGAGAGAGAGAGACTCACCAGGTATTCCGAGACTGATAGCTGACATCAGTCACCTCCAACTTCGTTCCTCTACTGAGTTACATATTATTCTGCATTCTGAACTCGGTAATTATAAGTCATAGTTACATGAGCCTAGTTTGGTGCTCACTACTTTTCAGTAGCCCGGCCTATGATTATGATTACAATCTCCCCCCCTCCCCCCGCCGCCATACACTGTCAGCAAACACAGAGGTCGTTTACACCCCGGCGGGTTCAACGCGGTAAAACTGGCAGGTGTAAACAGCCTTATAGTTTCCTTGATACTGTTTTCTTTTGCAACCGTAATATCAGCTACGCTTCATCTGCTTGCGATGCTGCAAAACTTGCTGCGCGAATAAGATGGTTCATTCAACCTACCTGTTATGAGCACTACTTTCTTCAACAGAGACGCCATTGCTTAGTGTCGATGAGCACAAGCCTGCCACAGGGACTGCGCTTTTATTATACAGCGACCTCTTTACGGATGACCTAGATATGTATTCAGGACGAATCAGGGGCCGTGGTCACGACGCGTTCGTAACTTTTCCGCCACCGATTTACGCACGCGAGGGTCCGTAACTTACGATTTGTGATATAATTGGGTGGTCATGACGTTTGCGCAGAGTTACGGCCGCTCGGAAACCCTTGCGTATTGTACACCACCTAGGAGGGTGTCGGAAAGGTGCCGTAGCCTTTGCGTAAATCTGAAAAATGGCGGCCCGCTTGATTTACCTGAACTGCAAATGAGAAGAGCATTTCGACGGGAAAGGGTGTTCCGCAATCGTACTAACCCTTTTGACTTGTACGACGATGTGGACATGCTTCAAAGGTTTAGATTTAGGAGGAGACACCTGCAGGAATTGTGCGATCTTCTGTAGGACGACTTGAGTGTAGAGGGGGCGCGTTCAGTTCACTACGCACCCTGCAATGCAAAGGCCTGTGTGGCCAGCCGTACACACATCGTGGGTTTATTTGTTTCCTTTTTTGTGGGTTAACATTTGTTGTGTGTATTTCGGACTAGTTCAGTGCTGAACGCACTCGGTCAGTCCTCACTGATCAGCCACCACCGTTTTGATCGTATCAGTGCCTGTCAATGCAGGTCTCATTCATTGTGTTGTGGACCCGAAATGTGCGGGTTCCGAATTCAGAGTTTTGCCGCTGGTCATGTTTATCTGCCGTAGCACCGGCGTCAGGTTAAATGCGTGGCATGTATGTGGAGAGTTTTTGTTGATGTTGTTGTTATCCTCTCCTCTTCGTTGTTCTTTGATAGAGGTTCATTCCGTTGGTTTTCTTGCCAGTGAGCCTGCTACATACGGTTTGTACGTGCAGTAAATGCTTCTACTGGTTGTAGTCCGTCCAATGTTGAGATAGAGACTGCTAGGGAGCGGTCTATATGCGACGTGCATGCTCTCCTGATCACACTCTCCACATACATGCCACGCATTTAACCTGACGCTACGGCAGATAAACATGACTCGATCAAAAACTCTGTAGTGAACGCGTAGTGAACACACCCCCTCTTCTCTTTCACTCTTCACGCTGCAAGGAGAATTTGTGCAGGTCACGTGATGGTGTTTTCCGTGGGAATCCCGGGGGTCCCACACCTATCTAAAAATAACCCGTACGTGACACCGTTTCCAGTAAGTGCGCGTCGTGACCGGCCAACTAGCGGAAGAGATAGTTTTCACGTAGCCACATACGAACTTACGATCCGCAACCTATTTGCGCAAAGAAATTTGCGTTCGCGTCGTGACCACGGCTCCAGGAGCGTACAGCGATTGTCAACTCTGTACCATCGGGTTTCACAACATTATTTTACCGTCTGCCTTGACCCGAAATCGGCTAGCCGAGACCTGCGCCGAGACACGTGATACCTAAAGGACAAAAAGCATAAATGCTCGGTGACAAGGAAAGTGGACAGTCTCTGAACAACTTTTTGGTCAACGTGGTATTTCACAGTGTGCACACAAGCGGTGAGGTCTGCCGCATTCACCAGCACAGTACATTTTCAGCCTGTTTCAAATATTATTGCCTGCATGAGTTGTTTCCCTTGCACCAACAAGCACCCATTTTTCGTGGCAGAGCACAACTTTGCCACGAGAAGTGCATGCATGCTGTGGTTCTTTGTATGCACGGGGGGTGGGGGTTGGGGGGGGGACAACTCATGCAGGCAATACTAGTAATCTCTTATTGTCAGTACAGAACGTCCATTCGATCAGCAGAAACAAGTCAGGTTTAGGTGTACAGAAGTAAAGTGTATCAGAAGAGAAACTGGTGTGCTGTTCCATTGTCATCTGGGACTGATGGGTGGGTATTTTGGGAATTTGACGTCCTTTTCCACCGCGTAAGGGTGATGATATCAGTCAAAGACGGGGCAACGAGAAAAAGGCCGCACTAATAATTATTTGGCCTCAGCCGGGAGTGTCCCTCTCTCTCCTAACCACCCTCTCCCCCTCCACATCCCATTACTGGTAAGTAACGCGATCAGATACTGATAATGGATTTTGATACACACGTACTTCGTCCAAACCAACCCACTTCACTGTGCCGCCGCGCCCTGTCTATCCCGGTCAAGCCGAAACGAGGAGACTACTCTAGCTGCTGTCATGGGTTGCCTGATTTATCTGCTCCTGACCTGGCGGATTTGGGCTGGAAGTAGCCCGATTCTGAGGCTGCAATTTCATGCATACGTCACATGCCTATTTTCATGTGCACAGCTATAACAATTCTCTCTGTCTGTCTGTCTGTCTGTCTGTCTGTCTGTCTGGGGGAGCCGGGATGGCCGAATGGTAGAGCGGCGTTGGACTTCTAATGCTCGGGTCGTGAGTTCGTATCCCGGCTGGGGCCAAATATGTGTGCTCTGGCTTCTTCATCGTTGCCCCGTCTTTGATATCACCCGTATGTGGTGGAAAAGGACGTTAAACCCCTAAGCACCCACCCACAAACCCTCCTCCCCCACCCCCTCTCTTTCTCTTTGTCACGCGTCCACGTCTAGACTTATTCAAGTCTAGTCTCTTCTATTCTGGTGCATTCATCTGAAACATGCTACCACCTGAGGTCCGACTAATGAACAATTTCTCAAGATTCAAGGTTCACGTGCGTCAGAATTTTCTGACTAATTGATAATTTCTCACGGTTCTCACTAATCATTGAGAAAAAAAAGTGTCTTCCCCTTACTGAGTTTTTAGTTGTTAGAATTTTTATGTGTATTTCTCGTATTTGAATTGATAACTTCTTATTATTTGCATAAGCATTTACGCTGTAATGTTCGTGAAATGTGCTGTAATTCGTGAAAGCGCTGGTCAGCCCGCGCGCGCACGAGTGTGTGTGTGTGTGTGTGTGTGTGTGTGTGTGTGTGTGTGTGTGTGTGTGTGTGTGTGTGCTGATAACAGTGAGGATTATGCTTTTTGTATGTTTTATTAGTGCAGCAAGGACAGATAGTAAGAGAGATCCGTGCGCGTATTATCTCATTCTTAAAAAATAAAGTTTCAGTCAGTCAGTCAGTCAGTCAGTCAGTCACTCTCTCTCTCTCTCTCTCTCTCTCTCTCTCTCTCTCTCTCTCTCTCTCTCTCTCTGTATGCTACACGTTTGATTTTCTACCAAACACACTACTGTGGTAATGAAATTATCAATTTTCACCGCGTCACTGAGTCGAAGCTCCTAAGTTTGTATTTGACAGAAAAATAAATCATTTATACAGGCTTGGCCAAATTCAAAGAATAGCATAATCCCCTGAGAAACTGAGGAAACTACTTTTGAATTCCGCCAATTGCTGTGCAATACTGAATGGCGTCTGTATCACATGAAGCGGACTTCAGCAGACTATACATTAGCGCAACAAGTCGGTAGGGCAGACCGGCAGTGAACCAGACTACACCTACGGGCAGCGTGATAGTATGTCAGTGTTTGTTAGATCGTTGTCGGCCAGAAATGACCCCTTTGTTTTCAGGATTCTGGCCCGAAGGAGGTGCGAGATGTTGGCTGGCAGTCAGTAACAACCCCGACATCGCCTCGGCGGATCGCTGTCTAGATTGCAGACCAAAACTGGTTAGTGTGGCGGGGATGGGTGTTCGAAACGCCCTCTGGCTTGTCCTAGGGGTGGTTCTGCAATGAAGTTATGGTTCTGTTAGAGAGAGATAATGACTCCTGGCGGTCGTTTTTGTCAGCACTCTGGACAGGGCGACAACCCTGTTGAAGTGTGATGTTTTCCAGGAAACAGTGGATGTACTTGCTGGAGTGTAGG
Organism: Batillaria attramentaria; assembly: GCA_018292915.2. Lineage (NCBI taxonomy): Eukaryota > Metazoa > Mollusca > Gastropoda > Batillariidae > Batillaria > Batillaria attramentaria. The sequence continues at coordinate 1,466,682 of JACVVK020000022.1, forward strand.
TTGTAGGTGACTTCTTTCTCTTCTGCAGTTATGGAGCATGGCTATGGTTGTCCGGCCAGATCTGGAGTTTGGTTGTATCCTCTGTAGACTGTTATCATATCCCTAAATGAAGGGTTCGTCTCTCAGGTTTGCTGACAGATCTCTTTTTTAAAAACAACAACAACAACAACTAAACAACACAAACAACAATAAAACCGGCAAACAAGTCACACACACACACACACACACACACACACACACACACACACACACACACACACACACACACAGTGATGTTTGTTTGTTGGTTTTTAGTAGTAGTTGTTGCTCACCGTGTTAGCGATGTTTTGTTTGCTGATGGTGAAGATGCTGTTTAATGTCAGTGCTACATGGTGGCCATTGGTGGGCACCGGCGTTGAGAGAACATTAGGCAAGGGACGCAACAACTACCTGAATGATACTGTGGACGGCTATGGAGTTATTGCCGCTGAAATGGTGAAAATCCGACATCACTGTTGCTCAACACAAAAACGTGTGTGTGTGTGTGTGTGTGTGTGTGTGTGTGTGTGTGTGTGTGTGTGTGTGTGTGTGTGTGTGAATCTTTTGACGAATCAAAGACTGAACTGATTCACTGAAGCAGCCGGCATAGGCAATTTATTTGTTACACTTCGAGTTCTTTGGCCTTGCACACATATATATTTACACACTGCAGAAGAAACATCTTCCTGACAACTGTCAGATGAACAACATCAGCTTCATGTATAACACAAGACACATTCCAAAAGTGTGAAAAATTGACTTTGTGCACTGACAAAGTACGCCTGAAGACACTAAACTGTAAGATTGTACAACGATGTATACACATGCACTATTACAATATAAACTATGAAAGTTCTGCGCGTGCCACTTTTTCAAATGAAACGTCCGAAGAAAAACGAAAAACCCGACCAAATTGAGAAATAACCTAAACAACCATCAACTATTAATTACGTTTGTTTTTTCAACAGTTCGAGTCTTTACGCAAAGACGAAACACTTTCACGATATACATATCTTGATTTTTTTTAAGAGGAAGAACGTTCATGGGTTGAGAGAGAGAGAGAGAGAGAGAGAGAGAGAGAGAGAGACTGAAGTGAGGTTTCCTGAACGTTATTGTTTCTGGCAACATTTCCCAGTAAAAATGAGTAAGACTTATAAAGTGTATAGGACTTTTGGCACCATGCTGTACAGATCAGATAATGATAATGTTGTAGTGCGCATTTCAAAACAACACTTCGCGGGCAAAACGATCCTGGCACACTACAATACAAAATGTAACCCGGTGTTTGAGTGAATGCGGAAAGACTGAGTCAGTATGGGCGTCAGTTTGGTGAGTGTAACTTACATCCTTCTTTGCTGGAGGTCTGTGACCAAATTCTTTCCTTGTCATATTTTAAAGGGTTTTATTTTGTATTTGACCCCCACCAGTGTGTGTGTGTGTGTGTGTGTGTGTGTGTGTGTGTGTCTGTGTGTGTGTGTGTGTGTTTCATCAGCAGGTGAACAGGCCACACAATCAACAAAACACGAGTGTATACGATACAAATTCCAAAAACAAAACATCGGCCATTCAGTGACAATAAGTTTGAATAAAAACGATAGTGTAAATATGCATAATTATGTACATAACTTACAACAGGCAGGCACCGTAGTTAAGTACATGAATCTTCTGTATTCAAATAATGGTAGCGGCCAAAAAATAAAGTTGCAAAACACCTACTCTTACGAAAAAACATAATGACGTACTAGAAATACCCTCGAAGACGAAACTAATATTCCGCCAGGGTCGGACACGGTTTTGAAATGAAATGAGGAGGAGCAATAAATAAACAGATCTATAGAACATGTATGTAAGTTTTTTTGTGTTTTGTTGAGTGGTATTCACCATGGGATGGTCTGAGGTTCAACTCACGTCCTAAAGATCTAAGCTCCCAACAAAAAGCTTTCCGAAGTGTGGGGGAAAAAAATTACAGAGTCGACCGTGCAAGCACAGTCAACTCTGTCACAGTTGCAGAGTTCACACAGTGTCCAGAAACCGCCACAAAATCATGCCGAAAAACTGCCCCCACTTCCTGTCGGGGTCCGTCCACGCTACTGTGCACATCCCCGTGCAACCCGGCTCATTATGTGACCACGCCGCGGATACGTCTGTTTAGGGGACTGAGCGATGTTGACTGTTGACATGGCGCAAAATGACCGGTAAGTACACGTATTTGAAAGCAATTTTGCTTCTTGCGTAAACACTTCAACTCGAGCTTGCAGAACTAAAAGTAAAACCGCAATTTCGAAATGTTATTGCCGATAAAACGCGCTTGGCAAATCTAAGTGCCCGCGTGCTCTATTTTTCACATATCTCGGCAAATTACACCCCCCCTCCCCCCCCCCCCCCCCCCGCCCAAATTACCGCCAACATTTGTTGCGCCATTCTGACGGCGACACAACGACATGCAAGCGACACTGACCAAATTCAAAAGTTACACTTGTATAGGGGGTCACCGCGGACAGTACTGACTCGGTCACGGCTGCTGTGATGATCACTGCACGGACAGATGACCACAGCACGGAGATGTGCACAGTAGCGTGGACGGACCCCGACAGGAAGTGGGGGCAGTTTTTTGGCACGGTTTTGTCGCGGTTTCTGGACACTGTGTGAACTCTGCAACTGTGACAGAGCTGACTGTGCTTGCACGGTCGACTGTAATTTTGTTTTCACACTTCGGAAAGCTTTTTGTTGGGAGCTTAGATCTTTAAGGGTATTGTGTAAGTGTGCTTGGGTGCACGCATAATAACATGGGAAGGCAGGCAAATGACGACTGTGGTAGAGCAATGCTCACTGGCATAGTGTTTTCGATTTAACCTGTGGAATGCGAAGGATGCGGGTGTCAGCGGAGGATCTGAGTTGTCTGGAGGGTGTGTACAGCTGTAGCAGAGAGGAAAGATATTTGTGAAGTTGGGTGGAAGAAAGTGTAGAATCCGATGAAACAGATGTTGGTAAAGTCATTCGTCAAGACGGGTAACCACCAGTTTTGAGAGCAATATGCACATTCAGCGGTTTCCCTTCTTCGGTGTATTCCCAGTCCACTGTACCATCACACACCGGGCAGGATTTCGTGCAAAGCGAGGTCCATACGTCGCCAGAACGAGTCTCGAGCCTCATCCTCGTCTCCCCACTCGATGTAGGTCGTGGTTTTCATCACGGCCATCATGGCGGGCGTTAGGTCACGTGGTGGAATGTCCTCCAACATAACGACAAGCAGTACGTCATCAGTGTCCATGGAATGGGTGAGACACAGCTGCAGCTCGAACTGGCACCACTGGCTTTCGGCGAAGTTCCTTGAAAAGAGCATCAGCATCTTTTTACTGGACTCCACGCTTTCCATGATGTTCTCTGCGATGGCGCCGCCTGGGATGAAGTCTCGCTGGTGCAGACAAAGCTTGAGTCCCAGCCGCCCCTCCAGCTCGGGAATGAGGTGGTCACGGACGTACGGAAAGTCGTTGCTGTCGTAGGCCACGAAGACGTCGTACTCAAAATGGAGTTCTCGTAGTCGCTGCATTCTGTTGCATCGACCGCGGAACGGTTGGTAGAGCACCAGGCGGATGTGCCAGCGGTAGCGGTAGAGCATCGCGACGGAAAAAGTGACAATGAACAACAGACAAATGGTGGCGATGATGAACTGGCTCGCTTCTTTGCTCAGGAGACATGCTTGTTCCTGAATAAAGAACGACTGAACTGTCGCGCCCACTTTGTTTGCGCACATGTAGTCAAGCAAACTGTCAGCAAACAACGAAGGCTGGTCCAGCATCCACTGTCTGAACCACAGCACTTGACAGGAGCAATCGAAAGGGTTGTCACTGAGGTCGACCTGCTTCAGTCGCTGACGTGCGGGTCAAGGGAAATCCGATTCTTGCACGCTTGATATCTTGTTGGACCTCAGTTTGATACACGTAACACTCAGGTGAACCAGAGACTGGATGAAACCTGAAGGCAGCACGGCTAAGCTGTTGCCACTCAAATCAAGCGATCGAAGGGATCTGAACTGTTTAAACATGCCGATTGTTATGTTTCTGATGCCGGTGGATCTCAGTGACAGCTCTTCTGTGTGTGTCAGATGGCCAAACAGTTGCAGGAATCGCTCTTCACTCACACCTTTAAAGTTGTTGTTGGCGAGTGACAGGTTCTGTAGGTGAGGACAGCCTTGGAACGTAGTATGCGGAACAGTATCTGGGTCGGTGAATGACAGCCTGTTATCGTCAAGTCGCAGCGAAAGTAAGTTGGAGCTTGCAAATGGGTCTCGGCTTGTGATATAACGAGCATCTTTTTGAGCGGATACGTCCAGTGCAAACGAACTGTTCAACTGGGCAACATAATCTGATAATAAACAAGGATCGCTGAAGAGGAAGTTTCCGCTTAAGTTCAAGTAGTGTAAGTTCGGAAGACAAATCGATACGTCAGGTGGAGGTATTGGTCCAACCTTGTAACGCAAAGCATTTTCAGATACATCTAGGTGTACCAGGGAGGGAAGCAATGAATCTTTATGCGTACAGGTGGAGGGGAACCGTTCGAAGTGACACCCTCTTAAAATCAAGACTTGAAGTAGTGGGAAAATGGCGTTAGCATCTGGAACCTGGCAGTCGTCGTTGTAGGAAAGATTCAGTACCTTCAGCGCTGGGAGAAGGGAGAAACTCATATTTCCGATCGGCAGAGCGGCACTGCTAATGTCCAGTATTTCCAATCTAGGCAAGACAATGGACACGGGAGAAAAATCAGGTTGGTGACAATCGGCAGCCTGTGTCAGCACCAGCTCTTTCAGTGAGGTGATGTTGAACACGACAGAAAGCGATCTGCATGTCAGGGAGTTGTAGCTCAAGTCGAGGTAGGTCAGATTTGTCAGGGCAGACGGATTGCTCATGTATATCTGGGCCAGTCCACGTATGACACCAAATATAGGTTGAACTTGTTTGCTGAGCAACAGGCGCTTGAGGCGTTTGGGTAAAGGATCAACACAAGTATCTGACAGATCAACGCTGGAAAGAAGATTCATGCTTAAATCTAGAACCTCCACTGTGGACTCAAGTTTTGGAATATTCATAAGGTTCTTGCCACTGCAGTCAGCAAATACACCTTTACAAAGACAACGGCCCTCTCCACAGGTGTACCACGTGTCTCCCTCTCCCTCAGTCTGGCGTGCCGTCGATGCGTCACTTCCGATTTGTTCTAGTGCCGTGTTGACATGGCGATTCGCGGCCACAGAAACGCCAACCACTAGCCACACTAACGCGACAGATACCCACAGACAGACACACACCATCAGACTCATCGTGAACTCACTACTTTCTCTAGTGGCGGTACTACACACTTTATGTGACGGTCAGTGTTTCTTGCAGCGAAGGCTACCCAGGCACTGAAAGAAATTGAGAAAATCGTATAATAAGTACGAATAAACGTAATTGTGTTACCGGAAAAGGCACTACTGCGTTGGGTTTTTTTTTTTTTTTTTTTTTTTTTTTGGTAATGGTGGTGGTGGTGGTGCTAAAATTGGAAATCAAACACAGTACAGCATCTGTGTTGGTTTACATGGACTACAGTCTAAAGAAAGCATACACAACCATGCCTGGTTCCAACAAGAAAAGAAACATGCCTTTTACGAAGTGGCCCATTCAGCTTTCATTTTTTTTTCCAAATTAAAAGATGATATTTTTCACGTGTGGTGATGCTCATGGTGATGTCCAGTACTTGTATGTTTGCTTACTCCTTTGTGTATTTTATCGTTGGATTTACGGCAGTTCTGAGTTCTGTCTTAAATTCTTTCCACCACGTGTGTATTTCAGACAGGGGCATCAAACAACAACAACAACAACGTAAAGAAAAAGATTAATTATGGTCCCGTCTGGATGTCATCTCAACATTCTGATCTCCACTACAACCCTCCACCGGTTGAGTCATCAGATTCCCCAGTTATGCAGTCATCAGACGACCCGGATGTTTATCAAAAGGTCAGAAGTTGCATCCGTGGCATCCACACTGGTTCTTTTCTACACTCACGGAATAAACTAATCTACCATCGTTTTCTTAAAATATATCTCAAAATCGGTGATTGTTAAGAAAACGCTTCAAGAAGCAAAAATGAAGTGCATTCCATTCTGAACATAACGCAAAAAAAACCTGAATATTTTCGGTTTCTTGGTTTACTCGCAGATTGACTACAAGACGCATGGTGTGGTTTTGAACTTCGCAAGTTGAGCGGAGTGTGCGTAGCAGCGCTGGAAATGCACTGGCAAATCACAGATACATTTGAATTGCAAAACCTGACAAACCGGTGAAAGTTCTAAAGAACACCGATGGTAGATACTTTATTCCGTGAGTACATGACGGAACTTACAGCTACACGCTTAAACTCCCAACTCCGCCCACAGCCTAAGTTACCAAACTTTCGGCTGACGAAGAAATTTCAGCCTAGATTCTGAACCTTTAAAGTTTACTCCTCTGAAATCGTGAGCTAGAGTATGACTTGAGAAATGTTTGTACTCGAACTATAATGGTAATGTGTTCAAGTTGTACTCACATGGTGTTCGTGTTGGTTCCACGTCAGTCAGGAGTTGATAGTAACCGAGAAGTCCAGGGCAGGAGGAGGACTGTAGAAGACGTACAATATTGTGGCTGGTTCCACGTCAGTCGGGAGTTGAAAGTAACCGAGAAGTCCAGGGCAGGAGGAGGACTGTAGAAGACGTACAATATTGTGGGTGGTTTCACGACAGCCGGGAGTTGAAAGTAACCGAGAAGTCCAGGGCAGGAGGAGGACTGTAGAAGACGTACAATATTGTGGCTGGTTCCACGTCAGTCGGGAGTTGAAAGTAACCGAGAAGTCCAGGGCAGGAGGAGGACTGTAGAAGACGTACAATATTGTGGGTGGTTTCACGACAGCCGGGAGTTGAAAGTAACCGAGAAGTCCAGGGCAGGAGGAGGACTGTAGAAGACGTACAATATTGTGGCTGGTTCCACGTCAGTCGGGAGTTGAAAGTAACCGAGAAGTCTAGGGCAGGAGGAGGACTGTAGAAGACGTACAATATTGTGGCTGGTTCCACGTCAGTCGGGAGTTGAAAGTAACCGAGAAGTCCAGGGCAGGAGGAGGACTGTAGAAGACGTACAATATTGTGGCTGGTTTCACGATAGCCAGGGGTTTATAGTAACCGAGAAGTCCAGGGCAGGAGAAATGTATAAGACGTAGAATATTGTAGCGGGAGGAGACTGACTTTTGACAAGCAGAGACAAAATACACGTGCACGTCCACCGAGAAACACAGAGCAAAGTGAATGATTCTAGAACCGAACTGGCTGTTAGTGATCAGAGCTGCGCTTATTTCAAGAGAGTGAAAGTGGCCGTTTCCTTCTTGTTCCTTATCTCCAGCCTCTCCGCATGTCAGGCTGTCACGTCCTTTCCTGTCGCGGGTCGAGTCCAAATGTTTTCCTTGTTGCATCAGCGTACTACAAAAACTAAGAGAACTTCGGCCCGAGGTCTGTAAGTTCTATTAAAGCGGTTACGCCCAATCGACTTTCCTCTCTTTGTCTGGGAATCAAGTGACATTTTACAAACATGCTGTTTGTACAACTTAAGCTTAGGTTCTGGTGACCGTCTTGTCGCACAGTCATGCGTGCTTGGTTGAAGTTGGCTGGTTGTTTGAGAGTAACGTCCTTTCCTACCACCAATCTTTGATATCACTCATAAGTGGTGGAAAAGGACGTTAAACTCTCAAACACCCACACACACCCTTTCCCTGCACATTTTGGTGACACCAAAGACAGGACATCGAGGAAAAACCAGCACTTTTTTTTTCGGGGGGGGGGGGGGGGGGGGTCCTCGCAGCCGGGATTCGAACTCACGACCCGAGCATTGAATGTCCAACGCTCTACCAGCTGGACTCTCCGGGCTGCGGCCCGCTTTGTTGAATAGAATTAAGGCACTTTTCATAAACAGTCAGTAGTGCCAAGTGAGTTCCACATTATCTGTCCATACATAAAGCGTAGAAGTGAACAAAGTTCATTGTCGTTGCGTTTAGAAATATAGCAGAGAGAGAAAGAGAGAGGGGGGGGGGGGTAGATTTGCTGTGTTTGGCACTGTCGGACAGTCTCAGTAGAAAAGATGAGTTTTGGGGGCTCTTCCCAATGGTTGTGATTTCACAGATGAGGGCCCTAGAAAAAGCCTGTACAAATTTTGGCCTTGTCGGGATTCAAACCCACGACAATCCGATCTCCAGTCCGATACTCAGCTGGTTTAGTCACCCGACTGCCGTAGCAAAAACACCAAAGGTAGAGGTTAAACTTCCTCTTTAGCTGTGTGTGTCAAGATGACAAAAAGACGACGCACAGGCGGATAAAGACCATTAGTGCAGAGTGTGCGATGACTCATAACAATGCACCAAACGCGGAGTTTGCTGTGTTATCTCTAAAAACTATCTGTGGTTGCCGGATTGTCGCATAGCTTCAGCCGTGGGTGATTGGTCTTTCTTCGCTAACGTTTGGCCTCAAAAGTTTCAACTTTCCCGGCTTCAACTGCGTGGTGGAAAAGGGCATTAACACCCACCAAACACCCACCTTACCGGCTTCAAGCGCAGTCTCGCAATATGAGTGTCTTCCTCACTTTAAAGTGCACAGCCAATACGACTGGTTGGCACAACTTACAGTCCCGTACCGGAGTAGCCCAGGTAGCGTCGCCACAGTGAAGCGTCATCCATCATTTTGTTTTTTTCCCTGCATACAGGATGTGTTTTTCATTCCCCGGCGCCTCCCGCTGGGAATGGGTTAAAATAAAGTTCACACTCGATATTGTGCCTGCGTGTGTACACGAAATCGAGACAGGCACCGTGAACGTGTCTGCTCGGGAATTTGGTCAGGAAAAATCCCATCAAATTCCTGTTCACCGGGGATTCAAACCTGCGTGCAAGGAAACAGCAGCGGACTCAGAATCCGTAGCGGATGCCCTGACCACCAGGCTAAATCCCCAGTCTATTGACAGCAATGCACCACTGTATCACAGATCCAATAAATTCACAATCCAGCCGGCCCCCGTACTGTAGTGGTTAGCACTTCGGACCATGGACCGGGAGACCTGGGTTCGAACCACAGCCGAGGCAGGTGGATAATTTCCTACCGAGGGCGGCTCCTACCCAGAGCGGGTGTGCTATGGGCCCAGTGGGAAGGGCTGTTCGGCATAGCCGTGACTCGCCCACTTTACGGGTGAGATTTTGAGGTTGCTTCCCTTGTCATGACATATCGCAAGATGTGGGTGATTACACGGGCAGCACCGCAGGTGCCGTAGTTCCCGGTACTGGTTACGGCCGGGATATTTATGACAGAAAGCGTGGAATGCGGACCTGTTGCGCAGTCTCAAACCACATCATCATACAATGTTCATACCATTATCCCCACCATCATGCATAATAAAAATAGCACATGTTTCCGAACCCTCTCATGACCTGGGAGGAATACCACTGGAGCTGGCGAAGAGTTGGGTGCAGAAAAAAAATCCCAACCCAGTAAGGAAGTTCGACCATGCGAGTGGTAGGGCGTTGGACTGTCAATCTTCGGGTTGTGAGTTCGAATCTTGCCCGGGAGCCAGAAATATTGTGCTTTATTCACGTTGTCCCGTCTTTGATCATGATTACCTTCATGTGGTGGAAGAAAAACAAAAGGACGTTATTCTCCTGAATAACCAACCAACGCAGTCCGATTAAGTTCGAAGTGTCTTTGTTGAGTCAAGCACTCGAAACTTTTGGGTTTTCATTTCGTGGTTCAAAATCGCGTGCTTAACGTATGTTGTTCCATAGGCAAAATCTTGTCCTTTAGTTCAGAGATATTAATAATTTAACTATTTTTATAAAGGGGTGTGTGCATGTGTGTGTATGGGGGGGGGAGGGGGTGAATAAAATACATTTCCACCAGTTTGTGTGTGTGTGTGTGTGTGTGTGTGTGTGTGTGTGTGTGTGTGTGTGTGTGTGTGTAAATTATCACTCAGGTTTCGTATCTAAGAATCGACTCTTGAACTGCGCAAGGGAGAGCAGCTCGTCCTTCAAGAAGGCTTGCACCAGGGTAAGAGCCTTCTCTCTCGTGCGGACAACCCTCTGATTGCCTTGCTTGTCACGTTGTTGTTTGTCCCTTAGTCGTGACAGCAGAACTCTCTGCAGGCGGTCGTGACGAGCGATGCGCACTTTCTCCATCCTGATGCTGTAGGCGTAGAGCAACGGGTTGAGGGCAGAGTTCAGCGGGGCGATGAAAACATACAGCGCCACCTTCAAGTCCACTGACATATCAACGCCCGCCGCCGACAGCAGTCCTAGGGAACCGGTAAATAACCAACACAGACAGTCAGACACAACGACGAGCCTCAGCCGGCGAGCGATGTCCAAGTCCTTCCATCGACCAGACACGCTAGTGGTGGACGACCCGAGGGAACCACACCTCCAGCAGAATGACAGTTGACCGACGATAATCAACAGGGAGATGACGAAGTTTAGAATTGTCACACTTCCCCAGAAAACACTCTGGCCAAGGAAGTTGTTTCCCATGTTTGTTAGGGGGGTACAAATGCTAGACTGACCGTAGAAATGCCAAGGTGACGTAGTTGGCAACAAAGGGACTGAAGCTAAGATAAGGGCGACTATCCACGCCACAAAACACAATGCCTGAGTCAGCTTGTCTCGGACGTCGGTGGACAGTAAAGTTGGAAAACGAAGCAGGAGAAATCGCTCCAGTGTCATGAGGCAGATAAGGAAGACCGACACCTCGCTAGAAAGCAGAAACATGAAGCCAGCAAGTGTACACAATGGGCTGTTTCTCCATGCAATGTCTTCCCACAGGTAGTTGCCCAGGTAAACACGATCCGCAACACCTATCACGGCCAGGTATAAACCCATGAGAAAGTTCGACACGGTCAGGTGCGTCATAAGTCTTCCATACGCCATCTCGTTCGTTGATTTTTTCATCAGAATACGATACAGAAAGCTGCCCGAGTTGCCAAACAGCGCTAGACTGCTGTAGAGAGACACGGTCACGCGATACGTTCCTGAACCCAACAGTGCTTCACACGATGAGATCTCGTCTGTCGGAGAATGGCAGTCGTTAGGGTTAAACCCCGAAGGTAAGACGCTTCTACAGCATAACCTGTAATCATCCGCGTGGACAGATTCCAGCATATGTAGATTTCTGAACACACCGCCGGAAAACTCCTTCACTGGACAACCTCGCAGATCCAACTCACGCAGGTCTTGTAGCGGCTGGAATCCCTCGGTGTGTAGACGGTGCAGACCGCTGTCAGACAGGTTGAGTGTCTGGATGTTGGGAAACACGGCCATCAGGACACGGTCCATCTCCTCCAGCTGAAGACGAGAAAGGTCTAATGTTATGACCGAGGTCAGTGACGTGTCTGGTGATACACTGGGGAAGAGGGAGGTCAGCGGGTTACCAGCCAAAGACAGAACTCTCAGGTGTTTAAGCTGTTGTATGTTCTCCCCCCTGATGGCAGTCAACAGGTTGTCGCTGATGTCCAGTGTGTGTAGATTAGGAAAGTTCAGCGTATCCAGGTCAGTCAGATTACACTTACCCAGACTCAGGTAAACCAGCATGCTGTTGTTAGTGACGTCAGACGGCGACATACCGGTCCCGCTGGCCTCCAGAAAGCGTAGTTCAGGGTACAGGGCAGCACTAAAGATCCGTGTGCAAAAGAAAGCCGTCCCGTAACACGTGCAGCTGTTGGGGCACTGCAGACCGTCACACAACAGTTCGTCATCGCGCTGTGGACACTGGTATATCTCGTCACACAGGTGATCCGGATGGAGACAGATCCTAGAAGCGCGGCATCTGTAGAAACCGGGACACGTGTAGCTGTCACACTCCGCCTCGTCCTCTCGGCCCGGACAGTCGTACACGTCGTTACAGCGTAAAAAGACCGGCAGGCAGTAACCGTCGCCTGGACACTGGAAAGTAGTTTCAGGACACGGGCCAACTCTTAAAAAATCTGAACGGAAATATCTTCTAGTCGAGACTATCGTGAGCACAGCAGGTGGCGGGTCAACTTTGTAGTAGAGTGACAGCCAGTCTTCCGAACAGTCTGCCTCGTCGACACCATTCCTACAGTGTTTGACTCTATCGCATCTCTTCGCTCTAGGAATGCACTGAAAGTGTGGTCTTAATTAACATGCTTCATACCACTCGCCAGTGCAAATTTTCAGTGAGTTAACTACGAGAGCTTCACGTTCGTGGTAATGGTAATAATAGTAAGGAAACAGAGAACGAAAGTGTGAGTTATGACTTTCCATAACCAACTCATTGGTTTACGAGTGCACAAAATCACACTCCAGTTACGTCATCAGTCAAAGACGCGCATAAAGTGCGTCATTTCAAACATTTGGACCTCATACGTCACGACAGTTGCACAGTTATTTTGTTCACTTTTAGGCCGGGGGGGGGGGGGGGGGGGCGATTTCCTTTTGCTTGGATCACGTACAAAAATGGTCGCACAGAAAAATCTCTGCGAAGTATTTGCGAGTACACTTTTGAATGCCGGTACATGAGAACGTGATGATTTTCTTCGTAACATGGAGCCTTTTCGACCGCTCTACGCACCATTTTCTGACAAATCAGTGCGCAGAATTTTGAGGGGGTACATAACTCACTAGTCATCCTGACAGAAAAATAAAATGTCGCCGAAAATGTATGCCACTAGATGTAAGAGTCTGAATGCTCGTGGTATAAACAGCTTATATGATTAGTTTACCAGGAAACAAATCACTCAATATTTCAGTTTTTGAAACTTGAAACATCCCATGGATGCATTCTTTCGTGGTAAACCACGACAACTAATCATGTCAACTCGACCAGTTACACTTGCTAGTCACTTTTCAATTACAGCAACCGCCATGATTGGTTTATGTTTGTTGTTGTTGTTGTTGTTTGTTTGTTTGTTTTTATCAGTCAGATTTGCCTAAGAAAAGACAGCTGATAAGAAAAAGGAAACAAATGAAACCTGAGAGTTTTCGAAAACATCTACCTGTTTATTACCACAGTGGTACTGGAGGAACGGATCACATGGCGGGAAGACACAGAAGTCTTCATCACTGTCGTCTTTACAGTCAGAGCGATGGTCACACACCAACGTGTACGGCACGTGCTCGATCTCATTCCTACAGGTGAAGGACGGAGGAAGTGGCGTCAGCGTGACGTCACATGACGCAACAGAGCCGTAATCCTGTTGCCAACATGCGCTGTGCACGTCACAGGCCAGAAACACGTGCGTGCTGTGATTGGCTGGACAGTGGAAAAGGTCAACAGCGAGTGTCTGGACACTGGGACTTCGAAGACGTATTGGTGAGTGCCGTGCGCTTGAAGCGTGTGGGGACATTTTGTTCTCAGCGTCTTTCTCGCAAAGAACCCGGCCAGGCATACGACGAGTACAAGTTTCTGGTCTAAGAGAATAACCACCATGAATAAGGATGTTCTTGTGGTGGTAATTTGCGCACAGCGGTGAAGGGGTCTCCTGGGCGAATAAAGAATAGTACGAAGCAACGATCCCATCACTCCATTGCCAGGCATACCGATATCTGAGACAGTGATATTATTGATCCTTATACGTAAGTGTTCAGTTATATGTGTTACAGTGAATTTGTGTAATCAGGGATTTCATGAAATCCCTGAAATTTTCAGTAAGTTCATGTAATTACTGTTTCACTCGGGGATTTCATAAAATCCCTAAAATTTCCAGGGATTTCATGAAATCCCTAAGTTTTTGTCATGGTTTTTACACTATCTTACTGGCTGAGTTTAGTGAATTTGTGTAAGATCAGACAACCGGTGCCTAGACCCTGAAATTTCACTCGTACCGGCCCCTGCAGTGTAGTGGTTAGCACTTCGGACCATGGACCGGGAGACCCGGGTTTGAGTCCCAGCAGAGGCAAGAGACATTTTTCCTACCTAGGTCGGCTCCTACCCAGAGCAGGTGTGCTATGGGCCCAATGTGGAGGCCGTTGCCACACAGCCGTGATTCACCCACTTCACGGGTGCGACTTTCGGGATGTATGACACATCCTATGATGTGGATAATTACACATCGGCACCGCAGGTGCTGTAGTTCCAGGGCCTGGTTAACTCCGGGATATTTATGACAGGAAGCGTGGAATGCAGCCCTGTCCCGCAGTCCCAAACCACACGGACCTCCATAGCATCATCTTACCATCATCCTCATCTCCATCATCATCAGTGCACAATCATAATATTTTTTTAAAAATGCCTCAGCTTTTGTGCCCTCCGTGGATTCCACTCCATGACCTGGGAGGAACATCACTGAATAATAATAATAATAATAATAAATTGCTTTTATATAGCGCAGTATCCCAGTGGACGCTGGCAAAGAGTTAGGGCAGAAAAAAATCACTCGTAGATCAGATGACAAGTTCAGAATTGCCTAGACCCTGAAATTTCAGTCTTAGCAGCAGCTCACCACAGCATTCTCACCATGTGGCAACTCTGTACACAAACAGTAATTTCTTTTGACTGGTGAAACTGCATGTTCACTAGGGTACACTAACACTGCAGTCTGCTACATGTACTTACAACTCCCTACCACTCCACTGCAAGCATGTCGTATTGGTGAGTGCCGTGCGCTTGAAACGTGTGGGGACATTTTGTTCGCTGCGTCTTTCTCGCAAAGAACCCGGCCAGGCATCCGACGAGTACAAGTTTCCGGTCTAAGAGAATAACCACCATCGATAAGGATGTTCTTGTGGTGGTAATTTGCGCACACCGGTGGAGAGGTCTCCCGGGCGAATAAAGAATAGTAAGAAGCAACGATCCCATCACTCCATTGCCAGGCATACCGATATCTGAGACAGTGATATTATTGATCCTTATACGTAAGTGTTCAGTTATATGCACGTCGTGTTCTTAACGGCCCAGGCGAAAATCGGAAATTTTACGTGAAATCTTCACTAGAATCCACTTCAAGCCACTACTATGTAGTGGTCGCGGGCCTGGTGGGGAATACGCCTTGCGTAATAGTGGCTTGAAGTGGAAAGTACTGGTGTCAGAATCAGAATCAGAATTGTTTATTGATAGGCCTCAGGCTCATTCAAAGTTGAGAGTGACATCCAGACATTCTTATAGACATTAATACATGTACCAAAAATAACCAAAATACAAAATAAAGTATATCAACTCAGCTGAGCAACCGTTGTCTTTTTCTTAAAGCTAGAAAAAAATATATAATGCCAGGTTCTTAACTGTATAATAGTTACGTGAGGCCATTAACAAAGTGAATCGAAAGCTGCTTGGATGGTTCCAATATTTTCTAGGAATAAACCGGGTACGTATGTCAGAAAGACTGGGACAGTATAAAAGAAAATGTAGCTCGTCCTCAATACCACTCTGACACAGTGGACATAATTTACTCAGGGGTTCAGCTTCAGCATAGCGCAGATTATGAACTTTTATCGGTGAAACGCCAAACCTGAACGTTATTAGACAAGTTCGAATGATGTGCCACTGTACATGTCTAAATAGTGAACTCAATGACAAAGAAGACTTGAATGAATGGAAGAAATCAAAACGCTCTTTTGTGCCAGTCTTGCTGGTAATATTCCTGCAGCCTACGTTTAAATACTGAAAGAAAATGTGTGCTTTGGTGTGTTCTTTTTATTAGCGGGCAGCGGGACGTCGGGGTCGGGCTCTTAGGAGATAAGGCGAATTAGAAAGTTTAACGGGGTGGGGGTGGGTGTTTGGAGGTTTAACGTCTTTTTCCACCACATAGGGTGATATCAAAGACGGGGCAACGATGAAAAAGCCAGCACAAATATTTGGCCCCAGCCGGGATCGAACTCACGACCCGAGCATTAGAAGTCCAACGCTCTACCATTTGACCACCCCGGCTCCCCAGAAAGTTTAACGGACTACTGGTTGATTAAACAGAGAAGACTAAATCTCGTAAGAGCAGTGAAGGTTTGAAACTTCTTACATTTCCGGTAATGACGGGGTGTGCTGCGTCAAACCGATGAACACACGCTCCAGGATCAACTTGCGCAGAAAGTCGAAGACGTTTTTCCATTCGGCGTAAGTGTTGAGACTGGCAAGCTTGGCACCACGTTTCAGACAAACGTCTGACGCCTCATGCCACGTCAGGTCGGTCTCGGGCCTGATCAGCTCATAGCAGCTGGTTCCTAACGAGATCAGTCCGTCACCACAGGCAGGGCTGGCGAACGGGCAGTCGCTCTCATCCTCGCCCTCCAAGCAATCTGCTTTCAAGTCACAGGCGAATGTCCGGGCAAGGGGCTCGCCGTCTGGCAGGGAACAGTTCCACTTGCCCTCTGGTGAAGCTCGGGGCACGGTTAGGTTGGGGAAGAACGCGAAGTAGAGTTTAAATCCCGGATACGCATTCCAGCTGGTTCTGAAGCGTAGTGACAGGACGTTGGTCTCATACGTCTTTGGCTCAGGTGGATGCATACCGCAAACCTTTAGTTTGGCAGGATCAAAGTATGTTCTTTGATTGTTGCTGTTCTGTTTGGCCGGAAATTCTCTCTCTCTCTCATGGCCGGAAATTCTGTGTGTGTGTGTGTGTGTGTGTGTGTGTGTGTGTGTGTGTGTGTGTGTGTGTGTGTGTGAGAGAGAGAGAGAGAGAGGTGTTTTTTTTTTGTTTTTTTTTTTGTCTTTCGTGTAATATTTCCTTCGAGTAATTTTTTTTTTTTTTTTTTTTGCCATTGTTTTTCTTTTTTCTTCTTTTTTTCTTGTATTTCCTTTTATCTGATCGAAAATGAATCATTGTTCGGTTAAATCACTTCCTTTGGAAAATAAACGTCGTTCATTCGTTAAATAAAGTTCGTTCTCTCTCTCTCTCTCTCTCTCTCTCTCTCTCTCTCTCTCTCTCTCTCTCTCTCTCTGTGGGCACGCGGTCCTTACGGAGATTCGAACCTGGAACCTTCCGATGCTACCAATGGCATCAACGTAATTGTGAATAACATACCCTCTCAGTCCTTTTTCCCAAGCACGATGTCCCTTCGTGTATCGCTAGGTAGTGTAAAAAGCAGTTCCATACAGGGTTGATCCACATGCTGTAGAAGTTGATCAGGATCCAGTGACCTTCAGGTGCCGTGATGTTGACGCAGCTGTCCATATACTCAGGATAATTCTGTCCCAGATCCCAGCCTGGTGACTGTACATAACCTGTCAACAAAACGTTACACACACACACACACACACACACACACACACACACACACACACACACACACACACACACACACATTCTCTTGAAAGTTGAGCAAAAGTTCTGTTTTTTTTCTGTACCAGTGAAACAGCCAACTTCAAAGTCTCTTTGTCACAACAAACCACAACGACCCCGAATAACTACAACTAGATCATTTGTGGCGTGACCCTGTGGGACTTCGAACCCTGAGCCTTCCGACCTTGACATCAAAGCGAATCCAGTTTAGCTATCCGACTCCCTCTTCTTGTAAACAACTAACGGAAACAACAAGACATACAACGACGACGACAACAACAACAACAACAACAACAGCAACCTATTAAGCTGAACGTACCTGTACTTGAGGATGTCAGGTTCATTTCGAGTGTCTGTGTGCTGACCATGGCGTCGCTTTGAACTGGCAGGAAAACGAAAGAGATTTTGCGTCTGTCGGTAACGGCCGGCTGAATGGTAAGGGTTTTATACAGAACTGCTTTAGCTACTATCACACAAAGAGCGCTTGGAAAGGTCAACCATTAGCAAAAACCAGTGAAACATACTGTCAGCTGAAGATTAAATTTAGAGTCCATCTGTTTGAAACAGGAGCGCTCTGTCTTTGAAGGGCGGCGTGGGTGTTTGGGAGAGAGGGGTGGGTGTTTGGGAGTTTAACGCCCTTTCCCGCGAGGAAGGGGCACAGGCAGCACAGTACAGCGTTTTCCCAAGATGTCTTTAAATGTGGGTCGATCCTTTTCTCCTAAGGGACCGAGCACACCCATCCCCTGTCCACTATATGATAACACTGGTTTTAAAAAAAGCCACTGTAGAACATTGGGAGCCACGTTTAAGCAAGGTGTGGGCACTAGGCCTGAGAGTGCTGAAGACTGCATAATAGTGGCTTCTAGTGATCTGAAGATTTCAAGTAAAACCGCTATGTAAAACATGCATTGGATTTTAAGAGTTAACGCTTTTGGTGTAATGATGATTCTATGCATGTGCCCAAGTGTTCGTGCTGCGAGGTTAACTTATGTGTTTTTGTTTCTAACGTTCGACTACTTCTATCTGTCTGAGCCATACCAACAGGATCCTGGGTAATATTATGGTTCCTGGCGTAGGCCTAAGCGAGGTCTCCTGCAAGGGCAGAAATCTCGCGAGACTTCGTGTCAGATGTAGTCATTGGTTGGTTGTGTGTAAGTACAGAGGGAGTCGATGAAAACCATGCCGCGGGCATGTGGGGACCCAACTAACTGCACTCAGCATGACACTACACAGTCGCTTCTTGCTTTCACCTCTTTAACTAAGGACAATAAAAAGATAAAAAGTTAAAAATCTGATAAATCCCACCCCCACCCCCCCTCTCTCTCTCTCTCTCTCTCTCTCTCTCTCTCTCTCTCTCTCTCAAGCCTTTCCTTCGCTGGAGCATTACAATGGAATTCACTCCCTTCACACCTGAAACTAAATATATCTACTTCTACGTTTAAGCGTGCACTCAAACAGTACCTGATGGATCGCACGTAACGTACATTACGCGGCAACCTGCTATTTTGATTTTCTGTTTTACATCAATTCAGTATTATAATCAGTGATTTGTGTTTACGAAGGTCGCACGTGTGTGTGAATGCGTTTTGACCTGATGGACGATTTTCTCTATGGTTTTGTTTCTTGTAGTTTAGTGCATAATACCTTTTATATTTTGCTCCCTTTTTTTCCTTAGTAGATAGTCTCTGTAGTATTAGCAACGGCAAGTTTGCAAACTGGCGAATTTCTGTCAAAGCTTTTACCGTTGATAAAAAAGTTTCATCATCATGATCATCATCATCTCTCAAGAAAGTCTTCACCATTACGGCTAGTGCTCCATCTCTCATTCTCTTTTACTGGTTGAGCTGGATGCACATGATGTCACTAATAACCTCACTCAATAACTCTTCATGTATAAGCTATGGAACAGAAAAGCTCCTAACTATTTATCCGACTGTTGCCACCGCTCAGCCTCCCGATATGGCAGTTCAAACAACCTGTGTATCATTCCAAAGCCGCGAATTCACATTTTCAAAAGCAGTCTTTCATGTTCTGGAGCGGCATTATGGAACAGTCTTCCAGCTCATGTTAAACACGCATGCTCTGTAGCAAATTTCAAAGAGCTTTTCTTCACATATCTTATGTCACACGATGTTTAATCTTCCCACAGTTGATTTTCGCCCATTCCTACAGAAGAAATGTATTCTTACTTGTAATTGGTATGATCATCACGATTTTTAAATGTTCCTGTCTTAGTAGAGTGTAGTTTCATTTCCTATGGTTTTTCCTACATGTATTCCTACTTGTAATTGGTTTGTTCATCACGCTTTTTAAAATTATTGTTCCTGTCTTATTAGAGTGTAGTTTCATTTCCTATGGTTTTATTGCTATTTTGCTTTTTCCTGTTGCATTACATGTGTGTGTGTGTGTGTGTGTGTATTTTTCTGTTTAGATAGATATTACTAGAAATAGCAACGGCAGGTATGAAAACTGAAAGTTTCACGTTAACTACCTCTACCGTTGAAAAATAAAGTTTTCTTGATTCTTGATTCATGTCTCAATAAGATTACTTATACTTATGATAACGCTGATACCGTTGGTCTCGTTCATCGACTTTCCATCCCAGTGAAAATAACACGCACTTCTGATGAGTGAACTGTATAATTGCACCGGAAAAAATAATCGGAGCATAGACCTTCACCTTCTTTTTCTGCTGCGGTTAAAAGACGACCAGGCTGATGATGAATGGTGAGCTGATTCTGGCTTACGTCATTCGGCTTAGGTTATTCGGCTTACGCCATCCTGCTGCGTCACCCGGCCTTGAAATCTGCATTGAAGACAGCGTAAATAGAAAGGTCCGCCTATGATGAAACGTAGGTCTGTGCGAGCAGAAGGAAAGCAATAACAATTGACAAGGAGGAATGGCCCCATGTCATAAAGTTGCTTCTCCACATTTCATGCTATTTTGTCTGTTTTGTTGTTATTGTTGGCGGTTTTTGTTTGTTTGTTTGTTTGTTTGTTTGTTTTTCTTTCTTTCTCTCTTCAAGTCGTAAGACCTACCAAAGACACTAGATCTGCTATGTTACAGCGGATCTAGAATCTTAGGAGAGAGAGACAGGCAGAAACGGGGGGGGGGGGGGGGGGGGGGGGGGGCGTCAATTTCATAAACTAAACAATTGACGTCAGCATCATAGAGGTTGTCTGACAGAGGGTGCTCGTTCATATCTGGTGATTTCTCTGTTGGATTGTGACTTCACTGACTGAAACATTTTTACATAAAATATGGATGATATAGAGGGATGGTGAAACGTGGACTTGAATACCTTGGATCGCAAAATCGCACAAATGGAACTCTGTGGGCCGGTGTGTCTCGCAGAAACAAAATGTTCAGCCCAAATCTCTGTTATTGTTAATATTCAAGGTATAAAAGTGCAGTAGTTACTGTCATATGATTGTGCAGTTGTCACACATTACAAAAACGCCGGGATGATGAGTAATTTGAAGGAGTCTTTATAATAGATAGTCGGCCGTATATGCAAAACACCCCTACCTCAGAAATCTTGTTGATGAACTTCGAAATTCTACTTAATGAAAGCATTTTTGTCCGTAAATGGGTGATAACTCTTCTAAAAATGCGGCAAGAGAAAATCGTGAAAGGTGTCACTGGAACATACATGTATGACTGCCCATTTCATCTCAAAGCAAAAAGCCCTCCAACACGATGGTTTAATAAAAGATAGCCATGGTTACGTCCGCGCGCACGCACACACACACACACACACACACACACACACACACACACACACGCGCGCGCGTCGTACAACTCCCGCCAAACAGAACACAGCAGCACTGTGTCACGTAAAGTGTCTACGACGCCTAATTCGTTACGTCGCTGTTAATGTATTGTCTGGAGAAACGTCACAGTCTTGTTTTTTTATACTCAAACTTGTTGCTGCGCGCAGCAAAATCTGCCCCATCCCATGAAATTGTTTCTCTATATACAAACAACTCAAATACTATCCGACTGTCCCTGAAACCCCTATGAAAGCCAAGGGCAGCCTGATTTCACAGCTTATTTATGTTTTGTCTGAGCGATAAAGATTGAAGTGGCTAGTCTTCTCGTGCAGCACACAACACCCGCTAGACACTGTAGCTCGCTGACCAAAAGCTCGCCTAATGAAGTCACTGAAAACTCACGAACTGGTTTTATAAGGGTCTCCGAAGCGCTGAAAACACTGCAATTGTGACAGAGTTGCCTGCATTATGTACAGGCGCAGGAGTAGCAGTTAAAACAAAACAAAAAAAAACAACAAAAAAACACGTTTGCGGCTTTTTGTTGAGATTGCAGACATTTAATGTCATGTATTAGCCGCTCGCTCACCTTCATGCGATCTTCGGCCATCTTGTCTTAACTCTAACGCCCTCTGCTCACTCGTGTCCATGCGTCTGTGCGTGCGCGCTTGCATCCGTGCGTGCACGTGTATGTGTGTGCGTGTTCCCACGGAGAAAGCAAAGAAAACGAAGCACACACAATGATGAACCGGTCTCAAGAGTTTAACAAACTGTAGGTAAAACTACAAAAATAAAGCCAGTACATGTATGTGCAAGACAACCATTTGGTTTATTGTATTCCACTGAGGTTTCAAACGAAAGCAGAAAACAAATGTGCAGGACAAATTGTCTTCGATTCAACAGCTCTGGAGTCCCCAAGGAAGACAAATTAATTGTGGTACAAAGAACAATGTATTTCACAAAGGCATCACACACACACACACACACACACACACACACACACACACACACACACACACACACACACACACACACACACACACGCACGCGCGCCGCACAATGTCGCGAAATTTTACTACCTGCAGAACGGCAATACGATATGGTGTAGTTTTAGAGAAACAAGAAGACTCATTCGTTTTACGGTTCCTTGGGGGAAAATCGTGATAATTTGTGAAAGGCTGCATGTACTACATAAGGTCTCCTATGGGTCATTAGGGCTCGGTAAAACACGATACCGACGTTTCCCACAGCGACAACCCGCTTGTTTCACAAGAGAAACAAGCTGAGAGCAAGTCCTGAGGGTATACACTTACAACCAGAAACAGGAATTTGTTTTATGAACAAATCACATCAAGAAAAGAAAGAAAGTGGAGAAAAACAAAACAAAACAAAAACCGATAAGCCCTTCCAGCCTTGTCTTTTGTCTTTATTCGCTCCAGCCCATTTCAAAGTGTTTTGTCTCCATTCGCTTGCGTGTCTCTGCGACTGTCCGGCCGTCAAATGCGGTTCAGCATCTAACTAATACTGTGGGCGGACTTCTTACATCTCGTTATCTGTCTGCAACATGGCCAAACAATTCAGAACACATGAATGGATTTTCATTCTACTTCTTCAAAGTATAGCGCTTTTCAACCAGTCAAGTTCCAACTACGTATATGATGTCACGAAAATCGCCTTTGTTTCATTATCTCATGTCCATGCGGTTGTCCTGAAATCCAGTTTAACCAAAAGTACAAACGACTTTAAGGAATATTCGCCAACGTTACTAAGCAACCCAGACGATGCGGATCGCGGCGATGTGTGGCTGAGGAATAAGAGACTTGAAGACACATTTATCCACCAGACTCTGAGCACTGGTGCCGTATATTATGACCACCCATTCTCCAGTAAAGCCTTACCTTACAACCACACCCCAACCAACCGCGATTATGACCTTGCATCTACCAATGGAAACATAGGATACAGCCGCACACCAACCAACAGGACACGAGATCATGACCAAGCACCTTCCACTGGGAATACAGCTTACGGCCACACGCAACACACTGATACCAAAGCCAATGAACTCGCACCGACCAGCGAAACACTGTCCGTGTACATCCACAAACTAGTGAATAGAACCACGGCTTATGACCACGCATCGACCAGAAGAACTGAAATATCTAACACCCGTTCGCCAACCAATAGAACCAATACATCTTACCATCATGTACCGACCAATGGAACCACTGCTAACGCTCATAACAAAGTTGCTGACGACAACGGTATGACTTCACAGAGCCCCAGGATGACAACAAATACCAGCCCATGCGGAACGGAGAGTGTTCTTTCAAGTAGAACGGCATCTATGCACGCGTTAGAGGCAACATCTTCGAGGATATTGTCCAACAAGACGTCTTCACTATCGACCGATGACATACGCCAATGTTTGTCTACCAAAGGAACTCTGACTGTGAACGCCTCGCGAGGACACATCACATATCGAAAACTTGGCACAGACACTTTTCCTGATGGGAGCATTTTGCTCTTTGTTACGTGCCGTATATTTCTTGTCTTTCCCCGTGAAAAGGTCATCAGAATGACGATCCATCAGCTGCCTTCTCTCTGTGACACGCGGTTCAGTCTTTATATCGACAATGGCCGAGCGAGTAGTTTTGTGTGGGGGAAGTTACGCAAATTTAACTGTTATTCCTCTGGAAATCTGCAGATCCTCAGTACTGAAAACATTGTCACCATTGAAATGAGTGTCTACAAAACGTCACAGACGTCATTGTTTCACATGAGTTTCGAGGAGGGAGAAACGCTATCTCTGTCAATTGTCTTCCTCACGGGAACTTCCGGTAAGCTGGGCTGTTGCTGTCGTGCGTATGGTCTCTTCCGTGTTGTACACGTGCATTTACTTCTTTCTCTTTGGCACCGTCCCTGGCTTTGATATTACGCGTATTGTGTATCTGCATGTTGTTTTTGCACCTTTAGCTATGTCCATGATATTGTGAGTATTGTGTACTTACGAGATGTACGCATACCTCCCTAGCTATGTCCATTATACCATGACATTGTGAGTATTGTGGATTGTGTACCAACAGACTGCATACACACAGCACTAGCTATGTCCATGATATTGTGAACATTGTGTATCTACAACCTGCACACACACACACCCCTTTGCTATGTCAATGATACGGTGAGTATTGCGTATCTACAACCTGCACACACACAGCCCTAGCTATGTCCATGATATTGTGAATATTGTGTATCTACAACCTGCACACACACACACACACACACACAGCCCTAGCTATGTCCATGATATTGTGAATATTGTGTATCTACAACCTGCACACACACAGCCCTAGCTATGTCCATGATATTGTGAATATTGTGTATCTACAACCTGCACACACACAGCCCTAGCTATATCCATGATATTGTGAATATTGTGTATCTACAACCTGCACACACACACACACACACACACACACAGCCCTAGCTATATCCATGATATGGTGAATATTGTGTATCTACAACCTGCACACACACACACACAGCCTTAGCTATGTCAATGATACGGTGAGTATTGCGTATCTACAACCTGCACACACACACACACACACACACACACACACACACACACACACACACACACACACAGCTCTAGCTATATCCATGATATTGTGAATATTGTGTATCTACAACCTGCACACACACACACACACACACACACACACACACACACACACACACACACACACACACACACACACACACACAGCCCTAGCTATGTCCATGATATTGTGAATATTGTGTATCTACAACCTGCACACACACACACACACACAGCCCTAGCTATGTCAATGATATGGTGAATATTGTGTATCTACAACCTGCACACACACACACACACACACAGCCCTAGCTATATCCATGATATTGTGAATATTGTGTATCTACAACCTGCACACACACAGCACTAGCTATGTCCATGATATTGTGAATATTGTGTATCTACAACCTGCACACACACACACACACACACAGCCCTAGCTATATCCATGATATTGTGAATATTGTGTATCTACAACCTGCACACACACACACACACACAGCCCTAGCTATATCCATGATATGGTGAATATTGTGTATCTACAACCTGCACACACACACACACAGCCCTAGCTATGTCAATGATATGGTGAATATTGTGTATCTACAACCTGCACACACACACACACACACACAGCCCTAGCTATATCCATGATATGGTGAATATTGTGTATCTACAACCTGCACACACACACACACACACAGCCTTAGCTATGTCCATGATATTGTGAATATTGTGTATCTACAACCTGCACACACACACACACACACAGCCCTAGCTATGTCCATGATATTGTGAATATTGTGTATCTACAACCTGCACACACACACACACACACACACACACACACACACACACACACACACACACACACACACAGCCCTAGCTATGTCCATGATATTGTGAATATTGTGTATCTACAACCTGCACACACACACACACAGCCCTAGCTATGTCAATGATATGGTGAATATTGTGTATCTACAACCTGCACACACACACACACACACAGCCCTAGCTATATCCATGATATTGTGAATATTGTGTATCTACAACCTGCACACACACACACACACACACAGCCCTAGCTATATCCATGATATGGTGAATATTGTGTATCTACAACCTGCACACACACACACACACACAGCCCTAGCTATATCCATGATATTGTGAATATTGTGTATCTACAACCTGCACACACACACACACAGCCCTAGCTATGTCAATGATAATTATGGTGAATATTGTGTATCTACAACCTGCACACACACACACACAGCCCTAGCTATATCCATGATATGGTGAATATTGTGTATCTACAACCTGCACACACACACACACACACACAGCCCTAGCTATCTCCATGATATTGTGAATATTGTGTATCTACAACCTGCACACACACACACACACACAGCCCTAGCTATATCCATGATATGGTGAATATTGTGTATCTACAACCTGCACACACACACACACACACAGCCCTAGCTATATCCATGATATTGTGAATATTGTGTATCTACAACCTGCACACACACACACACACAGCCCTAGCTATGTCAATGATATGGTGAATATTGTGTATCTACAACCTGCACACACACACACACAGCCCTAGCTATATCCATGATATTGTGAATATTGTGTATCTACAACCTGCACACACACACACACACACACACACACACACACACACACACACACACACACACACACACAGCCCTAGCTATGTCCATGATATGGTGAATATTGTGTATCTACAACCTGCACACACACACACACACACAGCCCTAGCTATGTCCATGATATTGTGAATATTGTGTATCTACAACCTGCACACACACAGCCCTAGCTATATCCATGATATTGTGAATATTGTGTATCTACAACCTGCACACACACACACACAGCCCTAGCTATGTCAATGATATGGTGAATATTGTGTATCTACAACCTGCACACACACACACACACACAGCCCTAGCTATATCCATGATATTGTGAATATTGTGTATCTACAACCTGCACACACACACACACACACACACAGCCCTAGCTATATCCATGATATGGTGAATATTGTGTATCTACAACCTGCACACACACACACACACACAGCCCTAGCTATATCCATGATATTGTGAATATTGTGTATCTACAACCTGCACACACACACACACACAGCCCTAGCTATGTCAATGATATGGTGAATATTGTGTATCTACAACCTGCACACACACACACACAGCTCTAGCTATATCCATGATATGGTGAATATTGTGTATCTACAACCTGCACACACACACACACACACAGCCCTAGCTATATCCATGATATTGTGAATATTGTGTATCTACAACCTGCACACACACACACACACACACAGCCCTAGCTATATCCATGATATGGTGAATATTGTGTATCTACAACCTGCACACACACACACACACACAGCCCTAGCTATATCCATGATATTGTGAATATTGTGTATCTACAACCTGCACACACACACACACACAGCCCTAGCTATGTCAATGATATGGTGAATATTGTGTATCTACAACCTGCACACACACACACACAGCCCTAGCTATGTCCATGATATTGTGAATATTGTGTATCTACAACCTGCACACACACACACACACACACACACACACACACACACACACACACACACACAGCCCTAGCTATGTCCATGATATGGTGAATATTGTGTATCTACAACCTGCACACACACACACACACACAGCCCTAGCTACGTCCATGATATGGTGAGTACTGTGTATCAACAGCATGCATGCGTGTAGCGCTCCGGGTGTGGGGTCCTCGTGGTTGTCGGGCACGCTACAGATTTAGTTTAGTGAGCTACTCTGAAATGTGTGTTTAGGATGACTGAAGTGCGAAAGAGTATTGTTTTATACTGTCGGGCCTACGTGCCACACATTTCTACGCACATAGTCATCAAACTTACACTATCTCTCGAAAGAAACAATTGACAAGAGAGTCAGTTCGATTTCAGTGGTTCCAGACACAGTTCACAAATACAGAATCACAGTTTGTTCGACAACCGAATTGCCTCCTCTTGAGGACAATATACAGAATTATTGAATTGAATTGAATTGAATTGAATTGAATTTTTAGTGTTTATGCAAGAAATCACGCGCTCATCACGCGATCATGTGGCCACTGCCAGCGCACATGAGAACTTACCCTTCACCGTGGCTAGCTTGACCCTTATTAAAAGTGCGCCTGTACTAAGAATGGCTCCTGTACTGAACACAAACATAGCGAAGTGCATCTTCGCTACATACACACACCCCTGGCTATGTCCATGATATTGTGTATCTACAGTCTGTATACACACCCCTGGCCGTGTCCACGATACTGTGAATATTGTGTGTTTGCAGGCTACATACAAACCCCTAACTTCGGTGGAACTGGCAAATACCCCAGTGACGTCGATAGCTGCGTCACATTGTCAGCTGGGGCTGATCAGCTCCCCATGCTCAGTTTCGTTCATATGGATTTACCAGTGGGTTCACCGATAGCAGACGGTACGAGATTCTGTTCTAAAGATTACGTTGCCCTCTATGCTGAAGGCACGTGTTTGGGACAGGAGATATGGAGAGCGTGTGACTATTTTCCACCGGAAACGCGACTCTACCCTCACCAGAATCTGTCGGTGAAGTTTCATAGTAACCAGAAAGACGAAGGAACTGGTTTCAAAATCTACTTTTCCTTCCACGGCCTGCCAAACATTCCCCAGCAGTTAGCGGACGGTTTGTGGAACTGTTCCGTGCCTCACTGGGCGGACTTCCAGCATCACTTGCGTTGTAACGATGAAGTGGAGTGTCGCGACGCTAAGGACGAAATAAACTGTCACAATAAGACCAGTGCTTGCAGACCGGGGCTTCTTTCTATAGGGAACAAATGTTACCTTTTCTCCAAGCAGAAATACAGCAGTAGCATGGCTTGGGACGACGCGTTTCAACAGTGCGCGAGGCGTGGAGGTCACCTTCCTAACCTGAAGACCCCGGATGAGTGGGATGTGGTTTGGACGTTTCTGACGGACTTTTATTTTGACTGGGTCTATGTGGGACTGTCTGCCGCGACTTCGGCGATGCCTGAAATGTACGGTATGCCGGTCGACACGAGGATGTAAAGACCCCTCCACACACACACACACACACACACACACACACACACACACACACACACGCACGTTCAAAGTTGTAAAATAAAGGACCGTTCTCGTGACTGTTTTTATCGTCCCGCTATAACAAGGATACTTTAAGTTAAAGTGTGAGTTTCATAAGGCAAATAAATGATTATAAAGTTCAAACAGATGACAGTGGGAACGTTTCAAGACTTGATGATATGCACCAAGCTAGCACACACACACACACACACACACACACATACACACACACACACACACACACACATACACACACACACACACACACTCGTGTTATTTTCAAGTACCGGCAGAATACGACTATGCCGAGATTAATAGTTTTGTCATAATAAATAATACCAAGGTACCGCAGAGAATGGTCCTGGAGTGATGGCAACATTGCCTTCTACGCACACATTAACGACAAGGACACTCCTATCCCGCCTAGGTGTGGCGGGTTCACCTACACATACAACAGGCTCAACCCTGAGTTCTCCGCGGGTCTAAGCCACAGCATGGGGATCATGACGTGCCAATTCGCAAAACAGTCTGCTCTTCTGTGTGAAATGGAACCAGAAGAGGAAGCAATCAACCTACTGACAGCTGAGCTACGGGGAATCCGTCTTCAACCTATGACATCACCAACAGCTCGAGCTGAACTTATCACATGTCCCACCGATCACCACACGCACGTCTTTTTGGCTTGCGACGTTCCCAGCATGTGCTGGCAGCGAAAGTATGGCTCGGCTGCTCCGTGTGACGTCACGCTGACGCCACTTCCTCCGTCCTTCACCTGTAGGAACGAGATACAGCACGTGCCGTACACGTTGGTGTGTGACCATCGCTCTGATTGTAACGACGGCAGTGATGAAGACTTCTGTGTCTTCCCGCCATGTGATCCGCTCCGTCACTTCATGTGTGGCAAGCAAGAGGTACGTGGTACAGAAAGACGTACTTTGTGTGTGGCAAGCACGAGGTACGTGGTACAGAAAGACGTACTTTGTGTGTGGCAAGCACGAGGTACGTGGTACAGAAAGACGTACTTTGTGTGTGGCAAGCACGAGGTACGTGGTACAGAAAGACGTACTTTGTGTGTGGCAAGCACGAGGTACGTGGTACAGAAAGGCGTGAGTGGGTGCAACCGCTGCTATTGTTTCAGTAAGTGCAGTTGCGATTTCAGTCCAGTTCTCAGAGCCAGAGGGTACAACGGAATCGGACTGAACAATTCAACAACCATCCTTTACAAGCAAAATCATTATTTGATAAAGAATTTGTCGTTTGTCAAGTTTCCAAAGGCTGTCTGTCTGTCTGTCTGTCTCTCTCTCTCTCTCTCTCTGATGATCACGACGTTGATGACGACAATGGTGATGACGACGACGAAACAGATGTTCACAATTTTCGACTATGACGACGACGACGATGATGTAAGTATGTATGTTTGTATGTATGTATGTATGTATGCATGTATGCGTGAATGAATGTATGTGTCATTATCTACAAGTGCATACCGAGAGAACAGCAGTGTGACAAGAAGGCGCAGTGTGTGACCGGTGCGGACGAGCTGGGCTGTAATTTCCCCCGTAGTGAGAATGTTCTTTACCAACCTCCACGGCCCCCAGCACTCGTCAGCTTCACCAAGACCATGCGTTTCACTGTAGAGCAGCTCAGTAACGTTAACACCACCACGTTGTGTCCGGAGTCCCACTTCCAGTGTCCAGGCGACGGTTACTGCCTGCCGGTCTTTTTACGCTGTAACGACGTGTACGACTGTCCGGGCCGAGAGGACGAGGCGGAGTGTGACAACTACACGTGTCCCGGTTTCTACAGATGCCGCGCTTCTAGGATCTGTCTCCATCCTGATCACCTGTGTGACGAGATATACCAGTGTCCGCAGCGCGATGACGAACTGTTGTGTGACGGTCTGCAGTGTCCCAACAGCTGCACGTGCTATGGGATGGCTTTCTTTTGCACACGGGTCTTTAGTGCTGCCCTGTACCCTGAAGTACGCTTTCTGGAGGCCAGCGGGTCCGGTATGTCGCCGTCTGACGTCACTAACAACAGCATGCTGGTTTACCTGAGTCTGGGTAAGTGTAATCTGACTGACCTGGATACGCTGAACTTTCCTAATCTACACACACTGGACATCAGCGACAACCTGTTGACTGTCATCAGGGGGGAGAACATACAACAACTTAAACACCTGAGAGTTCTGTCATTGGCTGGTAACCCGCTGACCTCCCTCTTCCCCAGTGTATCACCACTGACCTCGGTCATAACATTAGACCTTTCTCGTCTTCAGCTGGAGGAGATGGACCGTGTCCTGATGGCCGTGTTTCCCAACATCCAGACACTCAACCTGTCTGACAGTGGTCTGCACCGTCTACACACCGAGGGATTCCAGCCGCTACAAGACCTGCGTGTATTGGATCTGCGGGGTTGTCCCGTGTCGAGCTTTTCGAGAGGAGTGTTTAAAGGACTGGAGAAACTGGAAGCAGTTTACGCCGACAACTTCAAACTCTGCTGCCCAGCCACGCTGCCGGACGTATTCGACGTCAACATGTGCCGCGCGCCGTCAGACGAAATTTCGTCCTGTGACGCGTTGTTACGCTCGGAACTATTTCGTGCTTTT
Organism: Batillaria attramentaria; assembly: GCA_018292915.2. Lineage (NCBI taxonomy): Eukaryota > Metazoa > Mollusca > Gastropoda > Batillariidae > Batillaria > Batillaria attramentaria. The sequence goes on from JACVVK020000022.1 coordinate 1,498,140, forward strand.
CTCTCTGTCTTTGCCGTGTTCACTTTGGTGGGAAACTGCGGTAGCTTTGTGTATCGCGTGTTCTTCAGGAAGATGGCGGCCAACATGGGATATGACGTGTTTGTAACACACCTGTCCGTGTCTGACTTCCTGATGGGTTTGTATCTAGCTATCATAGGTGTGGCGGACCGTCTTTACCTGGGCAACTACTTGTGGGAAGACACTGCATGGAGGAACAGCGCAGTGTGTAAACTAGCAGGCTTCCTATCTTTGCTGTCGAACGAGGTGTCGGCCTTCATCATCTGCCTCATCACGCTGGAGCGATTTCTCGTCGTCCGCTTCCCTTTCAGTCACTTCCGTTTCCGGAAAACCTCAGCGCTTATAGCATGCGCAGTAGCTTGGGGCCTGGGTCACGTGCTGGCTGTATTACCCTTGCTCCCAGCAACCTCGCACTGGCAATTCTACGGCCACACCGGTATCTGTATTCCGCTTCCCGTCACACGCGCCGAGTTCCCGGGACACGATTTTGCTTTCGCCATATTGATCATCGTCAATTTCACGCTGTTTGTTGTGATCGGCGTGGGTCAGGTGCTGATCTACTGGTCCATCCAGACCAATGAAATGTCGGCCACTGACACGAACAGGACGTCCAAAGACCACACCATCGCCCGTCGCCTCATCACCATCGCCGTGTCCGACTTCGTGTGCTGGTTCCCCATCGGCGTGCTGGGTCTGATGGCTGCTAACGATGTCCCTATTCCTGGGGAGGCCAACGTGGCCGTCGCTATCCTGGTACTGCCGCTCAACTCGGCGCTCAACCCTTTCCTCTACACTATCAATGTCATCATGGAGCGTAGACAGAAGGCAAAAGAGGGCAGAATGCTGAAGCTGATGGACCAGAGCGCTAGAGAAAGGGGTGACTATGATAATGGTGTGTACACTGAGGGCGAGGCATGGAGACTGCTGGACGGGTTCCTAAAGGAAGGCTTGGTGTCCCGTGACGACGTCCTGCAACTAGCTGATGAGGATGACAAGGTGGCCCACGGGAACTGATAGGGCAAACGGCAGCAGCCTGCTACGCTACAGTGCCAGCTGACAGAACTAGAGTGCGGCTCACTGGTCTGGATAATTGAATTTGCGCATTTCTTCTTTTTTTGCGCCTACTCTTAAGAGGGGTGCGGGGTGGCCGAATGGTAGAGCGTTGGACTTCTAATGCTCGGGTCGTGAGTTCGTATCCCGGCTGGGGCCAAATATTTGTGCTGGCTTTTTCATCGTTGGCCCGTCTTTGATATCACCCGTATTTGGTGGAAAAGGACGTTAAACCTCCAAACACCCACCCACCCTACTCTGAGAGCTGGCAGTATGAAAATTAATATAGATCGGGTATCTAGCGGCCTCATATGGATTCTACTCAAATAATTTTCTGCCTGACACACTTGTCTCGGCATTTAAGTGAACTTTTCAGTTTAAATTTTAACGAAGTTCGAAGTCTGTACTGTTTTCAGAAACAAACTTTAGATTGCCCTCCTGCAAACATGCTGCTGCTGCTCTCTCTCTCTCTCTCTCACACACACACACACACACACACACAAATGGATATCCTTGCACGTGCAACTAGTCAGCTAGGGCGACGGATTCGGACAGGCAGTAGGAGGAGCACGTGCATTTGGTGGGGCGCTTACTATATTCTGTTCCACGGAATGCTACTGAGGTCGAGTGAGTGGGGGGGGGGGGTGTTTGGGAGTTTAACGTCCTTGTTCCACCGCGTATGGGTGATAGCAAAGACGGGGCAACGGGGGGAAAAAAAGGCCAATACAAATACTTGGCCCCAGCCAGGATTCGAACTCACGACCCGAGCAATGAAAATCCAACGCTCTACCATTACCGGTCGACCTAAAAGAAAGGTTTTGACCAATGTCATTGACCTCTGGCGGTTAAGTAGAGATGTGAGAAAAGTTTCAAAACGGTTCATGAACTGGCACACTGAAGTGTTACCACTGTGTGCCTGTTATGGCTGTGTGTGGTTTTCTCGTCTCAAAGAACCGGTTCGTCTCAGACAGTACTACATGTACCTACCTGCTAGTGATGCTCTTTTCTGCCTGGTGTGGTTTCCGGAGCACAGCGCTATTTCGCATTGACAGACGCTACTTTTAGCACCTTCTTTGCGGAGCGTTTTCTTGGGAGATTTAGGGTGGATCCCCGCACTGGGACATGCATAGTGTGTGTGTGTGTGTGTGTGTGTGTGTGTGTGTGTGTGTGTGTGTGTGTGTGTTTCCCACTAGCGCTTTTTTTTTTGGGGGGGGGGGAGGGGGGGTGGTGGTCCTAACAGGTTTTTAAAAAAAAATATTATCCTATGTTGTTGTTTTTTTCTCCGCCTAGTCGCACTGTCAAAACACAGTTTTGTTCTATTCCCCCTAATAAAATTAAAACAGTAAAACCTTGATTGACTAAAGTGTGTAGTCACTTCAGACACAAGAAATGGTCAGCAGAAATATCTAACTTATATGATATATACAAAATTATTTCGAAGTTGATAGCATCACCCACCCCCCCACCCCCACACCCCCAGTAAAGGGAAAGGGGCTAAACTGGACCTCACGTAGCAACAAAATGTTTATAAAATATAAACATCCACAACACACACACAACAACAACAACACACACAACAAACACACACAACAACAACAACAACACACACGCACGCACACACACACACACACGCACACACACATTCCCTATTCATGCACAGAGCAGTAGAACAATGGACTTTCAAGGCTTCGCTCGTGAGTTTGATTCCCGTCTGGGACCAAATATGTGTGCTGGTCTTTGGGGTTGCTCTGGCTTTGCTATCACCCATGTGTCAGGAAAGGATGTTGAACTGTGTTAACACCCACGCCCATCCTACTCACGCACACTAAACACTAAAGAATGCAAACACCAATCCGAACGTCTTGTTTCTGACTTTATTTCCCACCAGCAATGACAGCATCATCTCTTGTTTCTTCCAGCCTTCAGCAGCTGCAGTGCTATCTCCTCGTCATCTTGCATGTTGCTGAAAACAACAAACCACAAACGATCAAAACAAATGTTTATGCTGGCCCTGTTTTGTGGAAGTGAAAAACTTGTCCATGTAGCACCATTTTCTGCTAAACCCATGAGAAAACAAAATCTGGTCAAAACAAGGACACTAGAATGCGATGGGTGCCTCAAGACCTTGACCCTGCTGGTAGCGGAACAACTCGTGTTTGCGGCACTTTGACCCTTGAACTGAAGCCACGCCCTTAAACCAGATTTTAGTTTAATTCACTGTGACAGCACCCAGACATACACCCAGACTATATACAGAAATATATAACATAATATCTATATTATCCGCTTCTACAAAGTCTCTTCAGAGGTAGGTGGCTGTGATTTGAGGGAGACAGATCATTTCCACTAGAATGATAACCGTGCATTCCGACCGGGCTCAACATGCAGTACAATGCTGACGGCGTACACGGATAAGAATAACTAAGTACTTTAAAGTTCTACTACTCTCTACACTTTCACACTACTGACCTGTTTAGAATATAGCTGTATAATTTATCACTTTTATTCAACAAGGAAATACCCCTATAGTTATCAGGTAAGTTAATGTCTCCCTTTTTATGCAACGGTTGAATGATTGCCTCTGTCCATTCATCAGGGAACTGACCAGAGTCGAATAAAATATTGAAGCCGGGTATTCTGTTAGGAACTTGATAATGACGAGTGCTTAAGGGTTTCACCAATGAGTTTATCTGCACCAGGCGCCTTTTCCCCTTTGAGAGCATTAATGGCGGCCCGTACTTCCCCAGTCGTAATAATACCATCCAGTGTCTCATTCACAACGTCTTCTGTCTGGTGTACACCAGCTTCCCTTCTTGAGAGAGGGAGAGGGGGGGGGGGCTCCAAAATTTATCAGATTTTTAACTTTTTATCTTTTTATTGTCCTTAGTTAAAGAGGTGAAAGCAAGAAGCGACTGTGTGTTGTCATGTTTAGTGCTGTCAGTTGGGTCCCATTGCTAGTTTCCTTCGGTCACGTGTCATGAATGTTCGGCGCCTAGTTAGTACGTAGAGGCTTTGCCGAAAAAAGCCGAGGAATTTTGCTTGTCTTCGCCGAAGAGTAGTTCGGGCTCAATTAAGACGCGCCTTAAGCCGAATGACGTAAGCCGAATGACGTAAGCCAGAATCAAACCACCATTCATCATCAGCCTGGTCGTCTTTTAACCGCAGCTCAAAAAGAAGGTGAAGGTCTATGCTCCGATTATTTCTTCCGGTGCAATTATACAGTTCACTCATCAGAAGTGCGTGTTATTTTCACTGGGATGGATAGTCGATGAACGAGACCAACGGTATCAGCGTTATCATAAGTATAAGTAATCTTATTAAGACATGAAGAGTTATTGAGTGAGGTTATTAGTGACATCATGTGCATCCAGCTCAACCAGTAAAAGAATATCAGAGATGGAGCACTGGCCGTAATGGTGAAAACTTTTTTCAGAGAGAGAGAGAGACAGACAGACAGAGAGAGAGAGAGAGAGAGAGAGGGGGGGGGGGGCGAAAATTTTTCTGATTTTTTTAACTTTTTTATCTTTTTATTGTCCTTAGTTAAAGAGGTGAAAGCAAGAAGCGACTGTGTAGTGTCATGTTTAGTGCTGTCAGCTGGGTCCCCACATGCCCGCGGCATGGTTTTCATCGACTCCCTCTGTACTTACACACAATCAGGAGTGCGTGCTCAACCAATGACTACATCTAACACGAAGTCTCGCGAGATTTCTGCCCTTGCAGGAGACCCCACTTAGGCCTACGCCAGGAACCATAATGTTACCCAGGATCCTGTTGGTACGGCTCAGACAGATAGAAGTAGTCGAACGTCAGACACGAAAACACATAAGTTAACCTCGCAACACGAACACTTGGGCACATGCATAGAATCATCATTACACCAAAAGCGTTCACTTTTAAAATCCCATGCATGTTTTACATAGCGGTTTTACTTGAAATCTTCAGATCACTAGAAGCCACTATTATGCAGTCTTCAGCACTCTCAGGCCTAGTGCCCACACCTTGCGTAAAAGTGGCTCCCAATGGTCTACAGTGGCTTTTTTAACCAGTGTTATCATATAGTGGGCAGGACATGAGCAGGCTCGAGCCCTTAGGAGAAAAGATCAACTTTCATTTAAAGACATCTTGGGAAAACTCTGTACTGTGCTGCTTGTGCCCCTTCCTCACGGGAAAGGGCGTTAAACTCCCAAACACCCACCCCTCCCCCCCAAACACCCACGCCACCCTTCGACGACAGAGCGCTCCTGTTTCAAACAGGGCCCGCGTGTAAAAGTCGGGGTTAGGGAGTTAAGCCCCGGGTTAGAGTCCAATCTCGAATTAAACTAACTCTAGGGTTAAACTTTCTGTTTTTTGTTGTTGTTGTTGTTGTTGTTGTTGTTTTGTTTTGTTTTTTTAATCAGGAAGCGGGTCCATTCCAGCAAGGTGCCTATGCCGTTATAGAAGGATTTTTGTCTTTCTTTCTTCACTTCCTTTTTTATTTAATTTTGTTTTGGGGTTTCTTTTGTCCTAGTCTGGGTTAGGCCCGTAGCCGTGGGTTAAATTAACCTTGAGTTTTACATACGGGCCCTGATGGAAATTTGATCTTCAGCTGAAACTATCTTCCACTGGTTTTTGCTTATGTTTGACCTTTCCAAGAGCTCATTTTGTGGTAGTAGCTAAGTAGTTCTGTGTAAAACCCTTACCAGTCAGCCGGCGGTTACGACAGACACTAAATCGCTTTCGTTTTCCTGCCAGTTCAAAGCGACGCCATGGTCAGCACACAGACACTCGAAATGAACCTGGCATCCTCAAGTACAGGTACGTTCAGCTTGATAGGTTGTTGTTGTTGTTGTTGTTGTCATTGTATTTGTTGTTGTTTCCGTTAGTTGTTTACAAGAACAGGGAGTCGGATAGCTTAACTGGATTAGCTTTGATGTCAAGGTCGGAAGGTCCAGAGTTCGAAGTCCCACAGGGTCACGCCACAAATGATCTAGTTGTAGTTATTCGGGATCGTTGTGGTTTGTTGTGACAAAGAGACTTTGAAGTTGGCTGCTTCACTGGTACAGAAAAAAAATTGCTGAGTTTTCAAAAGAATGTGTGTGCGTGCGTGCGTGCGTGCGTGCGTGCGTGCGTGTGTGTGTGTGTGTGTGTGTGTGTGTGTGTAACGTTGTGTTGACAGGTCATGTACAGACACCAGGCTGGGATATGGGACAGAATTATCCTGAGTATATGGACAGCTGCGTCAACATCACGGCACAGGTCAGTGGATCCTGATCAACTTCTACAGCATGTGGATCAACCCTGTATGGAACTGCTTTTTACACTACCTAGCGATACACGAAGGGACATCGTGCTTTGGAGAAAGGACTGAGAGGGTATGTTATTCACAATTACTTTGATGCAATTGGTAGCATCGGAAGGTTCCAGGTTCGAATCTCCGTAAGGACCGCGCGCGCGCACAGAGAGAGAGAGAGAGAGAGAGAGAGTATTTCCGGTCATGGGCCGCTATCACGATGGTGACAAAACAAAACAGAACAGCAGCAATCAAAGGAATGCACATAGAGGGAGGGGGAGAGAGAGAGAGAGAGAGCGGGGGGGGGGGGGGGGGGGGGGGGCGGGGGTAGATTTGCTGTGTTTGGCACTGTCGGACAGTCTCAGTAGAAAAGATGAGTTTTGGGGGCTCTTCCCAATGGTTGTATGTTCGGAGTTTTCCGGAGAGGTACTGGCAGCGAGTTCCACTTCGCGGGGGCAGCATTTGTGAAGGATCTGGCACCTGAACACTTCTTGCTGGTGTTGTTGCTGTAGCTGGGAATGGCATCGCGGGACTGTGAAGAGGAGCGAAGGGATCTGGTCAGTTCTTGGAGGTGTTGAGGTACCGATCCGTGAAGACTTTGGCAGGTCAGGCAAAGAATCTTGTGTTTTATGCAGTGATGGATGGTTGTGTAACCTATCTTTTCCGGCCAGTAAGGAGAAAGGTAGAGGACGGCTGGATTTTTTCAGATTTAACATCGAGGGTGATTTCAAAGATGAGGGCCCTAGAAAAAGCTTGTACAAATTTTGGCCTTGTCGGGATTCAAACCCACGACATTCCGATCTCCAGTCCGATACTCAGCTGGTTTAATCACCCGACTGCCTTGGCAAAAACACCAAAAGCAGAGCTTAAATTTCCTCTTTAGCTGTAGGTGTCAAGATGACAAAAAGGACGACGCATAGGCGGATAAAGACCATTAGTGCAGAGTGTGCGATGACTCAAAACAATGCACCAAACGAGTGAGCACTGCTCAAGCGAACAGGTCAGATGCACTGAGGCTGATCTCCGCAATTTTTTGAACATTTCTGGTTGTTAATCAAGTTTCTAATTACCAAAAAAACCGATGCTTTGGTCTGCTATCTGAAGTGCGGGCCCTGCTCGTCCGCCGACAGGAGGATGTAGGGGTACTAGCGAAAATTACGATCGAGAAGGCACATCGCCATGAGGGGCGAGACCCACGATACAACCACACGACATGTCGGGAGCAGCGAAGCGGAAAGCCGCCGAACGGTCTACGGACACTAGCCAGGTGCTATCCTCGAGCTGTGAGATCCCAAGGGGGAAAAAAAGCCGAACTCTTAAACAAGGCGAGACGGAATAAAGCAAAAAAAAAAAAAAAAAAAAATGAACGGGATCCAGTCACAGGTTTTGAGTCTATCAAGGCACATTTTCCCGTTACAAAAGACTCCATGGCTGTGTCGTCTGCTACAGAGACTGACGCTGTGACCTACATTTGGAGTGAGGCTGAGGACAACAGATGCAACTCCGCGCCATGCTTTGCTTTGTTTGGTTGTGTTTTATTTCTGTTGCTGTGGTCTTCTCGGTTTTTGTTTATAGTTTTGTTTTGTTTTGTTTCTCTCTCTCTCTCTCTCTCTCTCTCTCTCTCTCTCTCTCTTCGTCTTCTTCACATGCCCCCAGAGGGTCTTGAAGAATAAATAAATAAACGAAAACGAAGCTAGTGTCAAATGCAGACCTTCTCCAAAAACTGTGTGAGATGTCCGAGAAGCTGACCAAAGTAAACGTAGCGGTGGAGGAACTAAGAAGTGAGACCTTCGAGGTGAGGCAGGAGAATAGTGTGCTGAGAAAGGACCTAGAGCACTCTAAGGAAAAACTACGTAAGGCAGAGGAAAAGGTGGACGAAGCCAAAACTCTATCCGCCATTGCTGAACGACGGGTGAACGACCTAGAGCAGTACGGTCGTCGCAACAACGTGAGGATACTGGGAATACCAGAATCGTACGGCGAAGACTGTGAGAAGAAAGTGCTAGACATCTTTCGCAACTAACTTCGTTTTCAGAGCATTGGGGCAGCGCACCGCGTGGGCCAGCGACCGCAGAGCCACCGCGGACAGCAACAACAACAACGGAAACCGCGCCCCATCATTGTGCACTTTGTTAACAGAAGGGCGGCAGACACAGTGCTTCAAAACAGGCGTATGTTAAAAAGCACACCTTTTGTGATCACGGAAGACTTAACACGTGCAAACTTCGCTCTCCTGAACTACTGCTGGGTCCATCCTGACGTGGACGACGCATGGTCCAAACGAGGCAACATCTTTGTCAAGAGAGGCACCAGGATCAGGAAGATCGAATCCAGGTCGGATCTCCCGGACTGTTCCCTTGACTCCTCCACGCCACACATGCAACGGCGCAGACGACAACGTGATCCTCAATCCGGCCAGGACTCCCACGCGGACAACAACAACACCGGCCCAAAGTCTCAGTGCTGCGGTTATTATGGCCGATCAAAACAACACCCAGGCCAGTATGACTGATGAGGAAACTCAAGTGAAACATGTGTAGAAACGAAGGTGGGTGTCTCTAGCTTCTCTTGTAATGTTTACACTCATGCACAAGTAGTATCTAGTACATCCTCTTTTGTTTGCTTTTGCCCCACCTTTCGTTACGTTTAACTAAGTGCGATGTACTCTTTGGTGGGCGTGACAGACCGGGAAGGGCGCAGCGCTAGTCCTGCAGCCTCTCTCGATCTCTTACACCTGCATAGATAGTAATTTGTAGTGTGTGCCACACTACTCCCGAAATTTCTCTTTGCTCCTTTAACACCACTGTCGTGTACTAAGTGCTTGAGTGTAGCAGACGAGAGAAGGCAGAAACGGACACCTGTAGTACATCAACATGTCGTTACTGGGGACACTAACACGCGATTGGGTGATTCCGGCAGCGACAAGGGAAAGAACTATGTTACTGAATCATGGCGGCGGCAGTTGCGAACACGTATGTGGTTCTCAGGAGCTCTTAATCCTGTTCGTGCATGGGCTACCGACGACCAGAACTTAAAAATACCCAATGTACTACGAGTTAGTAAATTACGGCCGGTGGAAAATCTGTTTTCCGTGATCCAGAAGTTTCTATTGTTTTCATGAAAAATCTAGAAGTGGTGACCTTGTTTTGACTGTAGCTAATTTCGCCACGAGAGGCGCTACGCATTTAGGGTCAAGATCTGAGTCTCCCGAAAATTTCGTGAAAACAATAGAAACTTCTGTATCACGGAAAACAGATTTACATTAATAAAACACAATATGAACTAAACGTAGCAACTCCTCTGTCTCACTCAACCTTCTAAAAAAAAAACACACACACAAAAAAACCACACACACACACAAAAACAGCTGTTATCTTTCGCATACAAGTAAAACATGAACAAAACACACAGCCACGCTCGTAACAGGTAAGTTCACGTATTGGAAAACAATTTTGTTTCTTGCGTAAACATTTCAGCTCGAGCTTGCAGAACGAAAAGTAAACTTGAACCGTAATTTGGAGATGTTGTTCCCGATAAAACGCGCTTGGCAAATCTGAGTGCCCGCGTGTACCATTTCTCACATATCAATCTCGGCAAATTAAAAAACAAAACAAAAAAACAAAACAAAAACACCTTACCGTCAACATTTGTTGCGCCATTCTGACGGCGACAGGACGGGAATACGAGCGACACTGATCAAATTCAAAAGTGACACGACTTGTATGGGGGTCATTGACTGTGGACAGTACTGATTTGGCCACGGCTGCTGTGATGACCACCGCACGGAAGGATGACCACTGCACGATGTGCACAGTATCGTGGACGGAGCCCGACAGGAAGCGGGGGTAGTTTTTCGGCACGGTTTTGTCGCGGTTTCTGGACACTGTGTGAACTCTGCAACTGTGACAGAGTTGACTGTGCTTGCACGGTCGACTCTGTAAAAAAAAAATTTTCACACTTCGGAAAGCTTTTTGTTGGGAGCTTAGATCTTTAACCGACTGAGGCTAATGACATTGGTCATAACTTTTGTTTTAGGTCGACTTCAGTAATGGTAGAGCGTTGGATTTTCAGTGTTCGGGTCATGAGTTCGAATCCTGGCTGGGGCCGAGTATTTGTATTGGACTTTTTCCCGTTTCCCCGTCTTTGATATCACCCATACGAGGTGGAAAAAGGACGTTAAACTCCCAAACACCCACCCACTCACTCGACCTCAGTGGCATTCCTTGGAACAGAATATCGTAAGCGCCCCACCAAATGCACGCGCTCCTCTTACTGCCTGTCAGAATCCGTCGCCCTAGCTGACTTGTTGCACGTGCAAGGATAGTGTGTGTGTGTGTGTGTGTGTGTGTGTGTGTGTGTGTGAGAGAGAGAGAGAGAGAGAGAGAGAGAGCAGCAGCATGTTTGCTCGTGTTTGTTCGTGCTTGCGCACAAGCGCCACGTGCTCGTTACAGACGGGGAATCTAAAGTCTGTTTCCGAAAACAGTACAGACTTCAAACTTCGTTAAAATTTAAACTGAAAAGTTCACTAATATGCCGAGACAAGTGTGTCAGGCAGAAAATTATGTGAGTAGAATCCATATGAGGCCGCTAGATACCCGATCTATATTAATTTTTTTACTGCCAGCTCTCAAAGTAGGGTGGGTGTTTGGAGGTTTAACGTCCTTTTCCACCACGTACGGGTGATATCAAAGACGGGCCACAGATGAAAAAACCAGAACAAATATTAGGGCCCAGTCGGGATAGGAACTCACGACCCGAGCGTTAGAAGTCCAACGCTCAACCATTCGGCCATCCCGGCTCCCCTCTCAGAGTAGGGGCAAAAAAGAATAAATGCGCAAATTCAATTATCCAGACCAGTGACACGCACTCTAGTTCTGTCAGCTGACACTGTAGCGTAGCAGGCTGCTGCCGTTTGCCCTATCAGTTCCCGTGGGCCACCTTGTCATCCTCATCAGCCAGTTGCAGGACGTCGTCACGGGACACCAAGCCTTCCTTTAGGAACCCGTCCAGCAGTCTCCATGCCTCGCCCTCAGGGTACACACCATTGTCATAGTCACCCCTTTCTCTAGCGCTCTGGTCCATCAGCTTCAGCATTCTGCCCTCTTTTGCCTTCTGTCTACGCTCCAGGATGACATTGATAGTGTAGAGGAAAGGGTTGAGCGCCGAGTTGAGCGGCAGCACCAGGATAGCGACAGCCACGTTGGCCTCCCCAGGAATAGGGACATCGTTAGCAGCCATCAGACCCAGCACGCCGATGGGGAACCAGCACACGAAGTCGGACACGGCGATGGTGATGAGGCGACGGGCGATGGTGTGGTCTTTGGACGTCCTGTTCGTGTCAGTGGCCGACATTTCATTGGTCTGGATGGACCAGTAGATCAGCACCTGACCCACGCCGATCACAACAAACAGCGTGAAATTGACGATGATCAATATGGCGAAAGCAAAATCGTGTCCCGGGAACTCGGCGCGTGTGACGGGAAGCGGAATACAGATACCGGTGTGGCCGTAGAATTGCCAGTGCGAGGTTGCTGGGAGCAAGGGTAATACAGCCAGCACGTGACCCAGGCCCCAAGCTACTGCGCATGCTATAAGCGCTGAGGTTTTCCGGAAACGGAAGTGACTGAAAGGGAAGCGGACGACGAGAAATCGCTCCAGCGTGATGAGGCAGATGATGAAGGCCGACACCTCGTTCGACAGCAAAGACAGGAAGCCTGCTAGTTTACACACTGCGCTGTTCCTCCATGCAGTGTCTTCCCACAAGTAGTTGCCCAGGTAAAGACGGTCCGCCACACCTATGATAGCTAGATACAAACCCATCAGGAAGTCAGACACGGACAGGTGTGTTACAAACACGTCATATCCCATGTTGGCCGCCATCTTCCTGAAGAACACGCGATACACAAAGCTACCGCAGTTTCCCACCAAAGTGAACACGGCAAAGACAGAGAGAAAAGCACGAAATAGTTCCGAGCGTAACAACGCGTCACAGGACGAGATCTCGTCAGACGGCGCGCGGCACATGTTGACGTCGAATACGCCCGGCAGCGTGGCCGGGCAGCAGAGTTTGAAGTTGTCGGCGTAAACTGCTTCCAGTTTCTCCAGTCCTTTAAACACTCCTCTCGAAAAGCTCGACACGGGACAACCTCGCAGATCCAACACACGCAGGTCTTGTAGCGGCTGGAATCCCTCGGTGTGTAGACGGTGCAGACCACTGTCAGACAGGTTGAGTGTCTGGATGTTGGGAAACACGGCCATCAGGACACGGCCCATCTCCTCCAGCTGAAGACGAGAAAGGTCTAATGTTATGACCGAGGTCAGTGACGTGTCTGGTGATACACTGGGGAAGAGGGAGGTCAGCGGGTTACCAGCCAAAGACAGAACTCTCAGGTGTTTAAGCTGTTGTATGTTCTCCCCCCTGATGACAGTCAACAGGTTGTCGCTGATGTCCAGTGTGTGTAGATTAGGAAAGTTCAGCGTATCCAGGTCAGTCAGATTACACTTACCCAGACTCAGGTAAACCAGCATGCTGTTGTTAGTGACGTCAGACGGCGACATACCGGACCCGCTGGCTTCCAGAAAGCGTAGTTCAGGGTACAGGGCAGCACTAAAGGGCCGTGTGCAAAAGAAAGCCGTCCCGTAGCACGTGCAGCTGTTGGGACACTGCAGACCGTCACACAACAGTTCGTCATCGCGCTGCGGACACTGGTATATCTCGTCACACAGGTGATCAGGGTGGAGACAGATCCTAGAAGCGCGGCATCTGTAGAAACCGGGACACGTGTAGCTGTCACACTCCGCCTCGTCCTCTCGGCCCGGACAGTCGTACACGTCGTTACAGCGTAAGAAAACCGGCAGGCAGTAACCGTCGCCTGGACACTGGAAGTGGGACCCCGGACACAACGTGGTGGTGTTAACGTTACTGAGCTGCTCTACAGTGAAACGCATGGTCTTGGTGAAGCTGACGAGTGCTGGGGGCCGTGGAGGTTGGTAAAGAACATTCTCACTACGGGGGAAAATACAGCCCAGCTCGTCCGCACCGGTCACACACTGCGCCTTCTTGTCACACTGCTGTTCTCTCGGTATGCACTTGTAGATAATGACACATACATTCATTCACGCATACATACATACATACATACATACATACATACATCATCATCATCGTCGTCGTCGTCGTCATAGTCGAAAATTGTGAACATTTCTTCGTCGTCGTCATCGCCATTGTCGTCATCAGCGTCGTGATCATCAGAGAGAGAGAGAGACAGAGACAGACAGAGACAGACAGACAGACAGAGACAGCCTTTGGAATATTGAACAAGATGGCCACCAGCCCAATAATTATGTTGTTTCCATTCAGTGATCTGCTGTCGTCACAGTCGTGGTCGTTGTGTCATGTATGCAGCCCGCGCGCACACGTACGCAAGCTCTCTAACATGAAGCATACTGACATAAAGAAAATACTGGAAACCCTTTCCGTGCCTCTTTGCGCTCGCTAAACCCCAAATACATGAGGTCGTGTTAATTCGCCTAGATGGTTGACGTCACTAACTTGTTGACGTATGCGAGGTTCTACATGGGTGAATGAATTCTTGTAACACAGTGGTTCCTCTTTGACAGAGTTACTTCCCGCAGGCCTAGTTGAGGAATTAGCAGTTATTTCCCATCAAGTTGTGGTATACCGACGAGTATTTTGATCCAAGACGCAAATCAACCCTGAGCTTTAGCGAAGGATCAAAATACGAGTCGGTATACCACAGCTTGATGGGGTGTAAATGCTTTATCATCCTTTATTTTGGGGCTAATTTATGGTATATTTTGAACGTTTACCCTAGTAAAAACTGACAGTCGACAGCGGCTGCATATAGCAGACGAACGAGTTTGTACGTCGGCAGAGCACGACGCCGACAGAATAAAGTGTGCCTTTTTATGCTGGCAAGACGGTGTCAATTCACTCATGAACTCAAATCCAAACAAAAACACAAGTTTTAAACTTCCACTAACGACACAAACAAACGTGCTGACGCTTTCAAGGAAATGTAAATTTGCGAGTGAATGCGAAACCGAACAAGCACAGCTTAGTCTGTTCACGCTTTGCACGATTAGGGCGCGTTCAAGCGGGGGTCTTCCTGTCGCGATTCTTCACGAAATATGAAGCTTTGTGTTTATTCTAATATTTGTAGTAGATGTACACCGATTAAAGTGTCCTTCCCCCAGCAGCTACATTTTATAACTGCATGCGTGACTCAAACGATTCAAGAAGCTTCTGTTCAATCGGAGATCTATCTAGACCACGAATCCGCTGCCATTCTCTGCGCCGATAGCACACGGCCAAATCAGTAACCAGCATACACGTCGGTGAGACGCCAGCTTCGATTGAACTTTTTGAGAACGACTTGATAAGTCTTGGTTAAAACTGTCCGAAATTTGAGTAAGGATTGCTTGCTAGGTACAGGCTAATGTAACTGTTGTTTTGTACTTGTACAACGAGTTTATGAAATTGGAAACACCGATACGCCGAGTCAAAAATGTTTCGTCGTCGATGGTGATGACATAGGGAGCAAGTTCTGCCCGAGGAGTAGTAATACATGTACTTGCTCATCGATGACGATGGGTTTTTGGCCAAAAAGGCTGTATCTCTGTTCTTTCTGTCTGAAATAAAGAACCTTTTTGCAGGCAATCACTCCTGATTGTCATGTGATGTCGTGCTCTGTGTCACATGATTTCTCAAGTACTAGTACAATACGGACACTTATTCCACGGGAGAGATCAAAGAAAAAGAGGCCGCTATGGATGATAATGTTCTAGATCAGACCTGTTTAGTATGTAGGCAGCCCTGCACTGACAGCGTTCTTGGTTCTTCTTTCATGAATTTGTTATCCAATAAAGTATTGGAGTTGTATTCTGTTGTATCCCGTGTCTTCTCTGCGAGTGAACGAAGAGAGCGACATAGCAGACGTAAAATACAACACCACGTCTCCAAGACCCCCAAGAAAAACCAGCATCACGTCAATCAAACATGACGCTCATATTTTGCGTCAGTGCGCGTGCGTCTCTTTTTCGATGTTTGTGAGGCGTGTGGTTTGTGGAGGAAATGTGCTTTGAGTACAAATTTTCGAGTCAACTGACTATAACGGCTGCAAAGAATTTATCTAATTTTTTGGTATATTTTTTAAGGTACCCCAGACACACTATCTCTATATAGTGGAGAAGTGCGTTCACTGCACCATACACGTCAGCATCGATGACGCACGTTTTCTTACGTCATTGTCACAGTAACACTTGCAAAATCGTCTCTGTGGGAGATCGGCAGTGACGTGCACAGAAAATTGCATATGAACACAGAGGCTTGCCTATGAACGTGGAAAATTTAGCCCGTCCTATGATGTTGTTTACATTACTATGGAAACAACATAAAAACGACAAATTCTTTATCAAATAATGATTTTGCTTGTAAAGGATAGTTGTTCAATTGTTCAGTCCGATTCCGTTGTACCCTCAGCCTCTGAAAACTTGAAATAGCAATTGCACTTACTGAAACTGGGTGACAATAGCAGCGGTTACACCCACTCTCGTCTTTCTGTACCACGTACCTCGTGCTTGCCACACAGAAAGTACAGTGGACTTCGGATATAAGAACAGCGCCGGGGCCAGCATTTGGGTGTCCTTATAAGCGAGGTTTCTTATAAGCATACCTCGGATATAAGGTCAGTTGTGCTAGTGTGTGTTCTTATAACCAAGGAAAGAAGAAAATATTGTGGACAAGCTAAAAAGAGTCGTATATCGACCTCTAATGGTCTGTGTGCGTGCGTGCGCGCGCGCGCGCGCGCGCGTGTGTGTGTGTGTGTGTGTGTGTGTGTGTGTGTGTGTGTGTCCACGGCAATCTCTTGCTTGTTTAAGCCTTTGCGTCAATGAAGTGGAACTTGCTGGTTGGCTTGATCTCGATGCAATATAGTTTACTTCTTTTGCGTACGTGAAACATAAATTTAATGCAAATAACTCTAGAAGTTATGTAACAATAGCTGTCTTAATGAAAATGAGAGAGAGAGAGAGAGAGAGTTACGATCAGATTTTGACAAAATGACTTTAAAGAATACAAGGATACAAAGGCCGCGTTTCTTAAGGCGGGCGTTTCGAAACGTTCCGGGGCGCTTTCCTATGAAACCGTTTGCATGCACCTTGCCCGCGGCGTGCAGAAAAAGCGCTCGCGTGCGCAGTCTGAAGCAAGTTCGCCGCGAACAAAAGGTCACGTGGTCAGTTTCTATGTAAACAAAGGCCCACCGAAGGCCTCGTCGAAGTGGAACTAAGAAATGGCTTAAAATGAATTTGCGGGTGGATGGAGACCTTCTGTCCCAACTTGTAATTGTGCAGAATAGTATACGAAAATAATTTGAGCTAATTGCACCGGGCCGTGGTCGCCAGTCATTCAGGGATATGTTGTGCGTGTTTGTGGGGAAGGAGTGGTCAAAGTGAGTACGTAATGGTGCCTTACGTCTCCGTTTTGCATCGAGCAGAACATGCATACTAGCGGTAGACCATGCTCCAAGTCAGTAATTATTGCTCCTCGTCAAAAACGTCGTCTTCTGCGCTCAAAACATGACTGATAGCTGCCAGCACTAGAGTTTTCTTCTTCCTTTTCAACCTTGCCAACAACCGTGTTCGTGATTCGGCCGCCATTTTGAAAGCGCCTTGGTTCTGATTGGCCGTTTCCCAACGAGGCAAAGCGACCTCCGCAAGCGCCCGCGAGCGCATTTGCGTAAGAAACGCGGCCAAGGATACAAGGAAATTTATTGGCCAAGTTTTCAACAACAACAAAAAACAAGATGGCCAGACATTCAAATGTGTTCCCAGTCTACGGCGTTCGCAGGGGAAAATAACGGTTTTTAACGACCCCTCCCTCTCCCCGCTCCTCCCCTCCCCACTCCACAAACTCACTCACAAACTCACAAGGGTTACGCTCGACCTCTCTAATTATTTCGATTTTTTGTTGGAGAGACAATGTTTTTCTCTTACGCTCCACCATCTTTTAGAAGAAATGTTTCTGGGAAATTCCGGGAAATGAAACGAAACGAAAATGAACCTAGCATAACTTCTACTTTCGGTTCTTATATCCGAGGGGAGGTCGTGTTGGGAACAAGCAGATGGTGTCTTTACAAGCGAGGGTTCCAAAAATAGAATAATCGCAGACTTCCTAGAAATGGTCATTCCTACTTGCGGTTCTTATATCCGAGGAAAGTTTGATGTGGGGACCTAGCAAGTGCTGTCCATATAAGCGATGAACCCTATATCAGAGGGTTCTTCTATGCGAGTTTTAATAAGTGATCACAAAGAACAACTTTGGCAGGGACCTGCTTTGGGGTGTCCCTATAAGCGATGGTTCTTATATCGGAGGTCCTTATAAGTGGAGTCCACTGTACGTCTTTCTGTACCACGTACCTCGTGCTTGCCACACACAAAGTACGTCTTTCTGTACCACGTACCTCTTGCTTGCCACACATGAAGTGACGAAGCGGATCACATGGCGGGAAGACACAGAAGTCTTCATCACTGCCGTCGTTACAATCAGAGCGATGGTCACACACCAACGTGTACGGCACGTGCTGTATCTCGTTCCTACAGGTGAAGGACGGAGGAAGTGGCGTCAGCGTGACGTCACACGGAGCAGCCGAGCCATACTTTCGCTGCCAGCACATGCTGGGAACGTCGCAAGCCAAAAAGACGTGCGTGTGGTGATCGGTGGGACATGTGATAAGTTCAGCTCGAGCTGTTGGCCATGTCATAGGTTGAAGACGGATTCCCTGTAGCTCAGCTGTCCGTAGGTTGGTTGCCTCCTCTCCTGGTTCCATTTCACACAGAAGAGCAGAGAGTTTTTGGTATGTGCATGTAATGATCCCCATGCTGTGGCTTAGACCCGCGGAGAACAGAGGATTGTGCCTGCTGTATGTGTAGGTGAACCCGCCACACCTAGGCGGGATAGGAGTGTGCTTGTCGTTAATGTGTGCGTAGAAGGCAATGTTGCCATCGCTCCAAGACCATTCGCTGCGGTACCTTTGATATTATTTATTATGACAAAACTATAAATCTCGGCATAGTCGTATTCTGCTGGTAATTGAAAATAACACGTGTGTGTGTGTGTGTGTGTGTGTGTGTGTGTGTGTGTGTGTGTGTGTGTGTGTGTGTGCTTGGTGCATATCATCAAGTCTTGAAACTTTCCCACTGTCATCAGTTTGAACTTTATAATCATTTATTTGCCTTATGAAACTCGCGGTTTAACTTAAAGTATCCTTGTTAAAGGACCCAGAGAAACAGTCACGATAACGTTCCTTAATTTTACAACTTTGAACGGGTGGGTGGGTGGGTGTAGGTGTGGGTCTTTACATCCTCGTGTCGACCGGCATACCGTACATTTCAGGCATCGCCGAAGTCGCGGCAGACAGTCCCACATAGACCCAGTCAAAGTAGAAGTCCGTCAGAAACGTCCAAACCGCATCCCACTCATCCGGGGTCTTCAGGTTAGGAAGGTGACCTCCACGCCTCGCGCACTGTTGAAACGCGTCGTCCCAAGACATGATACTGCTGTATTTCTGCTTGGAGAAAAGGTAACATTTGTTCCCTATAGAAAGAAGCCCCGGTCTGCAAGCACTGGTCTTATTGTGACAGTTTATTTCGTCCTTAGCGTCGCGACACTCCACTTCATCGTTACAACGCAAGTGATGCTGGAAGTCCGCCCAGTGAGGCACGGAACAGTTCCACAAACCGTCCGCTAACTGCTGGGGAATGTTTGGCAGGCCGTGGAAGGAAAAGTAGATTTTGAAACCAGTGCCTTCGTCTTTCTGATCACTATGAAACTTCACCGACAGATTCTGGTGAGGGTAGAGTCGCGTTTCCGGTGGAAAATAGTCACACGCTTTCCATATCTCCTGTCCCAAACACGTGCCTTCAGCATAGAGGGCAACGTCATCTTTATAACAGTATCTCGGACCGTCTGCTGTCTCACTCCCCCCTGGTAAATCCATATGAACGAAACTGAGCATGGGGAGCTGACCAGCCCCAGCTGACAATGTGACGCAGCTATCGACGTCACTGGGGTATTTGCCAGTTCCACCGAAGTTAGGGGTGTGTATATAGCCTGCAAACACACAATATTCACAGTATCGTGGACACGGCCAGGGGTGTGTATACAGACTGTAGATACACAATATCACTGACATAGCTAGGGCAGCATATCATGGACATAGCTGGGGTTGTGTGTGTGTGTGCAGGTTGTAGATACACAATACTCACCATGACATAGCTAGGATTGTGTGTGTGTGTGTGTGTGTGTGTGTGTGTGTGTGTGTGTGCAGGTTGTAGATACACAATACTCACCATGACATAGCTAGGACTGTGTGTGTGTGTGTGTGTGTGTGTGTGTGTGTGTGTGTGTGTGTGCAGGTTGTAGATACACAATACTCACCATATCATGACATAGCTAGGGCTGTGTGTGTGTGTGTGTGTGTGTGTGTGTGTGTGTGTGTGTGTGCAGGTTGTAGATACACAATACTCACCATGACATAGCTAGGATTGTGTGTGTGTGTGTGTGTGTGTGTGTGTGTGTGTGTGTGTGTGTGTGCAGGTTGTAGATACACAATACTCACCATATCATGACATAGCTAGGGCTCTGTGTGTGTGTGTGTGTGTGTGTGTGTGTGTGTGTGTGTGTGTGCGCAGGTTGTAGATACACAATACTCACCATATCATGACATAGCTAGGGCTCTGTGTGTGTGTGTGTGTGTGTGTGTGTGTGTGTGTGTGTGTGTGTGTGTGTGTGTGTGTGCAGGTTGTAGATACACAATACTCACCGTATCATTGACAAAGCTAGAGGTGGTGTGTATACAAGCTCGTAGATACACAGTACTCACAATATCATGACATAGCTAGCGGTATGCATATACATCTCTTAGATATACTCACAATATGATGACGTAGCTGCGGGGGGGGGGGGGGGGTATACAGTACTCACAATATCATGACACAGCTGGGGGGGGGGGGGTATACAACCTGTATGTACACAATACTCAGAATATCTTGGACATAGCTAGGGGTGTGTGTATGCAGTCTGCAGGTACACAGTGCTCACAGGATCATGCCACAGTTTGGGGGGGGGGGGGGGTATACAACCTGTATGTACACAATACTCAAAATGTCATGGACATAGCTAGGGGGGGGGGGGGTGTATGCAGTCTGTTGGTACACAATACTCACAATATCATGGTATAATGGACATAGCTCGGGGTGTGTGTATGCAGTCTGCTGGTACACAATACTCACAAACTGTATGTACACAATACTCAGAATGTCATGGACATAGCTAGGCAGGTGTGTATGCAGTCTGCTGGTACACAATACTCACAATATCATGGTATAATGGACATAGCTCGGGGTGTGTGTATGCAGTCTGCTGGTACACAATACTCACAAACTGTATGTACACAATACTCAGAATGTCATGGACATAGCTAGGCAGGTGTGTATGCAGTCTGCTGGTACACAATACTCACAATATCATGGACATGGCTAGGGAGGTGTGCGTACATCTCGTAGATACACAATACTCACAATATCATGGACATAGCTAGGGGTGTGTGTATACAGTCTGTAGGTACACTTTACTCACTATATCATGGACATAGGTACAGCCTAGGGGTGTGTGTATACAGTCTGTAGGTACACAATACTCACAATATCATGGACATAGCTAGGGGTGTGTGTATACAGTCTGTAGGTACACAATACTCACAATATCATGGACATAGCTAGGGGTGTGTGTATACAGTCTGTAGGTACACAATACTCACAATATCATGGACATAGCTGGGGGCGTGTGTATACAGTCTGTAGGTACACAATGCTCACTATATCATGGACATAGCTAGGGGTGTGTGTATACAGTCTGTAGGTACACAATACTCACAATATCATGGACATAGCTGGGGGTGTGTGTATACAGTCTGTAGGTACACAATGCTCACAATATCATGGACATAGCTAGGGGTGTGTGTATACAGTCTGTAGGTACACAATACTCACAATATCATGGACATAGCTAGGGGTGTGTGTATACAGTCTGTAGGTACACAATGCTCACAATAATTATCATGGACATAGCTAGGGGTGTGTGTATACAGTCTGTAGGTACACAATGCTCACAATATCATGGACATAGCTAGGGGTGTGTGTATACAGTCTGTAGGTACACAATACTCACTATATCATGGACATAGCTAGGGGCGTGTGTATACAGTCTGTAGGTACACAATACTCACAATATCATGGACATAGCTAGGGGCGTGTGTATACAGTCTGTAGGTACACAATGCTCACAATATCATGGACATAGCTAGGGGTGTGTGTATACAGTCTGTAGGTACACAATACTCACAATATCATGGACATAGCTAGGGGTGTGTGTATACAGTCTGTAGGTACACAATGCTCACTATATCATGGACATAGCTAGGGGTGTGTGTATACAGTCTGTAGGTACACAATGCTCACAATATCATGGTATAATGGGCATAGAGGTGTGCGTAGATAAACAATACTCACAATATCATGGACACAGCTAGGGGTGTAAAAACAACATGCAGATACACAATACGCGTAATATCAAAGCGAGGGACGGTGCCAAAGAGAAATAAATGCACGTGTACAACATGGGAAGATACCATACGCACAACAGCAACAGCCCAGCTTACCGGAAGTTCCCGTGAGGAAGACAATTGACAGAGATGGCGTTTCTCCTTCCTCGAAACTCATGTGAAACAATGACGTCTGTGACATTTTGTAGACAACCATTTCAATGGTGACAATGTTTTCAGTACTGAGGATCTGCAGACTTCCAGAGGATGAACAGGTAAATTTGCGTAAATTCCCCCACACATAACTAGTTGCCCCGTCG
Source organism: Batillaria attramentaria (assembly GCA_018292915.2). Lineage (NCBI taxonomy): Eukaryota > Metazoa > Mollusca > Gastropoda > Batillariidae > Batillaria > Batillaria attramentaria. Next base: position 1,520,417 of record JACVVK020000022.1, read on the forward strand.
TCGATATAAAGACTGAACCACGTGGAACATGGAGAAGGCAGCTGATGGATCGTCATTCTGATGACCTTTTTACGGGGAACGACAAGAAAAATACGGCAGTCAACAAAGTCCGAAATGCTCGCATTAGGAAAAGTGTCTGTGCCAAGTTTTCGAAATGTGATGTGTCCTCGCGAGGCGTTCAAAGTCAAAGTTCCTTCGGTAGACAAGCATTGGCGTATCTCATCGGTCGATAGTGAAGACGTCTCGTTAAACAATATCCTCGAAGATGTTGCCTCTAACGCGTGCATAGATGCCGTTCTACTTGAAAGAACACTCTCCGTTCCGCATGGGCTGGTATTTGTTGTCATCCTGGGGCTCTGTGAAGTCTTACCGTTGTCGTCAGCAACTTTGTTATGAGCGTTAGCAGTGGTTCCATTGGTCGGTACATAATGGTAAGATGCATTGGTTCTATTGGTTGGCGAACGGGTGTTAGATATTTCGGTTCTTCTGGTCGATGCGTGGTCATAAGCCGTGGTTCTATTCACTAGGTTGTGGATGTGCACGGACAGTGTTTCGCTGGTCGGTGCGAGTTCATTGGCTTTGGTATCAGTGTGTTGCGTGTGGCCGTAAGCTGTATTCCCAGTGGAAGGTGCTTGGTCATGAGCTCGTGTCCTGTTGGTTGGTGTGCGGCTGTATCCTATGTTTCCTTTGGTAGATGCAAGGTCATAATCTCGGTTGGTTGAGGTGTGGTTGTAAGGTAAGGCTTTACTGGAGAATGGGTGGTCATAATATACGGCACCAGTGCTCAGAGTCTGGTGGATAAACGTGTCTTCAAGTCTCTTATTCCTCAGCCACACATCGCCGCGATCCGCATCGTCTGGGTTGCTTAGTAACGTTGGCGAATATTCCTTATAGTCGTTTGTACTTTTGGTTAAACTGGATTTCAGGACAACCGCATGGACATGAGATAATGAAACAAAGGCGATTTTCGTGACATCATATACGTAGTTGGAACTTGACTGGTTGAAAAGCGCTATACTTTGAAGAAGTAGAATGAAAATCCATTCATGTGTTCTGAATTGTTTGGCCATGTTGCAGACAGATAACAAGATGTAAGAAGTCCGCCCGCCCACAGTATTAGTTAGATGCTGAACCGTACTTGACGGCCGGACAGTCGCAGAGACACGCAAGCGAATGAAGGCAAAACACTTTGAAATGGGCTGGAGCGAATAAAGACAAAACACATGACTGGAAGGGCTTTTGGGGGTTTTTTTCTGTCTTTGTTTTTTTTCTCTTTCTTTTCTTGATGTGATTTGTTCATAAAAGAAATTCCTGTTTCTGGTTGTAAGTGTATACCCTCAGGACTTGCTCTCAGGTTGTTTCTCTTGTGAAACAAGCGGGTTGTCGCTGTGGGAAACGTCGGTATCGTGTTTTACCGCGCCCTAATGACCCATAGGAGACCTTATGTAGTACATGCAGCCTTTCACAAATTATCACAATTTTCTCCAAGGAACCGTAAAACGAATGTGTCTTCTTGTTTCTCTAAAACTACACCATATCGTATTGCCGTTCTGCAGGTAGTAAAATTTCGCGACATTGTGCGGCGCGCGTGCGTGCGTGCGTGCGTGTGCGTGTGTGTGTGTGTGTGTGTGTGTGTGTGTGTGTGTGTGATGCCTTTGTGAAATACATTGTTCTTTGTGCCACAATTAATTTGTCTTCCTTGGGGACTCCAGAGCTGTTGAATCGAAGACAATTTGTCCTGCACATTTGTTTTCTGCTTTCGTTTGGAACCTCAGTGGAATACAATACACCAAACGGTTGTCTTGCACATACATGTACTGGCTTTATTTTTGTAGTTTTACCTACAGTTTGTTAAACTCTTGAGACCGGTTCATCATTGTGTGTGCTTCGTTTTCTTTGCTTTCTCCGTGGGAACACGCACACACATACACGTGCACGCACGGATGCAAGCGCACACGCACACACGTGACTGAGTAGAGGGCGTTAGAGTTAAGACAAGATGGCCGAAGATCGCATGAAGGTGAGCGAGCGGCTAATACATGACATTAAATGTCTGCAATCTCAACAAAAAGCCGCAAACATTGTTTGTTTGTTTGTTTCTTTTTAACTGCGACTCCTGCGCCTGTACAAAATGCAGGCAGCTCTGTCACAATTGCAGTGTTTACAGCGCTTCGGAGACCCACATAAAACCAGAGCGTGAGTTGTCAGTGGGTGGTTGGCTCTACCATTCGGCCACCCCGGCTCCCCGAGTTTTCAGTGACTTCACTGTGCTTTCGGTCTCTGTCCATCTGTCTGTCTCTCCTAAGATTCTAGATCCTAGATCCGCTATAGCGTAGCAGATCTAGTGTCTGTGGTAGATCTTACAGACTTGAAGAGAGAAAGAAAGAAAGAAAAACAACAAACAAACAAACAAACCGGCAACAATAACAACAAAACAGACAAAATAGCATGAAATGAGGAGAAACAACTTTATGAGATGGGGCCATATATATTCCTCCTTGTCAATTTTTATTGCTTTCCTTCTGCTCATACAGACCTACGTTTCATCATAGGCGGACCTTTCTATTTATGCTGTCTTGAATGCAGATGCAAATGATACTATTTCAAGGCCGGGTGACGCAGCCGGATGGCGTAAGCCGAATGACGTAAGCCAGAATCAACTCACCATTCATCATCATCATCAGCCTGGTCGTCTTTTACCGGCAGCAGAAAAAAAAGGTGAAGGTCTATGCTCCGATTATTTATTCCGGTGCAATTATACAGTTCACTCATCAGAAGTGCGTGTTATTTTCACTGGGATGGGTAGTCGCTGAACGAGACCAACGGTATCAGCGTTGTCATAAGTGTAAGTAATCTTCATTAAGACATGAAGAGTTATTGAGTGAGGTTATTAGTAATGGTAATGACTTGACCGTAATGGTGAAGTCTTTCTTGAGAGAGAGACAGACAGACAGACAGACAGACAGAGAGAGAGACAGACAGACAGACAGAGAGAGAGAGAGGGGGGGGGTGGCGGCGAAAATTTTTCAGATTAATTTGTTTTTTAACTTTTTGTCTTTTTATTGTCCTTAGAGGTGAAAGCAAGGAGCGACTGTGTGTTGTCATCTTTAGTGCTGTCAGTTGGGTCCCCACATGCCCGCATCATGGTTTTCATCGACTCCCTCTGTACTTACACATAACCAACCAATGACTACATCTGACACAAGTCTCGCGAGATTTCTGCCCTTGCAGGAGACTGTGACAAACCGCATTTATGGGGTTTTCATTAATTATGTGTTTGCAGTTTTTTAAATTGTATTTTCATGTGTAGTGTTAACAGTTGAATAGTGTTATGGACAGGTAGTACTGTATTGTATTTTGTCCCAGTCTAAAAACATTTTCTCGCGCGGGAAAATGCCTGCGCACGGCTATAGCGTTTGCTTGAGTTGTTACTCTGTACTCGAGACTGTTGTAACTCAGGTAGACCTGAGTAGTTGTCGGCTTACGAAGTGAGCAATTGCGACAAAGATTGTGCGCAGTCCTATCATTGGCCGGTGGAGGGAACAGACCTTTTTTCTGACCCGGCTTCTTTTGTGTTCCGTATGCCATAGCGCTACAGGTATGTTTGACTTTTGAATGTTGTTTGCCTATGGCAAGACCAAGTGAATTGTTTGATAATTCTATGGATAATTTGATGGCATTATGATGTATGTATGATTTATTGCTGAATGTTGAAATTCTCGAATGGTCATTGAAATGAGAGAATTGTTGTGGGATTTTTGAAGTTCATTCTTGTGAGAACAAATCAGTTGTGAAAATATGGTTTGAGTTTGATGATGATGTTATAAGTTTGAACTGTTGATATTGTATTTGTATTTGGTAAACGGAAGATGAAATTGTTGATAATTTTCTGATGTCAGTTTGCATACGGATTATTTTTTTTTAGATCAATGCCAGATATCATTGTTTGTGAAATGGAACTTTGTTCAGGACAAAAGCTAGCTTATGGAGAAGTTAATACTATCCGAGATAGTGGTATTGATTACGGGTTAATATTGTACAGGAACGACGCCGGAGACCCGGTGAGCTGACCGCATATTTTGATCAGCGTAGACGGCACCATGTTATAACCTACTATTGTCTGCCCCGTCGTTCTGGATCTTCAAGCCAGCGACGTGCTTTTGTTCTCCCTTGAGGTCACGTGCAGCCATCCATTGGAGCGCCGTGTCAAGGTGGGGTTTTCCTGAGCCTGATGGAGTAAACCATCCTCAGCGTATCATACGTGTGAAGGTGCCTGCGGTCCAGCACTGTTCCAGTCACTTCCAGAAGAAGTGCTTTCAGGTGTTCATTCCAGGAGAATGAGAACGAAGATTTGAACCTCCAGAATTCACATAGGAATCGTCCGGACTTGCAAATAGTTTTTCTACTCAAGACCAACAAGTCAGTCTTCACCAAGTCTGCGGCGTCTTTTCCAACAAGCTTGTTGGGTTCATCTTGAGTATTTCAAGTTGATATCTATTTCAGTCTGATTTTGTCTAGTGGGATATGTCCGCTTCGTAGTACAAGCGTAGTATTAATTTCGTATCAAGGCACATGTCCTTAGAGTAACTGATGTGCTTGTGAAAGCTTGAGACTCCTGCGTCATCAGCTGTGGAACTAAGCCTTAGAAACTACTTGTTTGTTTGTGTGATTCTCTGATTGTTTTGTGTATAAAAGGTCTCGGTCAAAAAAAGAATAATTATTTGCTTGTGTGTATGAAAGGGAGTGAATGACGTTTGCATGCGTGCTTTTCTGAATGTCTGTGATGTAAAAGCGGAGTGAAAGTTGGGAGACCGCCCTACGTTACAGAGACCTCGCTTAGGCCCACGCCAGGAACCATAATATTACCCGGGGAGTCGGGGTGGCCGAATGGTAGAGCGTTGGACTTCTAATGCTCGAGTCGTGAGTTCGTATCCCGGCTGGGGCCAAATATTTGTGCTGGCTTTTTCATCGTTGCCCCGTCTTTGTTATCACCCGTATGTGGTGGAAAAGGACGTTAAATCCCCAAACGCCCACCCCATAATATTACCCAGGACCCTGTTGGTACGGCTCAGACAGATAGAAGTAGTCAAACCTTAGAAACGAAAACACATAAGTTAAATATCTAAGCTCCCAACAAAAAGCTTTCCGAAGTGTGAAAAAAATTTACAGAGTCGACCGTGCAAGCACAGTCAACTCTGTCACAGTTGCGGAGTTCACACAGTGTCCAGAAACAGCGACAAAACCGTGCCGAAAAACTGCCCCCACTTCCTGTCGGGGTCCGTCCACGCTACTGTGCACATCTCCGTTTTGTCCTGGTCTGGGTTAGGCCCGTAGCCGTGGGTTAGATTAACCTCGAGTTTTACATACGGGCCCGGATGGACTCTGAAAAAAAAATTAATCTTCAGCTGAAAGTATCTTTCACTGGTTTTTGCTTATGTTTGACCTTTCCAAGCGCTCGTTGTGTGATAGTAGCTAAGGCAGTTCTGTATAAAACCCTTACCATTCAGCCGGCCGTTACCGACAGACGCTAAATCTTTTTCGTTTTCCTGCCAGTTCAAAGCGACGCCATGGTCAGCACACAGACACTCGAAATGAACCTGACATCCTCAAGTACAGGTACGTTCAGCTTGATAGGTTGTTGTTGTTTTTGTTGTCGTTGTTGTATTTGTTGTTGTTTCCGTTAGTTGTTTACAAGAAGAGGGAGTCGGATAGTTTAACTGGATTCGCTTTGATATTAACTCTTTGACGACGAAGCACAATTTCTAACACGCGATTTCCTATAGGAAATCGCGTGTTAGAAATTGTGCTTCGTCGTCAAAGAGTTAAGGTCGAAAGACCCAGGGTTCGAAGTCCCGCAGGGTCACGTCACAAATGATCTAGTTGTAGTTATTCGGGATCGTTGTGGTTTGTTGTGACAAAGAGAATTTGAGGGTGGGGTGGGTGGGTGTTTGGTGGTTTAACGTCCTTCTCCACCACATACGGGTGATATCAAAGACGGGGCAACGATGAAAAAGCCAGCACAAATATTTGGCCCCAGCCGGGATCGAACTCACGACCCGAGCATTAGAAGTCCAACGCTCTACCATTCGACCACCCCGGCTCCCCCACAGAGACTTCTTCACTGGTACAGAAAAAAAACCCACTTTTGCTTGATTTTCAAAAGAAGTGTGTGTGTGTGTGTGTGTGTGTGTGTGTGTGTGTGTGTGTGTGTGTGTGTGTGTGTGTGTGTGTGTGTGTGACACGTTTTGTTGACAGGTTATGTACAGACACCAGGCTGGGATCTGGGACAGAATTATCCTGAGTATATGGACAGCTGCGTCAACATCACGGCACCTGAAGGTCACTGGATCCTGATCAACTTCTACAGCATGTGGATCAACCCTGTATGGAACTGCTTTTTACACTACCTAGCGATACACGAAGGGACATCGTGCTTGGGAAAAAGGACTGAGAGGGTATGTTATTCACAATTACGCAGGGCCGTAGCAGCCCTACCGGCCACTCCGGCCATGGCCGGACCACTTTTTGGCAAAAAAAACAACAACAAAAAAAACTCGTCTTCATGAGTACAGTCAGGAGGGTTTCTAAAGCAAAGTTCTTCCAAAATAAAGCCTCTTCATCAAAATATTTTTAACTTGCGTTTCCCCGTTCAAACAAGTAACAAGTAATTCTTTTGTTTTCCGCTGAAGTTGAGGAGAACATAATGGCTAGGGACCGTACCTTTTTATTTATTTTTTTATGGCCGGAGCACTTTTAATTTTAGGAGCTGTGCTTCGGCTCTGTTACGTTGATGCAATTGGTAGCATCGGAAGGTTCCTTGTTCGAATCTCCGTAAGGACCGCGCGCGCGCGCACAGAGAGAGAGAGAGAGAGAGAGAGAGAGAGAGAGAGCCCTACCACACTTTGATCCTACCAAACTAAAGGTTTGCGGTATGCATCCACCTGAGCCAAAGACGTATGAGACCAACGTCCTGTCACTACGCTTCAGAACCAGCGGGAATGCGTATCCGGGATTTAAACTCTACTTCGCGTTCTTCCCCAACCTAACCGTGCCCCGAGCTTCACCAGAGGGCAAGTGGAACTGTTCCCTGACACACGGCGAGCACCTTGCCCGGACATTCGCCTGTGACTTGAAAGCAGATTGCTTGGAGGGCGAGGATGAGAGCGACTGCCCGTTCGCCAGTCCAGCCTGTGGTGACGGACTGATCTCGTTAGGAACCAGCTGCTATGAGTTGATCAGACCCGAGACCGACCTGACGTGGCATGAGGCGTCAGACGTTTGTGTGAGACGTGGTGCCAAGCTTGCCAGTCTCAACACTTACGCCGAATGGAAAAACGTCTTCGACTTTCTGCGCAAGTTGATCCTGGAGCGTGTGTTCATCGGCATGAAGCGTCACACCCCATCATTACCGGAAATGTGAGAAGTTTCAAACCTTCACTACTCTTACGAGATTTTGGTCTTCTCTGTTTAATCAGCCAGTAGTCCGTTAAACTTTCTAATTCGCCTCATCTCTTAAGAGCCCGACCCCGACGCCCCCTGCCCACTATCTAATAAAAAGAACACACCAAAGCACACCAGTACTTGCCACTTCAAGCCACTATTACGCAAGGCGTATTCCCCACCAGGCCCGCGACCACTGCATAATAGTGGCTTGAAGTGGATTCTAGTGAAGATTTCACGTAAAATTTGCGATTTTCGCCTGGGCCGTTAAGAACACGACGTGCATATAACTGAACACTTACGTATAAGGATCAATAATATCACTGTCTCAGATATCGGTATGCCTGGCAATGGAGTGATGGGATCGTTGCTTCTTACTATTCTTTATTCGCCCGGGAGACCTCTCCACCGGTGTGCGCAAATTACCACCACAAGAACATCCTTATCGATGGTGGTTATTCTCTTAGACCGGAAACTTGTACTCGTCGGATGCCTGGCCGGGTTCTTTGCGAGAAAGACGCAGCGAACAAAATGTCCCCACACGTTTCAAGCGCACGGCACTCACCAATACGTCTTCAAAGTCCCAGTGTCCAGACACCCGCTGTTGACCTTTTCCACTGTCCAGCCAATCACAGCACGCACGTGTTTCTGGCCTGTGACGTGCACAGCGGATGTTGGCAACTGGATTACGGCTCTGTTGCGTCATGTGACGTCACGCTGACGCCACTTCCTCCGTCCTTCACCTGTAGGAATGAGATCGAGCATGTGCCGTACACGTTGGTGTGTGACCATCGCTCTGACTGTAAAGACGACAGTGATGAAGACTTCTGTGTCTTCCCGCCATGTGATCCGTTCCTCCAGTACCACTGTGGTGATAAACAGGTAGATATTTTCGAAAACTCTCAGGTTTCTTTTGTTTTTTCTTTTCTTATCAGCTGTCATTTCTTCGGCAAATCTGACTGATAAAACAACAACAACAACAACAACAACAACAACAAAACCATAAACCAATCATGGCGGTTTCTGTAATTGAAAATTGACTAGCAAGTGCAGCTGGTCGGTACATAGAGTTTACATGAAAGAATCCACGAGATGTTTCAAGTTTCAAAAACTGAAATATTGAGTGATTTCCCGGTAAACTAATCACGTAAGCTGTTTATACCACGAGCATTCAGCCTCTTACATCTAGTGGCATATATTTTCGGCGACATTTTATTTTTCAGTCGGGGTGACTAGTGACTTATGTACCCCCTAAAAGTTCTGCGCACTGATTTGTCAGAAAATGGTGCGTAGAGCGGTCGAAAGGGCTCGATGTTACGAAGAAAATTATGACGTGCTCATGTACTGGCATTCAAAACTGTACTCGCAAATACTTCGCAGAGATTTTTCATTTTTTACGTGATCCAAGCAAAATGCCCCCCCCCCCCCTTCTACCCACACCCAAAAGTGAACAAAATAACTGTGCAACTGTCGTGACGTATGAGGTACAAATGTTTGAAATGACGCACTTTATGCGCGTCTTTGACTGACGACGTAACTTAAGTGTGATTTTGTGCACTCGTAAACCACTGAGTTGGTTATGGAAAGTCATAACTCACACTTTCGTTCTCTGTTTCCTTACTATTATTGCCATTACCACGAACGTAAAGCTCTCGCAGTTAACTCACTGAAAATTTGCACTGGCGAGTGTATGAAGCATGTTAATTAAGACCACACTTTCAGTGCATTCCTAGAGCGAAGAGATGCGATAGCGTCAAACACTGTAGGAATGGTGTCGACGAGGCAGACTGTTGGGAAGGCTGGCTGTCACCCTACTACAAAGTTGACCCGCCACCTGCTGTGCTCACGATAGTCTCGACTAGAAGATATTTCCGTTCAGATCTTTTAAGAGTTGGCCAGTGTCCTGAAACTACTTTCCAGTGTCCAGGCGACGGTTACTGCCTGCCGGTCTTTTTACGCTGTAACGACGTGTACGACTGTCCGGGCCGAGAGGACGAGGCGGAGTGTGACAGCTACACGTGTCCCGGTTTCTACAGATGCCGCGCTTCTAGGATCTGTCTCCATCCTGATCACCTGTGTGACGAGATATACCAGTGTCCGCAGCGCGATGACGAACTGTTGTGTCACGGTCTGCAGTGTCCCAACAGCTGCACGTGCTACGGGACGGCTTTCTTTTGCACACGGCTCTTTAGTGCCGCCCTGTACCCTGAACTACGCTTTCTGGAGGCCAGCGGGTCCGGTATGTCGCCGTCTGACGTCACTAACAACAGCATGCTGGTTTACCTGAGTCTGGGTAAGTGTAATCTGACTGACCTGGATACGCTGAACTTTCCTAATCTACACACACTGGACATCAGCGACAACCTGTTGACTGTCATCAGGGGGGAGAACATACAACAGCTTAAACACCTGAGAGTTCTGTCTTTGGCTGGTAACCCGCTGACCTCCCTCTTCCCCAGTGTATCACCAGACACGTCACTGACCTCGGTCATAACATTAGACCTTTCTCGTCTTCAGCTGGAGGAGATGGACCGTGTCCTGATGGCCGTGTTTCCCAACATCCAGACACTCAACCTGTCTGACAGCGGTCTGCACCGTCTACACACCGAGGGATTCCAGCCGCTACAAGACCTGCGTGAGTTGGATCTGCGAGGTTGTCCAGTGAAGGAGTTTTCCGGCGGTGTGTTCAGAAATCTACATATGCTGGAATCTGTCCACGCGGATGATTACAGGTTATGCTGTAGAAGCGTCTTACCTTCGGGGTTTAACCCTAACGACTGCCATTCTCCGACAGACGAGATCTCATCGTGTGAAGCACTGTTGGGTTCAGGAACGTATCGCGTGACCGTGTCTCTCTACAGCAGTCTAGCGCTGTTTGGCAACTCGGGCAGCTTTCTGTATCGTATTCTGATGAAAAAATCAACGAACGAGATGGCGTATGGAAGACTTATGACGCAGCTGACCGTGTCGAACTTTCTCATGGGTTTATACCTGGCCGTGATAGGTGTTGCGGATCGTGTTTACCTGGGCAACTACCTGTGGGAAGACATTGCATGGAGAAACAGCCCAATGTGTACACTTGCTGGCTTCCTGTTTCTGCTTTCTAGCGAAGTGTCGGTCTTCCTTATCTGCCTCATGACACTGGAGCGATTTCTCCTGCTTCGTTTTCCAACGTTACTGTCCACCGACGTCCGAGACAAGCTGGCTCAGGCATTGTGTTTTGTGGCGTGGATAGTCGCCCTTATCTTAGCTTCAGTCCCTTTGTTGCCATCTACGTCACCTTGGCATTTCTACGGTCAGTCTAGCATTTGTACCCCCCTGACAAACATGGGAAACAACTTCCTTGGCAAGAGTGTTTTCTGGGGAAGTGTGACAATTCTAAACTTCGTCATCTCCCTGTTGATTATCGTCGGTCAACTGTCATTCTGTTGGAGGTGTGGTTTCCTCGGGTCGTCCACCACTAGCGTGTCTGGTCGATGGAAGGACTTGGACATCGCTCGCCGGCTGAGGCTCGTCGTTGTGTCTGACTGTCTGTGTTGGTTATCTACCGGTTCCCTAGGACTGCTGTCAGCGGCGGGTGTTGATATGTCAGTGGACTTGAAGGTGGCGCTGCATGTTTTCATCGCCCCGCTGAACTCTGCCCTCAACCCCTTGCTCTACCCCTACAGCATCAGGATGGAGAAAGTGCGCATCGCTCGTCACGACCGCCTGCAGAGAGTTCTGCTGTCACGACTAAGGGACAAACAACAACGTGACAAGCCAGGCAATCAGAGGGTTGTCCGCACGAGAGAAAAGGCTCTTACCCTGGTGCAAGCCTTCTTGAAGGACGAGCTGCTCTCCCTTGCACAGATCAAGAGTCGATTCTTAGATACAAAACCTGATTGATAATTTACACACACACACACACTGGTGGAAATGTATTTTATTTACCACCACCACCACCCCACCCACACACCTTTACAAAATAATATTTGTACTATTAATAATATTTCTGAACTAAAGGACAAGATTTTGCCTACGGAACAACACAGGTTAAGCACGCGATTTTGAACCAAGAAATGAAAACCCAAACGTTTCGAGTGCTTGACTCCACAAAGACACTTCGATTGCGTTGGTTGGTTATTCAGGAGAATAACGTCCTTTTGTTTTTCTTCCACCACATGAAGGTAATCATGATCAAAGACGGGACAACGTGAATAAAGCACAATATTTCTGGCTCCCGGGCAAGATTCGAACTCACAACCCGAAGATTGACAGTCCAACGCCCTACCACTCGCACGGTTGGAATCCCTTATTGGGTTGGGATTTTTTTCTGCACCCAACTCTTCGCCAGCGCCTGTGGTATTCCTCCCAGGTCATGAGAGGGTTCGGAAACATGTGCTATTTTTAATATGCATGATGATGGGGATAATGGTATGAACATTGTATGATGATGTGATGAGACTGCGCAACAGGTGGGGAGCCGGGGTGGTCGAATGGTAGAGCGTTGGACTTCTAATGCTCGGGTCGTGAGTTCGTATCCCGGCTGGGGCCAAATATTTGTGCTGGCTTTTTCCTCGTTGCCCCGTCTTTGGTATCACCCTATGTGGTGGAACAGGATGTTAACCCCCCACACACCCACGGCCACCCCTGCGCAACAGGTCCGCATTCCACGCTTTCTGTCATAAAATAAAATATCCCGGCCGTAACCAGGACCGGGAACTACGGCACCTGTGGTACTGCCCGTGTAATCGCCCACGTCTTGCGATGTGTCATCGACTCATGACCAGGAAAGCGCCCTTAAAATCTCACCCGTAAAGTGGGCGAGTCACAGCTATGCCGAACAGCCCTTCCCACTGGGCCCATAGCACACCCGCTCTGGGTAGGAGCCGCCCTCGGTAGGAAATTATCCACCTGCCTCGGCTGTGGTTCGAACCCAGGTCTCCCGGTCCATGGTCCGAAGTGCTAACCACTACAGTACGGGGGCCGGCTGGATTGTGAATTTATTGAATCTATGATACAGTGGTGCATTGCTGTCAATAGACTGGGGATTTAGCCTGGTGGTCAGGGCATCCGCTGGGGATTCTCAGTCCGCTACTGTTTCCTTAAACGGAGGTTTGAATCCCAGGTGAACAGGAATTTGATGGGATTTTCCTGACCAAATTCCCGAGCAGATACGTTCACGGTGCCTGTCTCGATTTCGTGTACACACGCAGGCACAATATTAAGTGTGAACGTTATTTTAACCCATTCCCAGCGGGAGGCGCCTGGGAATGGAATACACATCCTGTATGCAGGGGGGGGGGGGGGGGAACCAAAATGATGGATGACGCTTCACTGTGGCGACGCTACCTGGGCTACTCCGGTACGGGACTGCAAGTTGTGCCGACCACCTACCAACTAGTCGTATTGGCTGTGCACTTGATAATTGTTGCCTTTATTTGTTGTGCATAGTTCTTATCATGAAGTAAAGTGTTCCTGAATTTCCAAAAAGACCTGGCTTTCCTTTTGAATCCTAACTTAAAGATCTAAGCTCCCAACAAAAAGCTTTCCGAAGTGTGAAAAAACTTTACGGAGTCGACCCTGCAAGCACAGTCAACTGGGGGGTGAGGGGGTGTCCTAAATGGGGTTTTTTTTTTTTTTTTTGGGTATTTTCTTAAGTTGTTTTTTTTTTTTTTTTTTTTTTATCTCCGTCTAGTCGCACTGTCAAAACACACAGTTTTGTTCTATTTCCCCCTTATAAAATTAGAACAGGAAAACCTTGATTGAGTAAAGTGTGTAGTCACTTCTGATACACGACTCCAACATATATACAAAATAATTTCAAAGTTGATAGCATCACCCCCCCACAGTACAGGGAAAGGGGCGAAACGACCTCACGTAGCAACAAAATGTTTATAAAATATAAACATCCATAACACACACACACACACATTCACATTCCCTATTCATGCACAGAGCAGTAGGGCATTGGACGTTTAAGGCTTCGCTCATGAGTTTGATTCCCGTCTGGGAACAAATATGTGTGCTGGTCTTTTGGGGCTGCTCTGGCTTTGCTATCACCCATGTGTCAGGAAAGGATGTTGAACTGTGTTAACAACCCGCCCATCCTACTCACACACACACACTAAACACTAAAGAATGCAAAGACCAATCTGAACGTCTTGTTTTTAAATTTATTTCCCACCAGCAATGACAGCATCATCTCTTGTTTCTTCCAGCCTTCAGCAGCTGCAGTGCTATCTCCTCGTCATCTTGCATGTTGCTGAAAACAACAAACCACAAACGATCAAAACAAATGTTTATGCTGGCCCTGTTTTGTGGAAGTGAAATACATTTACATGTACCACCATTTTCTGCTAAACCCATGAGAAAAACAAAAATCTGGACAAAACAAGGACACTGGAATGCGATGGGTGCCTCAAGACCTTGACCCTGCTGGTAGCGGAACAACTCGTGTTTGCGACACTTTGACCCTTGAACTGAAGCCACACCCTTAAACCAGATTTTAGTTTAATTCACTGTGACAGCACCCAGACTATATACAGAAATATATAACATAATATCTATATTATCCGCTTCTACAAAATCTCTTCAGAGGTAGGTGGCTGTGACTTAAGATCATTTCCACTAGAATGATAACCGTGCACACCGACCAGGCTCAACACGGACAACAATGCTGACGGCGTACACTGATAAGAATAACTAAGTACTTTAAAGTTCTGCTACTCTCTACACCTTCACACTACTGACCTGTTTTCATTTTCGTCATCCAGATCATCATCATCATCTTCATCTTCATCATCATCATGGTCCTGATCATCGCTGCTGTTCTCTGGTGACCCATCGGACTGTGCAAATGACCTCCCACCCCTCACTCTCTCTCCATCATCGTCACTGCCACTAAAGTGAAAGTAAAAAAAAAAAAGGTACAAGGTACAATATCACAGCCAACAAAACACCTAATCGAGCTGTCGCTACTGTGAAAAGAATATACATCATCACAATCAACAAACACTTATTCTAACTGTGGCCTACTTCAGGTTGAGCAACTCCGACTGTCAATAATACGTTGTGCACACACGCTGCCACTATTACGTCAATGGTCTTCCCAGCCTCTATTGGGGCGGTCGGAGGTATAGTGGTTAAGAGACTTGTCACCAATGTGAGAGGTTGGGGGTTCGAGTCCCACTTGAGGCAAAGAATTTTTCCCTCTCGGATGTGGCACCGTTCATCCGTGCCGATCGTCGGGGGTTCTCGCCGGGTACTTCGGCTTCCTCCCCCTCTGCTTTGGAAATGTTCAGTGCACCAAATTTGAAAAATAAATGCAATTCTAAATTCCGAAATTTAAATAGCTGAGCTGACCCTTCGCACCACGTGATTGTGATGTGTTTATGTCCAGTGTGTCAGTGACAGAATGCATGTGATTCACGTGAGCATGCGTGTTGGGTTCTGTGCACGGCGGTTTGAGGCGATTCACGAAATTGGATAAAGCGCCTATACAATACTCATTATTATTATTATTGCAGAGCTCTGTAAATATGTAATGTTGCCTAAGTGAGTGCAAGGGCCTGCCTGAAAATAGTTCACTGCTGGCTGTAATCCGACAGCGCAGGTGGCCCCCGCCTCCTGTTGAGTACCAGAAGCGAGCCGCAGCCATGCATTTTGGCCCATATAAATTTAATAATAATAATAATAATAATAATGCATTGTACTCGTACAGCGCAAAATTCTCACAAAGTGACTCAATGCATGTACTCCCACATTCATACCAACAGACAGACACACACAGTACACAGAGCAGCTGAGTCAGGAGGAGAGTAGACCTAGTTGAAAGCCAACCAGAACAGATGTGTTTTCAAAAGACATGAAACGATGTATGTCCGACAGGTCTCTAAGACTGGCAGGTAGTGCGTTCCAAAGTGATGGGGCAGCGAAGCGAAGATGGCCAAGAAGAAGTTCTAATTTTGCACAACTGCATGACATCATGTTCTTGTCCCTGTGATCAGACTAAGTCGATCTGTGAGCTAAGAACAGGTGACACATGTCCCCCTAATATCATCATCAACATCATCATCGTCTCACCTGTCGTCATCGCTGTCGCTGGCTCCTCTAGCCGCCAGCTCGTCGGGGTCTGGGATGAAGTCGAGAGGGTTGGTGCCGTCGTCTGGGGTGTCCAGCACTGCCTCCATCTCCCCCTCATCATCGTCGTCACTACCAAAAGCACCCTGAAGACAACAACAGTGAATGTGATGCAGTTACACTGGACTTCCTAGAAAAAATGGCACAGCTTCTTCTTCATTGTGGATCAGGATTTCAAAAGATTTTTTTTTTTTTTTTTAATCTTGTTTGTTTAGGGAAGAAAGGATGGGAAGGGGTATATTCATGTGCAGACTTGTTTATGGTGCCTGTGTTACTTTCATGCACACATGTATACATGCAGAAAAATATCATGCATGCATGTTCAAGATCCCATTCCCATCAAGGGTGGGAACGGTCAAACCTGCCATACAGTATAATTGGGCTTGAAGTGTTGGACAGTGAGAATGAGAGTGTTGTTGTTTGTTTTTACCGTGCTTTTTTATTTATTTATTAATATTTATTTTTGGGGAGGGGGGGGGGGTGGGAGTGAGCAGTTGGAGGGGTAAGCATAAGATTCGCACAAATCCTGCATGTTTTTTTAAGTTAAATCCTAGAATTTTCCAGACTTGTCTAAAGGAACACTATGGGAATTCAAGGTTCTGTAAAAAACTGATCCTAAATCTTTGTTTCTCTTTCTTCTTTTTCCATCTGTACACTTTACCTTCCAAGATTTCTGTACAACTTTACCTTATTGGGTTGAAGCCCTCTCTCTGCCCTGAGTCTCTCCTTTTTCTTGATGCGTTCCTCCTGTAAGACAAGAAATAATCAGTTGATTAGGTAATCTGGCCTACGGCAGACACAGGCTGGGGAATTACTGAGGAAAAAAACAACTGAAACCTAGACTGGGTAAACAGAGGCAGCACCCTGCTGTGGGAACATAATGCCCCACTAACAGAACAAATTTTAGCATTTTCAAAGGCATTTAGTAGCTTCTGCTGGCACCCAAATGTGTAATTCTGCCTTGATACTGACATGCACGTCTTCAAAAATGAAGTTAGACTGTCCCATATGGTGCTACATGTATCATGATACCTTTTTCCTCCCTGTTTTTTTTTTTTTGGTTTTTTTTTTTTTTTTGACTGACACTTGGATTTTTCAGGAGAGAAAATTTGGCTGAAAACTGCCAAATGACTAAAAATTCCCCAGCCGTCGACAGTATTCAGGACAAATGTCCTGAACTTTTAGTCAGCCAGGACACATAAATATTACACTTATTTGTCCTACTGTAGTTCCAATGGATCTGATGCCCTGCATACCTTGTGTTTCTGTTTGATTTTCTGTCTGTGCAGTTCCTTGTCATGTTGGTCCTCCAGTCTCATGCGCTTGGCGGCCGCCTCCACGTTGATCCCGCCCTCGTCCTCTTCCTCCGACTCTCCCATCGTCCTCTGCCGCTTGTGAACATCGTGCACCGCCTGATACAAAAGAAAAGCACGAAGTCATTCCTGTTTTTGAAGGCCTGCCTTCCGACATATCTAGGCTCACATGTCCTGTTTTGGAGTCGGTGACTATCACACTCCTTAGACACCTGCAGTTACAGAATCTCACAGGTTGACAGAGAGCCAACAAAATGTTAAAGATGAAGGGAGAAGCCTTTTAGTGATGCTGCCAATCATTGGCTGTAAGAGCTTCATTTCTCTACAGGTCCTCCGGCTTTCCTTCCCCAGCAAAAATTGGTAAGTAGGCAGGCAGATGGCCACAGGGGAAGCCACACAAGTTTCCCAAAAGAGATTAATAATAAAAAAATAAATAAATAAAAGAGAGCACAAAAATGGGACCTGTAGGCACTAACAACAGAAAATAAAAAATAAACAACAAAAAAACGCATCCTACAACTCACTGCTACAAGAGTAATTCACTCACATTGCCCTCCTCATCAAAGACGACACGAGTGTTGGCGGTGATGTTTTTCTTCAGTAGACGTTTGGCAGCAGCAGCTTTGGTAAGAGGCTTTTTACGACCTTCCCGCATCTCTTCCCCCGCAAGCTCTTTCCCAGATGCCTAACACAAAGGTGAAAATCATGATGGAGATGCGTAAACTGTGCTGCTGACCACACACACACACACACACACACACACACACACACACACACACACACACACAGTGACAGAGTTCCATGGAGCCATCACTAAAGCAAATGCAGAAGTCAGAGTAAAATCTCATCAAATGCCTTCGCAAGATTACATTTTTGTGCAGCTTAACCAATTTACAGGCTACCTGTGCTACTCAAAGCTCCACAAAGCACAATTAAAGCAAAACTCCACAAAAGCTCACAGCATCACATTTTGGGGGATGCCTGGCACGAATGAGAGACCTTAACCCTGGTCACAAATCACAGCTCTTGACTGGACACAGCGTCCTGAGCACTCTGTCAGGGTGGAGCCATCCACTATAAACAGTCTCCTCCATCATCATTCACCATAAAAGCAGGCAAGCAACACAGTCCTTTATGTAATATGTGACAAAGTCGTGACTTCCAACACTAGGGTAAAAAAATAAATTTACCTCCTTTTCCACATCCTCTGCAGAAAGCGGTGGAAGCCGTCGCTTGACAGTGAACAATTCCCCACTATCGCTGTCACTCTCATCCTCGCTGTTCATGCCCAAGGCAGCAGCAGCACCACCACCATTTTCACTACCTTTGTCCGTCTCCTCTTCACTGTCTTCTTCACTGTCATCTTCACTGTCATTAGTACTCTTATCACTTTCACCACTAGAGTCATCATCATCATCATTGTCGTCTTCACCAGTATTATCATCACTGTCCTCTCCATCCACACCTCTGTTGTCATGTGCAGCTGAAACTGTTGGTGTGTGTTTTGTAGCAGCAGCTGACTGTGATTTCTCCCCACGTTTCAGGAACCGAGTTCTGGGTGGGATGGCCAGACCAAGAGATCTGCACAAAACAAGCACAAGACCTGATGACTGTATGAGACTCGTTAAAAACATCAGCATTCATCTTATAGCACAATGTATTAAGCACAGCTCTCCCATCTTTGTTTTCTTCTGCATGCAGCAATTACTGAGGGTTGTTCTGGTGTTGTGCAGCATCTTACCACTTGTGCGTAACTCGGACACACACACAGTGAAACTGTTACAAAGGCTGTCACCGAGCCAAGATAAGCCCAAACGCAAGCTGCGAACAGGACCTTAAATGGTCTATGATCCAAAAGATGGAAAAGTGTATAGCATTTAGTGATGAGGTACATGTAGCAAAGCTACAAGCAAACGTCTGCTGAGCCTTTAGAGGCATACCCCCTCCCCCCCCCCACCCATCCCTGCAACATTTCTTAAAAATTAGACTAAAATCTGTGCAATTTGGGGTGTTCTGGCATGATTCAGGCTGGGGAATTGCTGAGGAAAAAACAGACTGAAACCTAAGCCAGGGAACAGAGGAAGCGCCCTGCTGGGGGACCACGGGGGCAACGCTCTACTGCAGGAAACATAGTTTAGCATATTGAAAGACATCTAGTAGCCTCTCCTGGCACCCCAAAGTAATATACTGCCTTGGTACTGACATGCAAGTCTTCAAAAATGATGTTAGACTGTCCCACATGGCATTACATGGGTGAAAGCTGGCAATTTCGAAAATACTGAAACTTCTTTTCCCAGGCCGGGGTCCAGGGGCCGTCTAGGCCCCGGCGGGGTGCAGGGGCAGAGCCCTGCTGGGGGGACCAGGGGGACAAAGCCCCCCAGAAAAAAAAAAAAAAAAACGAATTTTGCCAAACTCGAGGGCCAATTCTAGGCCTCTCGTGGCACCTGAGAGCACTTGATAACTATTCTCATCTACCACATTTCCCTTCAAATTTCAACCCTTAGACTCAAGCTATTACAGACCTCTTGTTGCTGTACACACGTTTATCCAAATAATCATTGTGGAGAATCAAACTCTAAAATCCACACATTAGAAGACCTGTCAGTTTACTCTCAGAAACTGAGAAAGGTTCAGCATGGTTTGGGGGGGGGGGGGGGGGGGGGTTGGTGCCAAGAGCGAAAAGAGTTGATATCGTGGGAGACCCTGTGCATGTTATGAAATGTGCTCAGATAGACTATTAAATTTTGACTTTTTCAAGCATGCAGGCATCCTCACGAGCACAACTGTTTTAAAAGAAAAGATTTTCATCTGGAAAGCAGAGTAATATTAGAATTTACACCCATACCAAGTTTCCTTCACAGGTCTTTATCACAAACACTCACTTTGAGAATGCCTCTGTGTCCAGCTTGTGTGCATTGAACACTTTCTTATTTTTCATCAGGAATACGCTCCGCAGGTACGAGACAAATGCCTGAAACAGATATAATATTGAATGGTATTGTACTCAGTGAGGCCATAGAGTTCTTGTACCTCTGTATGATCACAACAAAGGAAACGAACACAAACAAACAAGAAGAAAAAAAAAAAATCAAGCATTCTCATTTTCATTGAAACGGTCATAAACACCATGACACTATAACTTCTACTTCTCTCTTCGGTATGGAAAGACATATAAAAGAATGCACATAATTTTATATGTATAAACTCAAGATGTCTGACTACCCACATGTTCAACTGTATAATGAATACAAAACCTGTTTGCCGACCTTTACCAGGTACCTGAATCAGAATTCACGATCACTCATCACACAGACTGTTCGTTTGCTTCATGATTATCATCTACATGTGTATACAAAAGGCTTACCCGCTGGGCCATTTCTTTCAGTGTCTTATCCGAAGCACACAGAGCCTCAAGTTTCGGGGAGATGTTGAACAGCCGTTTTGGGTTTACTCTGAAAATTAATGAGAACTGAACAGTGACACAGGGGCACCCTCAACTGACCCATGCTGCTTCCAAAAAAACCCCCAACAAAACCCAAACGAACAATCAACAATAACAAAAAACCCTAAAAACAACAACAACAAAAACCATACATCGTCAAAGGTGCATCAATGCTGCATGTGTCAGTGTGACAAAGGTTCTGCAGGAAAACAAAACAGGACTACATTGCTTGCTTTTAGTGTAAGAGATTTTCTTTTCTGTCCACATGAATGCTCTTAACACACGCAGTTACTATTCTTAGCAACAACAGAAGCAACAATAACAAAACAAAACCTGAACCAATTCTAAAGGGGCTGTGGAAGCCATTCCTCCTGACCTGATCTTGTTGATAGGGATTTTCCGTTCCTTCAGCTGTAGAACCATGTCCTCCTCCTCAGATGGAGTCAACACCAGCAAAGCTTCTCCATCACGCTCAAACCTTCAAAACAGACAACAACAACAACAAAATAAACTTAAGGTTTGTCTAAGCATCTCTCTCAGTGTGCCTGTAAATCTACAAACTCCATACCATGAGCAAGAAAATGCTACAAGGACTAAACAGGTGTGATGCTGTCATTGCTTTGTAGTCTCCTGGGTCAAGGGAGGCAACTGCAAACATGAGCGCATGTGTATCTCCTTGGAAGACTACCGCCGGAGCTGACATTATGGTGGGACAGCCCAAAAAAAAAAAAAAAAAAAAAATTAAGGGAAAAAAAAAAACCCTTAATAAATTAAAATTTGAAAAATGAAAAAAGATGACACAAACCTGGCAGTGCGGCCAGCACGATGGATGTAGGTGCTGGCATCTTCAGGACAGTCCAGCTGTAGCACCCAGTTGACTGACGGAAAATCTACAACACAGGAACCAATACAGACATAATTTGTAATGTTCAACACAGATACAATATGTGTGTACATTCACTGAGAGACATTTCAGATGTCCTCCTTTCCTTCACAGATAAACATACAGGTAAACAGACAGGCATACATACATGAAGAAAGTAAAAAACAGAATGGGAGGGAGATGATGATATTACAAGATACTACACTAGTAGTACTACATGATAGGATTATCTTGCAGCATCTAACTTGAAAACAGGACTGATTGAGAAGGCGAAGAAACCTGAATGTTTTCTGATTTTTAAACATACACACATGCACACAAACATACAAACACACGCATCATGATTTATACACACACAGTGTTCCTTACAGCTTTCAAAACTGAGGGTCACTTCAACTTCAGACGGTCATTTTGTAAATCCAATGATATACAATGAAAATCTCTGTGTTAGATTCTACAATCTGACGCATATATATGTATGTAATAAGGGAACACTAAACAAACATATCATACACACACACACATCATACACACCCAGGCCACGTGCCGCAATGTCCGTGGCAAAGAGAACAACATGTTCTTTTCGACAGAACTCTTCATACACTGCCACACGTTTCAGTTGATTCATGCCACCATGGAGGCACAAAACTGTCATGCCGGGACGCAGCCGTCGCATCACCTCATGGACATATTTCACCTGGACACACATACAAACAGTAGGGTGAAAAGTCCAATTAGGCAGTAACAAAGCTGGGGAGGGGGGAAGATGTTGTAGGTAAAACTGCACAATTATTACAAGGATACTTCCCAGAGGATTGATATTTGGCCTAATGGTTAAGACTTCCAACTAAGGATCCAGAGGTACAAAGTTCGAGTCCCCAGGTGTACAGGAAATTAGCTGGGGATTTTTCCTTAGCAGACTGAGTCACATTCATGTGGTAGCTCGTTTAAAGTGCCAGTCTTACCTTCGTGCACATTATTAATTTCTCCAGTTCTGTTCAGCACGGGATGGGCCATGAAATGGAAACAGGTGCACACCACACATGAAGGACAAAGAAAAGCATGGAGAGATACCCTGCAGTCCTGTTCTTCATCAACGAAAACATCCTATCAACATCCTATCCTTCCTTAATGAAGCAGATTAAAAAAAAGTGGACAGTGTAGAGAAGTTGTGCTGGTTACAGAATTATCTACTGACCTGTTTGCAGCATGTGAGGAAGACCAGGACCTTGCTGTGCATGTGGTTCTTCAAAAACGACCACAACATGGACAGTTTCTCATGCAGCTCACACACAATGTAGCTCTGTGACAGGTAAAAAGAAGAAGAAAAAAAATCAGCCCTACATACACACACTGCACCAGGCACTAAAATGTAATGCAAAATATTTGTGATAACACAAAAATTCACGGAAAGAACAGTAAACCATACATACTGTCAAAGGCAAGCAAGCCATAAAATGATGAGTTGCCACAACAAAAGATACGTAACATGTAATTGACAATAGTCCTTAGACAGCAGTTCAGCATCATCTACATCAGCCTCAGGATCACAAAAAGCACAGCCAACTAACACCAAATACACAAGTATAGCATCTTAAGTAATGACATATGGATCAACCTGACTTCGATTTAGACACTGGAGCAGAGTTATGACAAATTTGCTTGTTACCTGTTCAAGTCTAGCTGGAGTGCTGTGTGCTGCGTGCTCGTGGACCGACACATACATGGGATCATGCAGACTGAGCCTGGCAAGGTCCTTCACTGACCTGCAGAAGTGACAGAGAAAAAAATAATAATAACAACAACAAAAATAATAATAGTGTGCATTGCACATGTGCTTTACCTGGAGAAAAATGCAACAAATGGTATTAGACAATAAAGACAAAAAGTTCCTTGAGGGGA
This sequence comes from Batillaria attramentaria, assembly GCA_018292915.2. Classification (NCBI taxonomy): domain Eukaryota; kingdom Metazoa; phylum Mollusca; class Gastropoda; family Batillariidae; genus Batillaria; species Batillaria attramentaria. The sequence goes on from JACVVK020000022.1 coordinate 1,543,518, forward strand.
ACACGATAAAGAATGATACTGATGCATATAGTAATAAACTGTTCTTATACAGTGCTGCTCTTGAAACAGAAAACCACACATCATGGTGTATAAACACACACACACACACACACACACACAAGCGGTATATATATAAAAGGTATGAAAGAACACGGAGAACTGTAACCCAGAACTGGTCAAGAAAATCTCATACTACTCACTAGTAATACTAGTCATAGTTTGCAACAATCAAGGCAGCAAAGTAATACATGTAGTACATGTACAAACAATTTCAGACCAAAGCATACTTTGTCTGTGTAGCGGAGAAGAGGAGAGTCTGCCTTTCAGCTGGTAGATTAGCGATGATGGCGTTCATTGTCTTGGCAAACCCCATATCCAGGATTCGGTCAGCCTCGTCCAACACTGGAAAAACACGGCACTAGTTCTACAGTTCATTAAAGAATATCCAGACCAGAACATGCTCATATTTTTGTATTTCAGAACACGTAACAAAAATGCTCAAATACTGAGGGAAAATATACCACACATTAAGCAAAGCTTTTTTGACCTACTGACCTTAATAATAATAATAATGATGAGTACTGTAAAGGCGCTTTACCCAATTTCATGAATCGGCTCAAAGAGCCGCGAACTGAACCCAACAATCACGCTCACGTGAATCACACGCATTCTTTCACACACTGGACATAAACACATGTTACAATCACGTGGTGCGAAGGGTCAGCTTAGCTATTTAAATTTCGGAATTTAGAATTGAATTTATTTTTCAAATTTGATGGGCTGAACATTGCCAAAGCAGAGGGGGAGGAAGCCGGAGGACCCAGACAGAACCTTCGACGATCGGCTCGAATGAATGGTGCCACATACGAGAAGGAAAAATTCTCTGCCCTGAGTGGGACTCGAACCCCTGACCTCCCGCACTGGGGACAAGTCTCTTAACCACTAGACCACTGACCGCCCCCAGATGACCTTCAGATGATAGAGTAGGTTCTTGTAGCACATTTGATGTAACTTAGAGCAAAACATTTAAAGGTGAAATTATGTCTACCGACATTAATAATAATAATAATGAATACAGTTTATATAGCGCCTATCTGTTTTCTACGAAACACTCTTTGCGCTCACACACACACACTGAGTGCCGATGAAACAATGGTCGGTCTACAGCTCGAAAGCTTGCCCAAAGAGGCAGGTCTTCAAATGGGCCTTAAATTGAGTCAGTGTGGGAAGGTCCCTAATGGTGACAAGTAAAGCGTGCCAGACAGAGGGGGCGGCGTAAGAAAATGAACGTTCGCCAGCTGACTTCAGAGTTGTTCTTGGAACCTTTAACAGTTTTTCTGATGATGAACGGAGAGTACGGGAGGGTTGGTAGGTTGTAAGCATTGCAGACAGGTACAGAGGGAGAGAGCCATCGAAATGGCGGTACGCCAGTGTTGCAATTTAGAACTGGATGCGGAAATGGATTGGAAGCCAGTGCAGCTGTTCTATGAAAATGCAGCCATGTACCCTTTCTATCACACTAGCTGCAAAAAACACAAGACAAGAATTATTTACCAAGAATTTGAAGACCATCAGCACTGAAGTTGTATGTTTCATCCATGTGTTGCAACAGCCGCCCCGGTGTACAAATGACGATGTTTGTCCTGTTGATCTGAGCAGCCTCTTCACGCAAAAACTGAAAAAAAAATTCATGCATCAACTTCATTATTTATGCTACTGAAACGAGGGGGGGGTTTTGTTTGTTTTTTTAACCCCCAAGCAAAATCGATGTTCTTCATAAACTTGGAGAACAGGTACAACTACAACTTAGTAGATACAGACATTTTAGCGAGCACCAATGTTATGTGCTAGCGATTAAATCATGTGAGCCTGCTGGTGTTGCAACTTCATTATTAAAATAAGAGCGACAGCAAACTCCATGCGCTTTGTTTATCCGAGGGGCTGACACTATTACAGCATTAGCCCAAATAACTATTCCGCTATCATAATATCAGGTTTGCCGTTTCACAGTCAACAAGAAGAGCCTAAAGTAGGATACACGTACCAACAACCTTCAGAAAACACATAGTCCAACAATGTACAACTACAAGACAATCCACGCTTACAGAAACCTGTATAACTATATCATAATATAGACTGCCAGGACCGGAAGGGGGGATTTCAACTTGACTACCTTGCCACCGATCACAAGTCCTGCGGAAAAGTCATGATGGCGCCCGACCTTCTTCAGAACCTCAAACGTCTGGTAGGCAAGCTCTCGGGTAGGGGAGATTATCAAAGCACCCATCCCATCCATTTGGCTCCACTTGGCTTTGTGCAGTGCCTCCAGCACCTAAACACACAAATTTGTTACAAATACAATGCTCCCAGTATTGACATGACATGAAACAATGCGTGTAGTCCAGAATATTACATTTTAACATTATTAACAATATCAATTGTTCAATACCCTTGAAATAAGCTGCAGAAAAATTCAGATTTCAGTAAATTAAAATAGGACATTGTTTTTGAAGTGGTTAAAATAAAATGTAACAAAGACCAACATAATTTATCACAAAGCATGGAATTATTAAAAGACTGTTTAAACTAGAAATAGCAGGTACACTAAAGTTCAACCCAACTGTTCAAAAAGAGGAAAAATTGCTAGCAGCAGAGTTACAATGAAATTATTTGATAGAATATTGTATTAAAAAACACACTCAGAAAAAAGAGGGACTGATTGTGTTTGAAAACAAAACAAAACACAAAAACAACCAACATACAGGTATCAGAAAGGCCAAAGTTTTTCCTGAGCCAGTTTTTGCCGCCCCTAAAATGTCTTTTCCTTGTAAGGCCAGCATGAGAGACTCCCTTTGAATTTCGGTTGGTGTGGAGTACTTTGCACCCTTCAGACCTAAGAGGGAAAAAAAACATAACAGCATTCAGTATGTAATCTGAAAAAACTGATCATAATATTGTATGAAATTGAAGGATTTTTTTTTTTTTTTTTTTAAGGAGAATGTGTATGCAGCCAGTAGCCACAGTTAATATAGATGGTCACTCCTTCAGTGTGATACCTTTACTGACATGCTCCTGATTAACCATGTATCGCCTGATGATGACAGGTACGAAAAAAAATCCATGAAACTGTCAGACTGTCCAGCATATTCATAATCATAATGTTTCTCCATGGTGTTTAACCCATAAATTGTTGGATGTTCTAAGAATGTTTTAGCCTACTGTCAGACATGAGCACTAAATCTTACAAATGAACTGTGAAATGAATTTTTAAAATGACAAACAAATTTCTCACCATCCAATGTCTTTTTGCTCAATGGAAAATCAGCAAACTCCGAGACTTTCGACGAGTCCACCTGATATCAAATTTTAAAAATGACAATAATCAATATTAAAGTACACAAACAAGCAAAATATCTGCAGGCATTTTATACTTACATTGTATTCTCATCTCAATGGAATTGTGAAACTATGTGCTGTTTGACACAGCTCTGACATTAGTGACTTGTAGTACTTTGTAACTACTGACAGTTTCAAAGATGAATTTTCAGAACAAAGAATCTGATCACATGAAACACCTCAAGCGTTGAGGTTTCGCAGAGGCAATGGTCGTTTAAGGAATCCACCCATAAACAGCGCCACCGACAGCTCAAGAAAGCGTTAATCCTGTATCACGACTCTTTCAGTCAAATTTTATACTCCAGCAGACCATTCACTCAGTCATGATCTCGATGTCAAGTCACTTACCCCATCGGCGACTCTCCTCTTCAACTCAGCAATCTCGTCATCAACGGCCTTAACCTTACTGACATTGTTTTTCTTGTAGATCTTCTTTCCTTTCTGAAAACCTGGGGCACGTTTTCGTTTAAAAGTAAAGGCTTGCCCGTAAGATCTCCTTGTTTCCCCGTTCATGCTTTCGCTCTTACCCTCGTGGGGAACCAAAACAGGAAGTGCGTAATTTTGATTTTCCCTTGAAGAAAATGTAATTTTCTTGAAATGAAACTACGACAACGGAAACTGTCAAATTCTATTAAGAATATTAGTGTCGTTGTAATACATATATACGAAAAAATAAAAAAAATTAAATCACTTTTTCTTCCCTTCGTGTACAACTTTTGCAGTATCCATTGCAAGGGACGCAACTACTCTGCACAAGTTATGGGGCGCCGAGTGCACGTAAGGCTCAAAGTTGGAGATTTGAAACTCGGATTATCAGCTGTCTTTACTCCAGGGTTGAGTGGAACTTTTTTTTTTTTTCTTATTTCACTTGTTTATTTTAACTATTCATTTCTTTCTTTCTTTCCTTCTTCTTTTCTTTTATTATTTATTTATATACTGGAAATTATATACCCGGCTTTTCAGCCCGGGTTTTTTTTTTTTTTTTTTTTTTTCGGGGTGGGGGGAGTGGGGGGTTGCTTGCAGTTTGTTTTGGGTTAGTTTGTTCACCGGTTTGCTTGTTTGTTTGTTTGCCCTTTTGTTCGATTTCATTTTTCAGTCTCCGTTGTTGTTCAGCATCAGTGGTTCGCGTGTTTTGTTGTTGTTTGTTTTTTTGTTTGGGGTTGGTTTGTTTTTTTGTCTTTTGCTGTCCAGCTCTGATATGAAATCAGTCAGTACTGAAAAAGCTTGAAAACACCGCTGAACGTGCCGAGGTATATAGACAATGCAAGCTTTCCCTGAACCGCTGAAGCCGGTCGCGCGCCGGCGCGAGCGCACACACTGACACACACAATGACACACACACACACACACACACACACACACACACACACACACACACACACACACACACACACACACACACACACACACACAGTGACAAACGCACACCGCCCTGAAATTGAGTGACTATAAAATCAAAACGATTTCACGGCATTTAATAACACACATCAAGTTACAAGCACGATCTCCCAAGACTGATGGTGCAGTGGGTGGCCGTCCCGGTTAGGATACTCGTACTCAGTTTCCTATTCGTACTTTCAAGGAGCCGACGAGCAACAACTCAGCCGGTCTAAAATTTCCTTCTCCCTTATGCATTCATCCGTTTTATGTGTATGGCAATATGTACACTAGACTGATTAGACTGACCACACACACACACACACACACACACACACACACACACACACACACACACACACACACACACACACACTGTTACACGCAGAGTATGACTGGCAGGACTCCCATTCCACTGACACCCCCCCTCTACCCCTCCCACCCCCCACCCACCCACCCACACACACACACCCACACACACACACACACACACACACACACACACACACACACACACACACACCCACACACACACACACACACACACACACACACACACACTTCTTCGGGGAGTACTCTTTACTCACCCTTCCTCCTTTTTGTTCTCTCTCTTCCACGTCCCCGTTCCCCCCCTTCCCCCCCCCCCCCCCCCCACCCCCTTCCCGCCCGCCGCCTCCCCACGACCCACCACCAGTCCAGTCAGTCTTTCTTCCATGCCAAACTCTACCTAAATAAAATCAAATAAGTGAATTATATTAATGTGAAATAAAGAAATAAATAAAGTCGCACACACATGAGACTAGATTTCAGACAGATATAACATGATTTTGAAAAAGGGTTTAAGCGCCATGGATTTGAGAAAGCTCTTTGCCCCTTTCACTATTAATTTTGACGACCGCGGCCATAGGTGAATAATCATGTAGCAATGAACACACAAACAGTACTATAGTATAGTCTGGAATGGAAAATATATAACAAACGTCTGAAGGCAAATGGCTGGGTTACTTTAGACTCTAGTGGATCTATCCCCACCCCCACCCCCACCCCAGTCCCCACCACCACCCTCACCCCCATTCCAACAGTCGAGTCTAGCAGTTGATGGATTAATGACAAGTTACCCCGACATCATCACGCAAACGGCGCTTTGGTTCAGCACCGTGCTGGCAGGTGTCCATCTCCCCTAATCAGTGATTGAGAGTTGTTCGAAGGTCAACGTGGCGTATAGCGCAAGTTAAAGTCACGAACTCAGTAAGGCAGCTTACTGCTTGTTGAATGAAAGCATTCAGCCTCTGTCAGACGATAAGCTGTTCGTGTGTGTGTGTGTGTGTGTGTGTGTGTGTGTGTGTGTGTGTGTGTGTGTGTGTAAAAACTTGAGAATGTACATCGATGGCGAATGACCAGTAACAAGTTTGTTCATGTTGTTTGTTTGTTGATGTTTTCGTTCTGTTTTGTTTTGCTCAGTTTGTTGTTGTTGTTGTTGGTGGTGGTGGTGGTGGTTTGTTTGTTTCTTGTTGTTATTGTTTGTTTGTTTTTTGTTTGGTTGGTTGGTTGGTCGGTTGGTTGGTTTTGGGGCCGGCACTACGTATAAATATGCCCCCCCCCCCCAACTGCCCTGAAGTTACATGATTCCATCAGCGTTTTTTCTTGTCAAGTTGTTTCACTGAGTGTTGTAGATGCTGTCGGTCACTGAGTCAACTGAAGCTTCACTGAGCACGGTTTGTGCCACTGAGTGAGTTCAGTGTTGTATTCTTTTCCTTCTTTACATTGTTCTTTAATCACACAGGGAACTGACTACTCAGTAGTAGGACCCTATCCAGCACCATCTCACTGATGCCAGAAAATCCACTGATGGCCTGTGATGGCCTTTTAACAGTCTGCTGTCGCGCCCCGTGTGTCTGCCAGCATCGCCATCATGGCTTCCAAGTCCGTGTAGTCGGCCAAGGGGAAGATGCGTCGCGGATTCTGATTCGACACCACCGTCTGAAGCTCTGCTCTGGCCTCAATTTCGTTGCCGAGACCCACGGCAATGGCTGAGATGTTGGAGCGAGCCTGGAGTCGTTGTGAGAGAGCCAGGAGGTCTTCTTGACAATCTGACTTGCCGTCTGTGATCAGTAGGGTGTCGTGGGTGGCAGAAGACTCTGGGCGGGCACCTGTACAATGTCAGTGAGTTAAATAGACTGAAGAAGAACAACGCGGGTAGGGCCGGGCGAATGCTCGGTCGGATACGAACTTCATTCTGAGGAGAAACCACACAGATGATTATAAAATAGAAGATGCACGTTGTTCAGTCGTTGCCAGAACGAACGTAAACGTATGCGTAAAGCAATTTACGTCGATTGTCCAGCCGCCTTGTCTGAATTCTATACATTTATACCAGCCTAGTTCCACCACCAACACATGAGATCAAGTTAACCGTGGCCGCTGTGGATTGATCATCCATACTCTGCCAATAAGGAAGAGCTTGTCACAGGCCATGTGGTCGGGTTCGCCTCGTTGGAACCGTCTAGGGGAACGGGGATTTGCTTTGCGAAGCGGGAATGCTTTGGAGCATGAACAGCCCCGGGACTGGCAGTCACAGAACCGCCGGTCACTCGATGTAGCATCAAGTGGTGGCAACTGTTAGCATGTCAGCACTGTTGGTGGCTCTAAGCTATCAGTCCCAAAGTGACGCTTGACAGATAATATCGATTCTCGGGATTTCCCGCGCCGCGATATCTGGAAACGGGACTCGGCAAACATGAGACAGTTCGCCACTCAGACGGACACTGGCCTGTGACTATCTCGTACTTCTTAGTTCTTGATTGCTGCGATGGCAATGCAGGAACTGCCAGCTGCCTACTTACCGAACTGCTGATCGAACATGGTGTAAGCCATCTGTAGAGCTTTGCCAGTACAGGTGTTGATGTAAGTGGAGCGGACGTCACCCACAATCTCCTTCAGCAGGTCGGGAGACTGGTCGTCCCCAAGCTGAATCAGCCCCGAGGCCATGTAGGCAAACTTGACCACGCCCATCCGATTGCTGGAAGAGTCGCCTCCAAACCCGCCGCAGAACATGTCAATCATCTGCGTCAGTGCGTTCGTCCGCGCCTGTGGGAATTAATGGAACAGTGCGGTAGAAAACACTACAAAATCGCTGGGGTGTGAATGCTATACTTTGTGCAGGAGTGTAGTGTAAGAGTATGTTTGCTGAAGGCATCTGCAATTTTCAAACGCAACGAAACAAATGCAGGCTTCAGGTCTGATAATATTTCTAATCAGATGGAGATTCTCAATCTGACTTTTCGTGTATTATTATACCATCCGTTTCATACACTGGAGGATAAAGAAGACAGGAATAAAAGAAAATCAAACTCCACGTGATCACACAACAAAAGTAAGACTTGAACTACGAGGGTGGGTGGGTGGGTGTTTAGGAGTTTAACGCCCTTTTCCACCACGTACGGGTGATATCAAAGACGGGGCAACGATGAAAAAGCCAGCACAATATGTGGCCCCAGCGGGGATCGACCTCACAACCCGAGCATTGGAGGTCCAACGCTCTTACCATTCGGCCACCCCGGCTCCCCCTTGAACTACGAAAACTACGAGCGGGGAAGGGGAATGTGTGTGTGTGTGTGGGGGGGGGGGGGGGTACAATTTAGCTCGTGCAGCTGGCCAGAGTACAACTCCCTCAGTCTGTCAGTTTGGATACTCACGGTCAGCGCGCGCTGCCCTAAGCCTCCTGACGCATCAATGATGAGCAGAATATCGCGAGGGGAGGTGGTGGCACGTAGGAAATCCCTGTAGAAGTTGTCGCCGACCACGGTGATGTTCTCGAACAGGTTGTGGCCGGCGTCATCTGACAACGTAAATGGAAGGGAATTAACAGTGTGGTCGCCAGCGAACTGGTCGACACCAACTTATTGACAAGTAACCTATCCCATACGATAAGATTGTCAATGTAAACAAGTATGTAGATGGGAATGAAATTTCTACGTTAGCCAATTTAGGTCCGATTTTTTTTCACGGGGTGACTGTGCTAACCGACTGTGCAGTTCTACTAAATACAAGACAAAGGCGTGCCACACATGTAGCTTTACTCAGTCGAACAAACAACCACTTCATGAGAAGTAAAATAAGTGATTTTCAAAGATATCTTTGTGCGGACGCTCCGTTGTATGGGGATGAGGGACACTAATCCCAAATGGGTTCATTTACAGATAAAATAATGAACAACTGAATAATTATGCAGTTTTGCAGAAATGCTGGAAGTGAGTTGCACTCACCGGTAGAAACTGGCAAGTCCCTGTCCTCCACCAGCTGGTCCAGTTCGGGACACGTGTCGCCGGGAACAGTGACCTCCCTTGTCCGCTCCTGCTGCCCGAACCCAAACGGTGATGACCATTCACTCCACTCCCCTACCCTACATCTGTCGGAAACGATGGTGGTTGACAGTTTTGATGTTGTTGTCGGTGTCATGGGCCCGATGTTTGTGAGCCTTGCAGTCGTTGTTGCGGGCTCAAAGGATGTTGTCAGTGGTTCGTGTGTTGATGGCTCGGACCCTGTATTCGCTGTCGCACCGGGTTCTTTCTTTGTCGACATGGGTTCCTCTGTCGCACCGGACTCTTTCTTTGTCGATGTGAGTTCCTCTGTCACACCGGGTTCTTTCTTTGTCGACATGGGTTCCTCTGTCGCACCGGGCTCTTTCTTTGTCGATACGGGTTCCTCTGTCGCACCAGGTTCTTTCTTTGTCGACATAGGTTCCACTGTCGTACCGGCTCCCATTGTTGTCAACTTTGGTTCCTCTGTAGTGTCGAGTTCATTTGCAGGCGTAGGTTCCGTGGATGCTAAGGGTTCTGGCGTCCTGCTCTGTTCTTTCGTTGTCCAGGGTTCTTCAGTTTTGCCAGTTTCTACCATGCCGGGTTCTTTGGTCGTCTCGGATGCTTCAGACGTTGAGATTTCTGCTGTAATGGGTCGTGGAGTTCCCGTCTCGGATTCTTCCGTCGTCCCGGGCTCTGATGTTGTCAAGGGTTCTTTCGCCATGGCGGCGTGGGATTCTGTCGTCTGCAGTTCACTGGCTGCTCCGGGTTTCTCTGTCGTCAAGAGTTCAGAATCTGTACCTCCACGCTCTCCCGTTGTCTGGGGTTCTCTCGTCATTTCGGGCCTTTGAGGTGTAGACGACACGATTCCTTCCGGAGTCTGAGATTCTGTAGTGGTTTCTGCTGGTTCCTCTGGTGTGGTCGTCGCTGATTCTGTGGCAGTAGGAAGTTCGGGCTCAGTTTGACTCGGCCACATCCTCGCTGCAGTGACTGTAGTTGTACGTGGTAGCGCCATCGTGGCGCTCATAGCAGCTGTGTTGATGCTCGACGTGGTTTTAGTGGTGGTGGTGGTGGTGGTTGTCGAAGGAGCACTTGTGGTTCTACTGTTTGCGTGAACGAACTCTTCAGGAAGGAAGGCACATAAGGTCGCCCCGAGAGACGCCGAGGGATCAGCGATTACCGAGTCAATGGCGCGATCGAAGTAACTCCGCAGCTGCCTCAGTCTCGCTTCGTACTGCATCTTGAACATCGCGATCCCAGAGTCAAGGTCAGCGTGACCTGTCCCTGACCCCAGACTCGGGCACTGGGTCAGGGACGCTCGGCACTGCTCGGGGCTCAGCTGAAGCATGGGTACGGGTTGTGTCCACGTGAGTGATGACGTCAGAGCAAGCAGCAGCATGGGGATGTGGAGATGATGGAGTGTCGCCATGGTGATCACCTGCACAGTAACACAATATTTAAAACTGAGTTTAATTCGGGGCTGGGGCAAGATATTTGTGTTGGTCTTTTTCTCGTTGCCCCGTCTTTGACATCACCCATACGTTGTGGAAAAGGACGTTAAACTCCCAGACACTCACCCATCCATTTAAAGTGCCTTTTTGAGTAGTCAAGACCAACAGTACATCTCACACAAACACATAACAGAAACAGTTTGTTGTTGTTGTTGTTGTTGTTGTTGTCATTTTAAGAAATAATTTTAGAAATCATCAGATTATGGCTACATTTCCTGTTCCATTTTCAGAAAGGCCTCGTCGACAGTCATCTTCATGTTGGTTTTTATTTGTTAATTTCTGACGCAAACGACCCCCCCCCCCCCCCCCCACCAAAAAATAAATAAATAAATAAATAAATAAATAAATAAATAAATAAATACAACAACAACAAAACCCAACAACAACAAGAACGACAATAAAAACAATGACAACATCTTTCTGCGATTCAGTAAGGCTCTGCTGCTAGGGAAAAGGAAATTGTGTGAAACACACTATAACCACAACGACACAATTCAACAACATAAACTGAAATCAGTTTGCTGTTGAAATCCTGCATACATTTCTATTTGAGAAGATTTAAGAAATAACAAATACCTTTCGGGTAAACATGGACATTCTGTACTGAAATACTCACTGCCTTGGTAGTTGTACACGTCAACAGAACGCTTTCAGCGTGTTTCACGTTGATGTACTTCTGGTCTTCTGGTCTATAGTAGGAATATGGTACACGTATTTACGTATTCCTGAAATAACGGCTAAGGCTTTCTCTATGCTCGTTCCTTAAAACTTCCAGAGGAAGGTGGTGGAAGGTCTGTTTTCAGTTCACAACTCATTCTTCTGCTGAACGGTTTTTACTTTGTGAAGCCAAAATTAAGGAGAAAAGCACATAGCGTAAGGTGGAAAGGCCGTAATTTGTAACGCTGTGTGCCAAAAAGGCTTCTGGTAGAGAATCGCATTGCTCGGTTGTTTCACAGACTTTACCAACAACCCAACACAGCCTTAGACATGTGCATTCGCTGATCCGATGTAAATTGTCTCAAAGGAGTTTGGCACAGTTCCTAAAACAACAATAGTCTTAGCTTGAGGGTGTGACGTTTGCGTGGAGAGGTGTACACGTGCTTAAAATTCCCCTAGTTGCAATGATTGGGGTGAATGAATGAGTAAAGGCCTCTCTCTCTCTCTCTCTCTTTGGCAGACTGATTTATGACTTGTTGAGAACCAATCCGACCGCATGGAGATAACGTTCCGCAAAACTAAAAAAACAACGACCGTGACTGTTCGCGCACGCACGCACGCACGCACGCACGCACGCGCGCGCACACACACACACACACACACACACACACACACACACACACACACACACACACACACACACACACACACACACACACACACACATGATTATGAGATTATTATAACCCTTTTGTTGCCGCCGGCACAGAACGTCATCTGTATAATTATTGTACCTGTAGACCCATTGTCCTGTTAAAATAAAGTCGTCTGAGTTATTGAAACAATTCACTAGTAAGAGCAGGTACATTTTGCATTGTGTATACAGCAGGTGATCTGAATGGATGCTATCGGCGAATGATCCACAACGTGTTTGGCAGTGGAAGGGTTAAACAGACAAAAATCCCCCTGTAGTGATATCAGACACCGAAGGCGCCAAGCCAATGAGACTGATTAAACCTCAGCATATATCAGAGAGGCCGGCACTGTTTAAAATTAATGGCCAGATTCAAGTGGCAGTCGGCCTGTACCCGTTTCGTGTTGCCGTCGGTAGGCACACGCCCGATAACTAGTCCCTGGGGAACAGTCGGGAAAATCTGTGTGTTCAGTACTGAGCAACTAAGAAGGCTGAGAAGGTGGGGGCGCTGCCAGAAACCCCTGCTTTATGATAAAATTGCCCCTAACCTTTCTGTTTTCACACACACACACACACACACACACACACACACACCCTGCTTTATGATAAAATCGTCCATAACCTTTCTGTTTTCACACACACACACACACACACACACACACACACACACAAAGCGCGCGCGCGCACACACACACACACACACACACACACACACACACACACACACACAAAGCACACACACAAAGCACACTTACGAAACGCAAATGAAATTGTCAACACTCGCCATGTTTATTCATCAGGACTAGTTTTCATTGGCGAGAAAGAATAAATCCTTTAGAATATGTTAAATTCTTTAGAATATGTTACTAAACGTTAAATGGATTTTTCATAAACCAATTATCACATGGACGGAACGCACATAAGCTTAACTTCACAGTTTTACATTTTTTTTGTTGTTGCTCGGATACAGGTGGTTCGTGGACCATTAAAGGTGTTTAGTAATTGCACCTCATTTTTTTTCAACTGAAACACGAAAAATGTACACGTCGAAAATGTACGAAGAAAATCTTTTTGGCAAGAAATTCAAAGAACATTATTCTATAGTAAGTCGTGGTCTCTTAGTCTCGGCATCCAGTATTCCGGAACAGCAGAGTGTCACTGTCATTAACCAATAAGCATTGTCCGTTGTGCACCTGACTGACCGCGCCTTGCACATCGTTTCCATAGTGACCGGTACCCGTAACCTTCACCTCGGGTTTATTTCTTGACGACGATCTCTTGACACTTGTCGCTCGCGGCCTGGACGTTCCGGACCATGACCTCAAAGTCCTGGAAGTTGGCCAGGGAGAAGAGATGGCGCGGATCCTGGTTGGACACGATTGACTGGATCTCACTGGCGGCGTCAGGGTTGTTACCGATGCCGATACCGAGGGCGTAGACGTTGGAGCGCTGTTGGAGTTCGTTTGATTCCCACACGAGGTCCTCATCGCAGTTGGACTGTCCGTCGGTAATCAGCAGTGTGTCATGCTCGGCGAAGTCTCGAGCTCCTGAAATACAATGATGATTGAAGAGTAAGGTCACTTGGAAGGAATGGTAATGTGAATTAATTTAGGCGCTTTATCCACCTGCTTGGCTCGAACCCAACGCACAGATTCTTGTGAATATCGGGAATGCATTTATATACAAGCCTAACCATCTCAAAAGGACGTTGTGCGAAGGGTCATCTCAACTAATTCGAGGATGGCGAGTGACCGTACTATGTATCATGTATTGCATGTGTGCAGGCGATTCGGTGATACAGAGAGAAGTTCCTTGGTTGTGATATATGTATACGTTCTCGCTAAATTATCTATCCTGGTTATAAATCAGTGATTTCAGTTACTGAATTTAGAATTGCATTTATATTTCTATTTATCGTGGACGAAGAATTTCACTTACCATATTTGGCGCTGAAGGCTGTGTAAGCCAGGTCCAAGGCCCAGCCAGTGCACGTGACGCCGTAGAGGGGCTCCAGACTGTCCACCACTCGCTTCAGCTCCTCGGGGTCCTGATCGTGGTTGAAGGCGTGCACGCCGACCCTGTCAGTGGAGAACTGGATGATGGACAGTCGGTTGTTGGTGTCGCTCATCCCGAACCCGCCGCATAGCGAGTCGATAAGCAGTTTGACGCCGGCCTTCATCACCTCGAAGTCGGTGTCGTTGATGGAAGAGGAGGAGTCAAGCACGAGAAGGATGTCGCGGGGTTTGCCTTCAGACGGCCGGATGAAGTCGTTCTTGAAGTTTTCTTCCACAAGATCGACCTGGTCGAAGTCATTGTCGCCGTTGCCATCTGTGGAATCAGTGAAAGTTATGAGAGAACATTCAGAACGCTAACAAGGATAATTATGTTGGTAAGCTTTTGTGCCAGGTTATTTGTTTTTACAAAGCTTACTGCTACAGAGGCAGTGTCGATCGGGGAAATAACTGCAGAGATACTTGAAAACATGAGATGACTGAAAATTAATATGAAAAAAGTGGACTTTGGAACCCTGAGAGTTCACGCACTGAAAGGCCCACCTGCCGACATCTAGATTTACGGATCGTTCAGAACGGGTCAGGTAGTGTTTAGCATGAAATCAATTTAACATATGCACGGTTACAGCATCTCACAGGTTGGCACCGAGGGAACAAACGGTCTGAAAAGCAAACGTCTACTAAAGTGTCCCGGTTACTCGCTGAGAAGAAGAGCTGGACGTTTGGATTTTTGCTCGCACTGTCATAGTTGTGGCATTCCTACCTCTACCTATCTTTAAAATAGACTTTTTAACAGCCATAGCTGGGGCATTCCTACCTCTACCTATCATTAATTTCGAGCGTAGGCCTACAGTCCTAATCAGTTCTGCCTAAACAAAGTTTGTCTTCTGTGAAGCCGTGTCATCTTCTGCGTGGGACACGCGTGGGACACGCGCATTTCATTAACTGTCATAACTTTGCGATCTAAAATCCCCATTTGTTCCAGGTTTTGTCAATAAAAGAGGCACGTGGAGTAGGAAGGAAACACTAGTGACTGGCGGTACAGAGAGCAAGAAAAATTTGTCACTCTTACCCGATGTTCCCGACACCTTTCTCCACTGGCTGAGTTCATACGGACAGTTCACACCTGGCTGGATGATCTCCCTTTTCCTGTCTTGCTGACCAAACCCTAGCAAGTTCGACCACTCACTCCACTCTCCTACAGTACAGACGGGCGCCAGGGACGGAGTTGGGGGTTGTGCAGGAGAAGTGGCACCAGGTCCTTGGTTACCTGTAAATGACAGTCAGAAGAAACGACTCAATGAGACTCAAAAAGCCAGTGTTCCCTGTGATTCGAATAAACAAGGGTCCCTGGGACCCTCTCTCAATATTTTTTAGGGTCTTTGTGCGAATTGTTTGGGGTTCTTACATTAGAGTATGTCCGTTACGCACAATGGCTCAGCGGAAATGCAATGCTGTAAGTGTCCGCTGCTAGTTACAGATCGCTTTTTGTTCATCGGGTTTCCGGGAGAGAGTTGGAAAAATACTGTTATGTCACGGCGATACCAAAAACGTGCGTCCCCTGTGACGCGCTGTTCTCAAATTTGTGCGTCAGTTTAATTGAGAGTTTTGTGCGTACAAATTCGCACACCTGTGCGTAATCGGGAACACTAAAAAGCATTGATTAAAGCGTCTGCAATCAGTCCTGACTCTTGAGAAAAAAACCTGCCATGGTAAGGACCAGTTGGCGCTTTTCCAACGTCAAAGGTGCCAGGCCGCGCGAGGCCAACAGGATAGCGACAGCGCAGGAAAAGAGGAAACGCAGGAAAGGCTGAGCCAACATTTATCAAGACAACGCCCCTCTCATCCCCTTGTCCAAAATAACGCCCCAGTTTCCGTGCAAGAATCGACCTTGACTGCTGTCTACGCACACATCGACGGACCAATCCCAACCAACCTCTGGGTGATTAGCATGGTCATCGTCGACACCAAGCACACATACGCGCACGTTCACACACACACACACACACACACACACACACACACACCTGTAGGTGACCCATTGGGTCCGGGAGACACGGTAGAAGCCCCGGCAGGCCCTGGGTACTGCGTGGAAGATCCAGACGATCCTGCGTGGGGAGTGCTGTCTTCCCCAGTTCCGCTTCCTGAGGCTTCGTCGTTCAATTCCACGCAGATGCTGGGTAGTGACGCCATTTCCGGGTCAGCAATGACTGCGTTGATGAGAGTGACGACGTCTTTCTTCAGACGGTTTAGGACGGCCCGGTACTGATTCTTGGCTTTTCTTGCCTTCTTCGCGTCGTTAAGGGCGGATGTTTGGCTTCTGACGGCTCCGTTCTCGGGGTTGCTGGGGTCCACGAGAGCGCACTGTGTCACGGCTGCGTTACACTGCGCGTTTGTGAGTTTGATGTTTGAGCTCTGCCTCTTTTCTGCCTTCTCGTCTTGTTTCTTTTGGCGCTCCTCCTCCATTTCCCTTTTCCGCTGTTCCTGAGCCAACCTTTAGGATTCAATAGATTCGATAGCTTTAATTCTCAAAAAGTATCACTTTCTTCGGTGTGGTCGTTTATAAAAATACACGAGAGAGATGATGATGATGATGATGAAACTTTATTTGTCAAAGGTGAAAGTTTTGACAGAAAATACGTCAGTTTGCAAACTTGCCGTTGCTAATACTACAAAAGATTAGAGAGAAGCAAATAATAAAAATAAAAAGACAAAACAACAACAACAACAAAATTGAAGAAAAAAATCTGGAATCAGAGAACACAGTCATGCATATTCTCAGACACCCGCTCGCGCGCAGCCACACCCATTCACTCGCATGTATTACAAACACACCCGCAGAGAGAGAGAGAGAGAGAGAGAGAGAGAGAGAGAGAGAGAGAGAGAGAGATCACCTTGCAATGTTTAAAACATCATGGAAATAATGTAAACGTGAACACATGAGGACATTACATAAATTCACGTATTACGGACACTTTATTGCATGTTATCACCATTTTTACGGTGAATAAAACTCAGCCATTTAGAAGAACACGAGGCACATGAAACAGTGCTACTGGTGAAACGTACACAGAGACGTTACTGCACTATATCACCTTATCTAAAACCAGTCATTACAAACCTTCTCTGTTCTTGCCTCTCCTGTTTCTTCAAGGCTTGTTGTTCAGCCCTGGACAGTTTCGGATCATCTGGTTGGTCTTGTGGCCATGCTGGGTCCTCGCCATCAGCTGGAGCAGCAGTGGGCACTCCGCTGTAGTCCTTCTTCTGCAGACCTGGGGGCTGGTTGTTTTTCTTGTTAGGCTTCGCTGAAGCTTGTTGTGAGTTGACTGCCAGCATCAAAATGGCGAGTGCCACAGGCAGCCACAACTTGGTCTGAACTAGTTCCATCTTGCTGAAACAAACAGAATGTCAAATAGTGCTAATAAAATGGGAAGGTGTTGAAAATTAATAAAACTTTTATCCAAAATGCCCCCCCCCCCCCCCCACCAAAAAAAAAAGAAAGAAAAAAGACAAGGGTGGGTGGGAGTTTAACTTCCTTTTCCACCACATACAAAAACAAAAGACAAACACTCACAGAAAAAAATCACAGAATTAGTCAAGAGCTGCAGAACGTTTTCTACATGTAAAAAATGAATGGTAAATAATTTATCAAGAAGAGTAAATCAACGAAATGCCAGAGAATACAGCCTGAAAGTTTTACAACAAAACGGACCATGCAATTTAAGTCCGAGTTTTCAATAGTTTTTATAATTGCCAAGATAAACCAAAGAAAAACGCCTCGTCTGAAATTTCTTGTGTAATTCATCAGATATAAGACGTTTCGGTTCGGACCCCCCCCCCCCCAAAAAAAAAAAATAAATAAAAAAAATAATAATAATAAAAATAAATAAATAAATAAATAAATAAATAAATAAATAAATGATAATAAAAATTAATAACAATGGAAAATATTTAACAAGGCGGCAGTGCATATTACAAATCAGCGTACACATGGTATGGTTTGTCTGTCTCACGAATCCGATGACAGTAACAGAAAAAAGACTTGAATTATATACTACGGAAGAAAAAAGTTTTCTTACCTTTTTGACTGGACAACAGAGACCTGACGAGTAGAAACAAAAATAATTAGTGAACACTACTGCCTCTAGGCGGAGAACTGCGAACGTGCATCTTCAGCCCTCGTATTTATTGCGATCATCTTAGGTCACGTGACCGGAACCACATTACATCACAACTCAGTGCGATTTGACGTCGTAATCTTAGCTCTGCGTGAGGATACTAGAGCTGAAGATTTCTCCTTTTCAAACCGTGGGCGCGTGTGTGGGCAGAGCAAATAGTGAGCCGACACTTGGAATAATAACGAGCATAGATCTGTACTGTGCAGAGTCTTTTCGCAATGGATACAGGTACAAGGCCAGGTGTCAGTCTTGGTAAACAAATTAATGCTGATTTCACATGACCACTGTTTACAGATCGCGACGTTTCGTGATGTGCTAATTCTGTTTAGAGTTTCACAATGAATACATGAATGTTAAAAAGACAATTTTAACGCAAAAACAGTTCGACTGGCACGGTACTGGGTTTTCTACTTCCTTTGTGAAGAAACCACCTTAACTTTTACTAACCATACCATCTGCTCGGTTTTTTTTTGGGGGGTTTTTTGGCAACTAATAGTTATTTGCTCAGTAGTTCTTTCACCTGTCAGAAACCTCATTGCAACAGCGGATCTTTGGGCCTTTTAGATTCATTCATTTATTCAAATTAGGTCACAAGTACCTTTTTTTTTTTTTTTTTTGGACATTTTAGCGTAATTATGTCGAAGGAATGTGCCTTGATGTTCATTCACACAAAATGCAGCTGAATATAATTTCAAACTGAATATGTACAACTAGTCTAAAAATATAACTGAATTCAACAAGTACAATTACGGTGTATAATATTATTAGGCCTATTATCATTATTCACTCTTTTTTTTTTTCGCCGTTCCTTTCACTTACCTCATAAACGTCTTTGTTTTTAAGGCCGGAAGAAATAGTAGCATTACGTGCAATAGCCAGGAGATCAAAAGGTCAAGTTTTTGGCCGGCGTTAGTGTGTGCAAACATAGATGACTGAAGTTTACATAGACCAACCCTGATGACAAACAGTCGTGATGGGGCGAGGGTGTGCACAGAAAAAAGAAGTTTCAGCCAGCCTGCATACTCCGCCGCAGAACAGCGTCATTTCACCTGTGTTAAGTTTCCCTCATTTTGTTTTAACAATGTGGGATTTCGTAGAGAGAGAAAAGTTACTGTGAACCTCGATTATATTTGCTGCAGATTGTGTGGTGTGTGTTTGTGTGTGTGTGGGGGGGGGGGGGCATGTGTGTGTGTGTGTGTGTGTGTGTGTGTGTGTGTGTGTGTGTGTGTGTGTGTGTGTGTGTGTGTGTGTGTGAGTGAGGGGCGGGGAGTGAGGTGTGTGTGTGTGTGTGTGTGTGTGTGTGTGTGTGTGTGTGTGTGTGTGTGTGTGTGTGTGTGTGTGTGTGCCCTCCAACCATCAGATGTTTTATAAAATGAGTGTAGATTCCTTTTACAATGTAGCCTACAACACACATTTCTCGCAAATTTTAAAACAGCCGGTTTCATTAAAAAAAACTCAGTTCAAATTACATTGACCCCCCCCCCCCCAAAAAAAAAAAAAAAAAAAAAGATTTGCAAATGCAAACATTACTGACTAGCTCAAAGGAAAATTTCTGCATCATAGACAATGAAGTCTTATTGTATTGTATTGTATTGTATTGTATTGTATTGTATTGTATTGTATTGTATTGTTAAAAATAAATCATCACCGACTTGCAATAACCTTGTTACTTTTTGTCATGCACAGCTAACTCGTGTAGTAATCAAGTGATGTATTCTGACAGTGTTCACATTCAGTCGCAGGTTTCCGAGGTTAACGATACGCATTACCCATGAGACATCAAAGCATGAGACATGTGAAACAGTTTCGAGGCGGAGTGCAGTCGTTTAGTTTGAGAGCATCGTGTGTTGTAGCTCGCGTGTAACGGGCCGGGGGGGGGGGGGGGACTCTGTGTCGACACAAAGTCAGGGGTGGTAGTAACACTGCCATATATGGAAATGATTTATGCATGCTTGCTGTTGCTGAATGGCAAGAAGTGCTCTCTCTCTCTCTCTGTCTCTCTCTGCGTGTGTTTGCAACATCTGATCGCTGTTTGTTTGTTTGTTGTTGTTTTATTTGTGCATTTATTTGTCTGTTTGTTTTTCTTGTTTTATTCCTTATTTTGTAGTTAGTTAATAGTAGTTTTTAGCAACGGCAGGTATGAAAACTGACTACTTGACGTCAACTGCCTCTACCGTTGTAAAATAAAGATTCATTGATTCATTGACTCTCTCTCTCTCTCTCTCTCTCTCTCTCTCTCTCACACACACACACACACACACACACACACACACACACACACACACACACACACACACACACACACACACACACACACACACACACACACACGCACGCACGCACGCACGCACGCACGCACACACACAAGCACGCGCAGAGAAAATATATAATAATAATCATAAAAATGAATATCTTGACACTATCGAAGAAGTCCAGTAAAAAGAATGATAATTACCATGAAGTATTCCGCGGACAGAAAATCCTGCTGAAACAAACACAAAAAAGGAAGGAACCAGAAAAACAAATAAACGCTTCCAAACAAAAAGCAAACAAACAAACAAACAAAAAAGCAACCAATAATTCAAACATAATCAAACAAACAAACAAAATCGAATGATTCGATAGCAAACTGAAATATATTCTTTTGAATTTTTTGTGAACGCATATGACAAAAAAAAATTATTGTCCAAGACAAGACAGATTATTTTAATTTTATTACTCATGCCTTGGAATTATCTCATGATGCGTGGATATGGTGATTACTTATTACACTGTGTCAACCCTCAGTTAATTCTGAAACTGTGTTTTTCCCTACGTCAGATACATTAAGGTGGGTTTCCGGTATTTGCAGACAAACTGGCAAAGGACCGTGCTAGTGAGAAACTGCACGGACAGTTTAAACACAAATTCTCAAGCGCTCGTCTTCAAAGACGTGAGCGCCATTCACAGAGCTGTTTGCCTACATGTGTCTTTAGTGAAAGGAATCAGAATACCCCGACATCGTACGTCACACGTTCAGCAGACAGAATTCTTGTGTGTGTGTGTGAAGAGCGGGTGCATGCTATTCTGGATCAGGAGTGAAAAGAGGGCTTCTTTATTTAGTTAAGAGATCCTTGAGACACGAGCGTCTTGTGAATGGCGTCCATGCGTAGGCTCATCCCATGCAGCTAAATTTGCCCGCCCTCTTTCTGTCCCTCCCACAGGTTCCGGTGACGTCACAACGTCTTCGCCGACCAAGAGAGTATATATAAAGCAGACTGCAACACCAAGACAGCATCAGCTCCACTACCGCTGCAGTATCACGAGAGTCTGCATCTACATCACCAAAGACTGCACTGTTCGTCAAGCGTCTGTCAAGAGTCTTCTCCTTGCTCAAACGTCTCTCAGTTTCTCATTTGTCGTGTGCGACATTTTGATCGTCTGAAACCATCGACTTTCAACGGTATTAATTCTACACCGATCAACTCTTGAAAACATCAGGTAATTTAAATCAACTTTTCTTTGACATACTTTGACAGGGTGTTGCTCTGCTAAAGGTGCTTAGTTACACTGAACTACGTACTTTACTGTTTCAAAATGACGCTGACAGATTATTTCCGTGATAGGATTATATCATAATCATACGGATTTTTCTTAAAGTGCTCTGTAAAAGCAATTATAACTTATTTTTATTATTATAATTATATATATATGTGTGACTCGTCCTTTGCCGTCTGAAGCCTAGAAAAAGTGTTAAGCTAAAAAAAGTCACCTTATACATAATAACATTTCATTGAAAATAGTCATTTCCGGGAATTTTTATTCATGGCTAATCCAATCTTTTATAAATCAACTTCTGTTTTGCTTCTGGGTGCGCCTGTGCACTCGAAATACTCTATCTTGACGATTAGTGCAGCTCGTAATGCGATACAATGTTGTTTATACGTTGGACGTTAGACATCCCAATTCTACCACAGTTGTTAAATCCGCATGTGCTCAGTGTGGTCGCTGCGTCATCGAGTATGCTTCTGTTGGCTCAGTGCCAGCATTAGAGACGCTGTCACTGGTGTCTAAGTGGTGTGATGATCGATACCACGAAAACAGCTCAGGACGCTCTGTGAGCATAAACATTGTAGCATTAGTATTGTTTACATCTGAAGTAAGTGACAGCAGGATCGGATTAGATAATCACGTGCTTTTCACTTTTTATTGCAGACTATAAACACACATCACAATGCAGTCGAGACAAGTTTTTCGTCAAGCCATGTGTGCGCTTGTTTTGATATTAGTCGCCGGGAGTCGCAATGCTGAAGCCAAAGCCGTCAAACCGAACAAGAAATCTGATGACGGACTCTTCAGCTGGGGAAGCAGCATTTTCGACACAGTCAAGGACAAACTTGACGACTTTTTCGATGAAGACGAGACAACAACACTGAGCACGTCCGAGCCAACGTCACCGACTTCAATAACATCAACAACGACGACAACAGCACGAGCTGACATACAACTGAACGACGCTCAGTGTGAAGCTGCTTTAACTCAGTGTTCCTTGAAAGAGGTCGCCAAGGCTGAGTACCATCCGACCTTTGGCAAGAACGAGGTCAATGTCAAGGCCGAAGTGAGAAAAGTCCACAAACACTACAGGGTCGTCCTTCGTCGCGTGAAGACCATCCTGGTCCAGCTGTTTAACGCCGTTCTCAAGAACCCTGAGATGGAATCTTTCCCTGACCTATGCGCCATTTTGAGTGAGGGGCAGTGGTTTGACGTGAACACAGGAGAAGGGGAGGTCACCACACCGCTTGAGTTTCCCGCCAGCACAACCACGTCCACAGCTGGTCCCACAACTACTGGGCTTCCAGTGACGTCGACTGAGGCTCCAACCACGACGACGACCAAGGCCCCGGCCACACCTAGCACTTCGACCACCACTACTCCAACGACTACGGCCGCAAAACCCACAACCACCACAACCACAACCACAACCACAACCCAGGCTCCTACTTCTGCAACACAGGCTCCAACAACAACCACGACAGAAGTCCCCATCACCACCACTACGACGACCCAAGCTCCTACCACCACAACACGGGCTCCGACAACAACCACGACAGAAGCCCCCACCACAACCACCACAACCCAAGCTCCTACAACCACAACACAGCCTCCGGCAACAACCACTGAACCAACAACCACCACAACCACAACCCAGGCTCCAACCACAACCACTACTGCAACTACCACCACCACCACGGAGCCGCCGACGACAACAACCCAAGCCCCGCCTACAACTACCACCACAACTCCAATCACGACCACCACGACTGAGCCACCGACCACGACGACCACCAGCACTACTACTCAAGCCCCTACCACAACTACCACAACCCAAGCCCCTACAACCACCACCACCACCACGCCGCCAACCACCACCACTACAACGCAAGCCCCTACCACAGCTACCACAACGCAAGCCCCTACAACCACTACCACCACTGAGCCGCCAACCACCACCACTACAACGCAAGCCTTTACCACAACTACAACGGCGCAAGCCCCAACCACAACTACCACAACGCAAGCCCCAACAACGACAACGACAACTCGACCCTCCACCACCACCACGGAAGCAACAACGACCCTTGCAGCGAGGTGTACAGTGAGTGAGTGGAGCGAGTGGTCAGCAATGGTGGGTTTCGGTCAGCAGACGAGAGACAGGGTCATCACGCAAGCCGGAGCACACTGTCCTGAGACGTCACACCTGACTGAAAGCAGACCTGCACCTGTCCCGAGAGGTGAGTCAGCCATGTGTCTGTTAACATGGCCTACATTGTAGCTGTTTGTTCTTTGTCTGCGATGGGCATACTTGTCACTGAAACAGCAGCCTGTAGCCTGTACCGATTTCTTTATTAAAACAAATCTAGACTAATGCTCGTAATATTTATAGTTAATTGCTCTGTTGTTTCCACACAATGGTCGAGAATGGCGATCATGTTGTTCGTGTTTTGATAATCCCAAAGCCTACGGAATCAAATTTTATTTTGTAGAATCCGTTTCACCAAATCACAGCTCTTTCTAGCAGCAGTAAGTTTGATTTACAATAGTGTCCTCCTGCAAATTTTCACAAAAACATTTGTGAAATCCAAATCATTTCTTTCAGACAACGAAAACAACAACGACAACAAAACCAGCAACCCCTTCGACGACGTGCAGCTGGTGTGCCAGAACTTCCAGAACGACTTCATCAGACCCTCCAGCGGAAGACCACGTGATCTGCTGCTCGTGCTCGACTCGTCCGGTTCCATCAAGCCAGAAGATTTCAAGGCCATGAAGGACGGCGTCAAACTGCTCATCGACTCGCTGTGCGGCGGGTTCGGGATGAGCGACACCAACAACCGACTGTCCATCATCCAGTTCTCCACCGACAGCCGGGGTGTGTACACCTTCAACCACGACCAGGATGCCGAGACACTCAAGAACGTGGTGGATCTTCTGCATCCCATGAACGGCTACACGTGCACCGGCACTGCCCTGGAACTGGGTCACCTTGCTTACGACCCCAGATATGGTCAGTACACTGGCTTTGTTTCTTGTTATGGCGTTATGTTGTATTTTGCAATGGTTAAAACCCGCAGATCTAGTACTTATTTCATTAAGAGGTTGCAACGAAAACAAACCTCAGAAATACGAGATTTCACTCACAAGCGCAGACCTTTGTCTAATACAAATTCTGCTGATGATTATGATAACGAAAAAGAGAAAGTACCCGAAGAAGAGGAAGAAATGTGTAATGATGGCGTATTCTCGGAAATCAGTTTCAATATTAACGACCTGACCTCTTTGTTTGCACAGGCGCTCGTGACTTCGCTATCCACGACACGCTGATCATCACGGACGGACAGTCCAACTGTGGCCCTGACCTCCTGCAGTCCTCTCTCTTCCTCCAGCAGCGCTCCAATGTCTACGCCCTGGCCATCGGCCTCGGTAACAACGCGGACGCCGCCGTTGAGATCCAGTCTGTCGTGTCCAACCAGGATCCGCGCCATCTCTTCTCCCTAGCCAACTTCAAGGACTTTCAGTCCATGGCGGAGCAAGTGAAGGCGCAGAGCGACCCGGAGAAGTGTCAGGAGATCGCGGTCAACTAGATAATTTAAGACCTGTTCTCACGGAACGCCGCAACGTTTAGATTTCTAAAAAATTACAAAACACTTTCGACGAGGAAGGGAGAAATACTCACAGCCGGACTGTCAACTCAATGGACATTTAAGTATATCTGAAATCAAGAGACACAAAGCCTGCCCAGTGTACTGAGATTCTCTGGTAAACTGTTTACTGGGTCTTGATTAACTAGTCTTACGGAGAGAGAGAGAGAGAGAGAGCTCAATGACAATTACTCTATTCATTTATTCAATCTCGCCAGTCACAAAGCTCAATGTCACTTTAATATTTCATAATTTAAATATACTTGACAGTGTAGATGTATTTACTTACAACTACATCTACTTTTTGACTGTTCAGTACTCTTCGTCCACAGTCGTTTGTCGCATCTTTACAATGCGTTTCGTATTTTGTTCGCTCGGTTATCAGTTGGTTTCTTCCCTAAGTCACCAGCCCTCACCCCATGTAGCACCATGTGGAACATATCAATCACTCAATCACTCTGACGTCGAATATTGACAACACCAAATGTTTTCGGGCATACGGCTCGAGTTGCTGTATTCTGTATTTGTGAATGTTGTCTTTTCACTTTGTCTACTTTATGAGAACACTATTTTGCGGCTTTTGCCGCTGTATTGAATAAAAGCGAAAGTCTTACCTTTGTTTTTTTTAATTATTTCATTTTCCATTTATTTGTGGCGATGTATGTGCTGAAGGAAAAATGTGGAATCTGAAACACACACACACACACACACACACACACACACACACACACACACACACACAAGCACGCACACACGCAAGCACCCACATCCTTCAAAAAACGTACTCCTTTTGCATGGCGGGTCCAATAAACACATGTGTAATCTGTGTTTTGATTGGACCTGTGTGTTTCTCATGAGCAATGCTTTAGCCGAAACCTCCGAAGACATGTTCTGTGCTTACTTCCTCCTATGACGAATTATCCCGTGCATCGTAAGGACAGTAGTGGGTTACTGTAATGATCAGACGTGCTAAACTCTAGTTTCCTGTATAAACTAAAATGAAACAGTGGAGGCAGGTAATAGGCCTTGACACTGACCATGCCGCAAACTGCAAATTTTCTTTGGAAGCTCAGGTACGTAAGATGAGATTGCATCGGACAAGTGGTCAAATCGCCCATGAAGAATGAGTTAGTTGTGGTTTTACGCCGCGCAAGCAACAAAGGTTATTTTGCGGCTAATCACCCATGAAGAAGTCATCGATAGGGTAAAGGGAAGGTTATCACACGTATCGACTGTGATAAAAGAGCAAGACACCCTGGTGGATGTGTGATGAACTTTGTGTGCACCAGACCGTTGCCTTTGTTATACTCCATTTTTACACTTCTGCGCCTGAAATCGCTCCTTGTTCGGCTTTCAACAGCTGGCCAGGTCTATTTAAATTTCGGAATTTAGAATTGCATTTATTTTTCAAATTTGGTGGGCTGAACATTTCCAAAGCATAGGGGGGTGGGGGGGGGAGGAAGCCGGAGTACCCGGAGAGAACCCCCGACGATCGGCCCGAATGAACGGTGCCACATACGAGAAGGAAAATTCTTTACCCCGAGTGGGACTCGAACTTCTGACCTCTCGCATTGGTGACAAGTTTCTTAACCACGAGACCACCGACCGCCTTAAAGCAACAAAGAACGAGTGAGTGTTGTAAATATGTGTATCGTGGTATGAAAAGTTGACTTCCCTGTTTGTACTTCCAGCATTAATTACTTATTCGATGTATATACGGTGTGAAAGATGTATACTTGCTAGTAGCTGGACACAGTCCGGCATCTCTCGTGTTGGGGTAATCGTGAATTGACAATTTCGTCACACACTCGTGAGACTCACCAGTTTCTACTCACCAGTTTCTGCTCACCAGTTTCTACTCACCGGTCACCATGAAGTATCTCGTCGTCTTAGCTGTCGTCATCGTTGGTGAGAACGGTTATATCTCTCAGAATAACTATAGTACAGCATTGGGTGACAAGGCAAATGTTTCAATAACGTAGTTTTTGCACCATGAATATCACCTACATTCAGAATCTGAGTTCAGATAGTCGTGTGTTTAACTCAGTGGATAACTATTTGCTCTAGTTATTTTAGAGGTGAAATATAGCAATGTATGATTGAAAAAGAAATAGTTTCGTTGTCGGTATTTTGATGTCAAGGTGAATTTGGAACAATTTTCATAGATTAAAAACCAAACCTTTTTTTGTTGTTGTTGTTGTTTGTTTGTCCTGTTCACTTGAAATTACACGGACGCGTTTTGTTGAAAAGTAACTACCAAAGAGAACGCCCTTTTAACTAACAAAAGCATTTGGAAGACCTGTTCCTATTGCAGTACATTTCTGTCGATCGATAATTTTCGTATAACTTTCTTTCATTCATACCTATCGGAATTCGTATTAATTCAAAAGGTCTTAAGGTTTATGAACATTATGCCAGAAGCTTGAAAGGGGACATGATCTAAGTATCTTACTCGAAGCTGCGGCATTCAACCGTTTCGTGTTGTACATCCTCAATGGAACAGTTTCATGAACTGAATATAGGCGCTTTACGCAATTTCTTGAACTTGCTCAAAGCGACGCGAACTGAACCCTACACGCATGCTCACGTGAATCACACACATTCTCTCGCACACTGGACATGAACACATCACAATTACGTGATGTCAAGGATCAGCTCAGCTAATCAGAGTTCGGAATTTAGAATTGCATTTATTCACAAATTTGTTAGGCTGAACATTCCAAAGCAGAGGGGGAGGAAGCCGGAGTACCTCGAGAGAATCCCCGACGATCGGTCCGAATGAACGGTGCCTCGTACGAGAAAGAACAATTCTTTGCCCCGAGTGGGACTCGAGCCTGACCTCTCGCTTTGGTGACAAAGTCTCTTAATTGCCCCTCTCTTGCGAACTGAACTGGAACTGGACTATAAAAAAAAAAGCGATTTGCCATTTTCTGTTTTCAGTGGTTTCAACTGTTGATACCTTTTTTTCAAATCATTACATATGCTTACCAACCGTCCAAACTCGAAGCCGTATTTACAGCTGAACAATTGTGCAGTTGATTTGTTGTTGTTGTTGTTGTTGTTGTTGTTGTTGGGTAACCCCAAGAAGGTGGAGAACGACTTGCAACAGACTGTGTGTCCCGGCTACACTCCCAAATGCTAGACAACCCAGGTATGGGACTGTCCAGGGTCTGGGTAACTTTCGATGGTCACGAGGTTTCTGTTAACGCTACCTGACCTGCCTGTTGATGTGTCAGCTTCTCCATTCTGAGGAGGCTGAACATTATGTTCCCTTTTGTTGTACGTTTGTCAAATGAGGCCAGGATATTGTGCACGTGCAAAGCGAGCGAGTGAATGAGTTTTTGAAGCTTAACGCCGGGCAAGCCACAAAGACTAATACGCGGCTAAGTGTGTTTGCGCTACGTGGACAAAAAATGTGACGTTGGGCAGCTGATGTAAACTGATCTATGGGGCAGGTGCAAAGAGTGCATGACTAAGTAAATCATATTGATAGACAACTGTGCACTTTTGTTGTTACAAAATCGTAATGAGTCTCTGTCTGTCTGTCTGTCTGTCTGTCTGTCTGTCTCTCTCTCTCTGTCTGTCTGTCTGTCTCTCTCTCTCTCTCTATTTCTGTGTGTGTGAGAGTGCGTGCGTGTGTGCGTACGTATGTTCACCAGATGTTTTCACGAGACTGAAAATCATCAAAGAAAATTCGGTCAAACAAAGTAGAATGACAGTCTCATCTTTTTATTCAATATAGAGGCAAAAGCCACAATTTACATAAAATATGCGGGAAATAAAAATGTCGTAATATTCATAAATATTTTTAAAATGGAGAAACGAGCTCAAAACGTTTGACTATATACAGAGGGTTGAGTGATATATCTGGAAATGTTACATGTAAGTACACAAGGAGACGCTTGCTGACTTAGACGAGATCAGTATACCTCATTATCACTGCATACATTGATAGTAACAACTGTGCGCATTGTAAAGATGCGCCAAAGGCCAGTGCAACAAGAGAATTGCACAGCAAAATGTAAATTTAGCTGTAAAAAATACATGCTAAAATCTGAATGTATTATGACTTTTGAGCTTTTGGGGCGTCGATATGGAACGTAGTACATGTCATTTGGTCGCCTCTCTCTCTCTCTCTCTCTCTCTCTGTCTCTCTCTCTCTGCCCATTTCCCTAAGACTAGTTAATCCAGACACAGTAAAACAAGTTGACAGAGAGTCGAATGGAACAAATGTCCTTCTGCTTCCTGTGCCCTCAACATATTGGGGTCACTGTCTGCTGACACTTTCAGAGATACTCAAATGTCCATTGAGTTGACAGTCCGGCTGTGAGTATTTCTCCCTTCCTCGTCGAAAGTGTTTTGTAATTTGTTTTTTGAAATCTAAACGTTGCGGCGTTCCGTGGGATCAGGTCTTAAATTATCTAGTTGACCACAATCTCCTGACACTTCTCCGGGTCGCTCTGCGTCTTCAGTTGCTCCGCCATGGACTGGAAGTCCATGAAGTTGGCCAAGGAGAAGAGATGGCGCGGATCCTGGTTGGACACGACAGACTGGATCTCAACGGCGGCATCCGCGTTGTTACCGAGGCCGATGGCCAGGGCGTAGACATTGGAGCGCTGCTGGAGGAAGAGAGAGGACTGCAGGAGGTCAGGGCCACAGTTGGACTGTCCGTCCGTGATGATCAGCGTGTCGTGGATAGCGAAGTCACGAGCGCCTGTGCAAACAAAGAGGTCAGGTCGTTAACATTGAAATTGATTTCCGAGAATACGCCATCATTACACATTTCTTCCTCTTCTTTATGTACTTTTTGTTTTTCATTATCATAATCATGAGCAGAATTTGTATTAGACAAAGGTCTGCGATTCTGAGTGAAATCTCGTATTTCTGAGGTTTGTTTTCGTTACAATCTCTTAATGAAATAAGTACTAGATCTGCGGGTTTAACCATGACAAAATACAACATAACGCCATAACAAGAAACAAAGCCAGTGTACTGACCATATCTGGGGTCGTAAGCAAGGTGACCCAGTTCCAGGGCAGTGCCGGTGCACGTGTAGCCGTTCATGGGATGCAGAAGATCCACCACGTTCTTGAGTGTCTCGGCATCCTGGTCGTGGTTGAAGGTGTACACACCCCGGCTGTCGGTGGAGAACTGGATGATGGACAGTCGGTTGTTGGTGTCGCTCATCCCGAACCCGCCGCACAGCGAGTCGATGAGCAGTTTGACGCCGTCCTTCATGGCCTTGAAATCTTCTGGTTTGATGGAACCGGACGAGTCGAGCACGAGCAGCAGATCACGTGGTCTTCCGCTGGAGGGTCTGATGAAGTCGTTCTGGAAGTTCTGGCACACCAGCTGCACGTCGTCGAAGGGGTTGCTGGTGGTGTTGTCGTTGTTGTTTTCGTTGTCTGAGAGAAATGATTTGGTTCTTATACATTGTTCTTACTACTGCTAGAAAAAGAAAGAGCCTTGATACAGTGGCAGAGAGTTTACATCCTTAGCAATTATGATTATCAAATGAAACTAACGAATGATTGCCATTCCCTGCCATTGTCTGAAAACACCGGAAACTAACTACAAATATTACGACTTCGAACTTTAGTACAGGAATGTTAATGAAGAAGTAAGTGTAGGCTACTGCTGCTGTTTCAACAAAAATATGTGTCTACCACAGACAAAGAACGAGCAGCTACAATGTAGGCCATGTTAACACACACATGGCTGACTCACCTCTCGGGACAGGAGCAGGTCTGCTTTCAGTCAGGTGTGACGCCTCAGGACAGTGTGCTCCGGCTTGCGTGATGACCCTGTCTCTCGTCTGCTGGCCGAAACCCACCATTGCTGACCAATCGCTCCACTCACTCACTGTACACCTCGCTGCCAGGGTCGTTGTTGCTTCCGTGGTGGTGGTGGAGGGTCGAGTTGTCGTTGTCGTTGTTTCGGTGGTAATGGTAGGTGTGGTAGGAGCTTCAGTTGTGGTAGTTGTGGTAGGAGCTTGAGTAGTAGTAGTGGTAGTTGGCGGCTCAGTGGTTGTGGTGGTTGTGGTGGTTGTGGTTGGTGGCTCAGTTGTGGTGGTCGTCGTTGTTGTAGGGGTTTGGGTTGTGGTAGATGTGGTAGGGGCTTGCGTCGTGGTGGTGCTGGTAGATGTACTCGGTGGCTCAGTAGTGGTAGTGGTGGGCGGCGTTTTGGCG
Source organism: Batillaria attramentaria (assembly GCA_018292915.2). Taxonomy (NCBI): domain Eukaryota; kingdom Metazoa; phylum Mollusca; class Gastropoda; family Batillariidae; genus Batillaria; species Batillaria attramentaria. The sequence goes on from JACVVK020000022.1 coordinate 1,575,007, forward strand.
GTTGTAGTTGTAGTGGGGGCTTGCGTTGTTGTCGTTGGTGTTGGTGGCGGCTCAGTGGTGGTGGTAGTGGTTGCAGTAGTAGTTGTGGTTGGAGCCTGGGTTGTGGTGGTGGTTGGTTCAGTGGTTGGTGTCGTCGGAGGTCGTGTTGTAGTGGTGGTAGGAACTTCGGTTGTTGTCGTGGTCGGAGCTTGGGTTGTAGTGGTGGTGGTGGTTGGCTCAGTGGTTGTTGTCGTCGGAGGTAATGTTGTTGTGGTAGTAGGAGCTTCGGTTGATGTCGTGGGTTGGGTTGTGGTGGTAGTAGTGGTAGTAGTTGTAGGTTTTGCAGTCGTGGTTGTTGTCGGAGCCTGAGTTGTAGTAGAAGCAGCTTGGGTTGTTGTGGTGGTTGGAGCTTGAGTGGTGGTTGTGGTGGTGGTGAGTTTTGCGGTCGTGGTTGTAGTCGTCGGAGTAGTGGTGGTGGTGGTGCTGGGTGTAGTCGAGGCCGTGGTTGTCGTCGTGGTTGGAAGCTCAGTCGACGTCACTGGAAGCCCAGTAGTTGTGGGACCAGCTGTGGACGTGGTTGTGCTGGCGGGAAACTCAAGCGGTGTGGTGACCTCCCCTTCTCCTGTGTTCACGTCAAACCACTGCCCCTCACTCAAAATGGCGCATAGGTCAGGGAATGAGTCCATCTCAGGGTTCTTGAGGACGGCGTTAAACAGCTGGACCAGGATGGTCTTCACGCGACGAAGGACGACCCTGTAGTGTTTGTGGACTTTCCTCACTTCGGCCTTGACATTGACCTCGTTCTTGCCAAAGGTCGGATGGTACTCAGCCTTGGCGACCTCTTTCAAGGAACACTGAGTTAAAGCAGCTTCACACTGAGCGTCGTTCAGTTGTATGTCAGCTCGTCCTGTTGTCGTCGTTGTTGGTGTTATTGAAGTCAGTGAGGTCGGCTCTGACGGGCTCAGTGTTGTTGTCTCGTCTTCAACAAAAAAGTCGTCAAGTTTGTCCTTGACTGTGTCGAAAATGCTGCTTCCCCAGCTGAAGAGTCCGTCATCAGATTTCTTGTTCGGTTTGACGGCTTTGGTTTCAGCAAGGCGACTCCCGGCGACTAATATCAAAACAAGCGCAAACATGGCTTGACGAAAAACTTGTCTCGACTGCATTGTGCTGCTTTCAGTTTTGCTGGAAAAAAAAGAAGAAAAATAATGAGTATGACAAAAACAGCAACATCAATAACAAAAATCATAGCAGTTAATTGTCGACAAAACAATATCACTTCGACACTTTAACAAAAACAGAAGTATACATATATAACTTAATCTCGCCGCAAGCTCACTTGATGATGCTCCAATTGACCCGAAACCATGGTCGTGAGCGATTGAAATCACTAATTCATATGCCTAGGTTGTACTGACCATTTTCCTCCCGGTGGGCGGGGAATGGGGGCCCTATGAATGGTGAGATACCCTTGGATCTGTTAAACGTTTCAGGGTTAGGATGGTAGATCCCCCCCCCCACCACCACCACCTCCACTATGGGTTGTAGCCAATAATAGGGCAAGGCGGACCTGTCCAATGGCATACAAAGCACACAATTCCTAGATCAAGGTAGCGCTCTCAGCTTTACTTACTTCCCCTACTTTCAAATTGACCTGATTGAGCGCATGTTTTCGGTCTTTAGCGACGCATTTGTTCCTATTCTCTCTCTCTCTCTGTCTCTCTCATGTAAAGCGCTCGGTTACGTTGACCAGAATTAAAATTCTTTTAACAAATTACTTTCTGTACTTTCGTTTGAACATGACAGCAATTTTTTCCTGGAGTGTACCAACTTTTTAACGTCAGTAGGTTTTGGGTATACCTTTTCCATATTCATATCAATTTTCGACCTGGACAGTGACAGAACCAGACGCAAAATTTACAAAATTTAATTATTTTAGAGATGACAGAAATTTCAGGCTTACCTTTATATCTTTTTGACGGGCAGGCTGAAAGTTACGGTGCAACAATTTGTGTAGTGTCGGCGATGAGTGGTTTCAAGAAGACGGATGACTTGAAGATCACGTTCTGGTCAGTTGATAACACCAGAAAGTATCGCTGCTGTGAAGTTCTTGCTCTCGTACTGTCACGTCTCGCCTTTTATACACTCCACACACCGTGGGCAGGCAACAGACATTGTGACGTCACCGGAACCTGTGGGACGTCAAGAGAAGGTGGGCAGGTTTTACCGCTCGAGGTAAACCTACGTAAAACTCCTACCGCAGTCTCCCTTGCCGTAAGGAGCTCTGATTAAATAAAGAAAACCTATTCACACAGCGATTGTAAAAACAGCACCTGCCCAGCACCTTTCGCCTCAGTGTGTATCGCCCAGTGTTGAAGAGCTTTCGCTTCGCTCAAGAGCAAACATGTTAGCAAACATTGCAGCGAATGAATCTTACGTCTTGGAAAGCGCACCCTAAGATGTGCTATTTACACAAGATCCGAATAAATTCAACCCACAACTGTGTTAACATAGACTGGGCAATGCACCGGAAGGAAATCTCTTATGTTTGACGTAAGTGAGCGTAATGTTGCAATGTAGAAAGGGCGGAGCATATTATGTGAATTTTAGTAGACACTTGAGACCGCCTTGCATAATGAAGCATTACGAGCGTCCTAATACATGACCAGTTATGGTATGGTATGGTATGGTAGACTTCTCCTCGGCGCACATAGCCATCTCTGCTGAAATGCTCACGGCGCCGCAGGGCTGGAGGACGAAGCAATGAAAGCTTGCTGCCGCCAAGCACTACTTTATGTACAAACCTTCACCCTGCAATTCACTCTGGTGCGTGCGACAGTATTTCTGTTTTCCACGACACCGGCCACAAGCTACTCTTCTTCAAAAGATGAACGTGGGATTTTTTAGCGTGCACACTTGATGTATGTGCGTGCGTGTGTACACGAAGGCGAGACAGGCGCCGTAAACGAGTCTGCACGTGGATTTGACTCGATACGGTAGGAAAAATCCCACCATATTCCTGCCCACTGGGGATCGAACCAGGCAGCTCAGAATCCCAAGTCGGATGCCTTAACCACTAGACCAAATCCCATGTCAGTTACCAGTCATGGTAATTTTGGTGGCAAAGTGTTACCCTTCATTTATTTTCAGTTTTTTGACCACACGTTCTTTCTTCTATACTACTTTTGGTTTGATCGTTTCGTGAGCAGGGGAGGGGGGGAATGGGGGGGGGGGAGTATAATTTTCCTTTCTGTTCAAAACGATATGTCATTAGTCTCTTGAAGACTTAAAGTGCGTATAATGAAGGTCTGTGTACCCGTGTGTGTGTGTGTGTGTGTGTGTGTGTGTGTGTGTGTGTGTGTGTGTGTGTGTGTGTGTGTGTGTGTGTGTGTGTACAAGAGACAGAGAGACATACACATACACAGACAGACTAAGACAATCAATCAATCAATCAATCAATCAGTCAATCAATCAATCAATAAATCTTTATTGTCCCAAAAGGGCAATTTGTTTTGCGGCTGTAAAATATATTACCTATAATGAAAATAAAAGTAAAACAAGATAGGGTATTAAGTTGGATTAAATTAAATTAAAAGGTAAGTAAAAACAACAGCTTTTCTCATTATATATATCACAATTCCTCACTCTCCCCCCAAACCCCCCCCCGCCCCTCCCCCCGCCCCCCCATCGCCCCCCTTCCTCTCTCCAAAAGGCACAGCTGCCACACCCTCACGCACACACCAAGCGCACAATTAGTACGCACTAAACATCCGCAAACTAACCACACACACAATAAACACAAAGCACACATGATTTACAAGCCAAACGCTGGAACTGTGCCTTACAAGTCAGAATTAACCAGGGTGATTGCACTTGCAACAAATGACTGACGGTATCTCACTGTTTTCACTTTTGGCATTCTAAACCGCCGTCCAGATGGTAGCGGGACAAACTCAGAATGAAGTGGGTGCTGAACATCATTTAAAATTGTTGTAAACTTTCGTTTTGTCTGCCTTTGATACAAATCGGCGAGACAGAGCTGCTGCACCCCTGTGATTTTACTGCAGATATTGACAATTCATTGTAGTTTGTTCTTTTGTTTCACATTTGCATTGCCGAACCAGCAGACCAAAGAAAAAGCCAAAATACTCTCAATGAAAGCCCTGTAAAACAGCGTCAGAAGAGTGTTATCAACTCTAAAATGTCTAAGCTTTCTGAGAAAGTACAGGCGCGGTGTGCCTTTTTACATACAACATCAGAGTTTTCCTCCCATCCCAGCTTGTTGTCAATAACTGTGCCTAGGTATCTGTATTTATTTACAATCTCCACAGCTTTTCCTGAAATGAGAGTGGGCTGAGGGAATGATGATCTTTTTCTGAAATCAATACACATGTCCTTGGTTTTATCAATGATGAGTTGGAGGAAAGCATTTTGACACCAGTCTACAAAGTCATCAACGACAGGACCATGTCCAGCCTCATTGTCATGAAGAAGACTAACAATAGCAGAGTCATCAGAAAATTTGAGAATGTAACTCCCATCATGTTGACAGACAGACAAACAGAGATTCATTATCAAAAGACAAAAGCTGCCAGATTCCTTCAACAGAGTTTTATTTCTAGCCAGACATGGATCCCATTTCTAGCCAGACATGGATCCCACCTACATCATTCTAAGACTCAACGGGATAAGATATGTAGAGAAAATTTGAAACGTTTAGATCCCGACCTCATAAACTGGGACGAACCGCAGCAGGGTTATACATCAGGGTACTACTGTCATAATGTGCAGGATAAGCAAACAAGATATCCGGTTTCAACGTCCTAAACTCTGTCAGTGGCGGCATGGCCAATAACACAGGAGAATTGTCGTCACAAAGAAACGTCCAGTGGTTCAGATGCTGCAGAACTGGGACGATGTCATCAATTAGGCGTCTTGGACGTCGTCTTTACACAAGTCGATGACGATCACGTGAAGATCATGACGAAAGTCCCCACAGACCCTGGCCGCTCCCGTACCCAGGCTGTCTAGCAGTTTGGAAGGAAACCCTTACACACAGTACTTTCGTGTTTGTGCTCAAGCTCCTTAGGGTTGCTGGGGTCTGGCCTGAAAGCAAAAATCAATTGTCAAATTCACAAACTGAGCTGTAGTCAGTGGTAAAACATTTTAACAGCATAGAAAATGTCCACAGGTGTGATAATGGTAAGAGAACGACCAGAGTTCTATCCTCTTGTGCGCTAACATTCCGCGATTCTTTCCTCGTCAAATCGACGTAAATGTTGGCTAATAGGGGAAGAGGAGGCATTGCGGATAGGTAGCACAGTACGTTCTGTTATCAGGTAAAAGGCATGAAAGAAAGAAAACAACACCGGCCCCCGTAGTGTAGTGGTTAGCATTTCGTACCACGAACCGGAAGAACCGCAGGTGCCGTAGTTCCTGGGCTTGGTTAACGCCGGGACATTTATGGCAGGACGCGTGGAGTGCGGCCCTGTCACGCAGTCTCAAACCACATGGACCTCCATAGCATCGTTATACCATTATTCTCATCATCGTGCATCACAAAAATTGTCCTAGCTTCCGCGTACTCCGTGGATTCCACCCATGACCTGGGAGGAATACCACTGGAACTGGCCAAGGGCAGCAAAAACAACACAAAACAAGCAAACAAACAAAAAAGACAACAGCCAGTTTATGAATGTTAGAATCAGTAGGAATACCATCGGACGTACAGACAGGCGAAGGCTTTCGCATTGCAGTATCCACAGGCCGCTGTGCCATTCTTGAAGCAGTAGTTGTCTTTTTTCATTTTGTCACTCTCGAAACACCTGGCCATGATCTCGGCTTTCGTCTTCTCGTTTCCACAGAAAAAGTTTTTTGTTCTGCCATTGACCACTGAAAACAGGAAGTGGTAATTCCTGATAGTCTTTCTTGTATGAACTTTCGGGGATGACATGACGAACTTGTGTCGTCAATCTTGTCGTTTCTCCCCATCTTTGCTTAGCCAACTTATGTTTTAGAACAGTTTCGCTCGTGAGTGCGCCTGTACACTAAATAATTATACTCACCTTGATAATTAGTACAGCTCTTAATGCGATATAATATAACACTTTTGCACGAGCGGTCGAACATTGAAATTTTTCGATGTTGTTACACTGCTTGAGTGCTCAGTGTGGTTGCCGCCTTCGAGTACTATTTTGTTTGCTTAATGCAGACATTATAGACGCTGTCACTGTCCAGGCGTCTAATTGGTGTGATGATAGATATTACGAAAACAGCCCAGAAAGATTTGTGAGCATGACAAATGGAAACATTAGCTCCTTTAATCTGCCAGTATTTTTTTCTGTAAATATATCATCTACAGTCAAACACTTAGTTTGTTTTCTTTTTTTATTTTATTTCAACTGACCAGACCAGCATTGTTAGATATCACTGAGCTAGACACATGACCGTCTGAAGAGCCCCCCCCCCCCCCCCAAAAAAAAAAAGAAAAAAAAAAGAAGAAAAAAAAGATGGTCACCGGCCTAGCATGTTTCTATTCAATGACCTGATGTCTGTCTGTCTGTCTGTCTGTCTGTCTGTCTGTCTGTCTGTCTGTCTCTCTCTCTCTCTCTCTCTCTCTCTCTCTCTGTATATTAGAATAAATCCCTTGTAGTACCTCAAGTATGTTAAGTATGTACGAAAGTACATGTAACGTTTTTCTTTGCATGCGCAAAACCCAACCAAATGACGTCGTATACTATGTCAAGCTGTGTGACGTCACTCACTTTTTGGCGCATGCAAGGTTCTCACGGGTATATTCAGCTGGGTTGGAATGAGTAACAATGTCATTCCATCTTTGTGAGGCGTGTGATTTGTGGAGGAAATGTGCATGGAGTACAAACTTTCAACTGACGATAACGGCTGCAACGAATTTCTTGGAATTTTTTGTACATTTTTTATGACATCAGAGATACATTATCTACATACGGTAAGAATGATTTTGATACATGTATCTAAAATAGTTTTACCTTCGCTGTCAAATGAGGCGTGGTTTATGTCAAAAGTATGAGAGCGACCACTCCCAAAAATGTAATTTATTCAGAGTCCGTATTCATGCCATCAACAGCCCAAATATTGAAAGATTTAAACAATTTTTACGGCTTAAAACGCCAGACGACCAACTTTTCCTGAAAGGGTGATCAGTCCAAAAGTATCTTTATAATCGCGAACAGCTCCCCCCTCTAATCGAAAATCTTGATCAAGTGAGACAGCCGAAATTTCAAGCCATTCGGTTGAGAATTTTAGGAGAAACCTGCGCCTGCACCCACACCCACCTACCCACCCACCCACACACACACACACACACACACCCACACACAGACACACACACCCATCCACACACACACACACACACACTAACACACACTAACACACACACACACGCACGCACGCACGCACGCACGCACGCACGCACGCACGCACACACACACACACACACACACACACACACACACACACACACACACACACACACACACA